>JAULUF010000052.1:3000000-3592500 GCA_031834385.1 Semotilus atromaculatus
TGCTTCATATTCAGTGCAGCTTACATGAGTCATATTTTCTCTTCTCAGAACAAAAACTCCATTAACAAGCTGTGAATCCATTGAGAAATGTCAGAGCGACGGTGTGAGTCAGCAGAGTCAGGCACTAATTCAGAGTCACGGATGCAGTCTGGTGACAAAGCCTTTCATTTCCTGCCTCGGTTCCGTCGGATATGAAACTCATCCGGGTCACCATGGACCACTGGTTATTGAGCACAGACCGCTTCCCCACATGGATGCAAACAGAGCTCGCTGTCACAGACTGATATGTGTGGACATAAATGCATTAGCAGTGGCACTGTTCAAAAAACGACACCTGTACAGATGGCGCCCATCTGTAGGCAAGAGTTAGATAAAAGAACGATCAGCTGTTGTGTTATTCACATTTATGTATTTGGCAGATGCTTTCATGCAAAGAGAATTGCATTGCATTCAAGGTGCATTCTCTGGAAATCAAACCCACGACCTGGCCATGCTCTACTACTGCTTGAGCTACATTATGAGTCATCGCTAGACATAAAGTAGGCTAAAGCTCAGATGGCTTGCCTATGGATGGTCTGATGCATACAAAAATGGGTCGAATCTCAGTGGCTGACTCCTAATCATTTTAGTAATTTATTATTATTATTTTTAAATTTAATTACTAAATATAATTGCATGTTGTCCCAGCCAGACAAAATCATTTACTACATTTCTAAATGGAAATTTGGACCACACAGTTCTAAATTTACTCATTTTAACCATTTGAACAGACGATTGAGGTACACTACTTGTTATTAAGCAAGCGTGCATTAAATTGCTCAAAAGTGACTGTGAAGACATTTATAATGTTAAAAAGTTTTATATTTCATTTTTATATTTCAAATGCTGATCCTCTCTATTCATCAAAGAATCCTGAAGATTTTTTTTTTATTTTTATCATGGTTTCCAAATGAATATTAAGCAGCACAACTGTTTTTAAAGGGGCCCATTATGCCATTTTACGAATTGTTGATTTTGTTTTTGGGGTGTATTAGAATGTTTTCATGCTTGATTGTTCAAAAACCGCATTATTTTTCACATATTTTACATTATTACAGCTCCTTTCTCCCCTATCTGGGTCGAACACGCCGATTTCGATGAAGCCCTTCCTTCCGAAATACGAAATGTGCTGTGATTGGTTAACTGGCCCAGTGTGTTGTGATTGGCAGTGCTTGGCTCATGTTCGGAAAATGTTGCGCCCCTCCATAACAGCGAGTTCTTCTCTAGTGTAAATATTGAGGATGGCGTCAATTTCAAACCATTTCGAGCCCGATTCAGACCCTGACAATGTTAACGAACAAGAGGACAATGCAGAACGGGTTTCATGCACAGACTTTGCACGCACAGATTTCACAGGATGTTTCAGATTTGTATAGTTTTTTGACACGGATTATTTAAATGAGTAACATTGTGAATTCATAAGATCCAAAAAAATTGCGATGTAGTCCAAACGAGCCGTTCGTTGTAGTTCTTGAAAAGGGGATTCTGTTAAATAAAATATCTCCCTTTGGAGTGGACTTGAGCTTTGTAACCTTGTAAATCTTTTTTTATGCTCAAACAGCAACATTACACACTAACTAAAGTTGAAAAAGCATAAAAGGACCCCTTTAACATTGATAATAATCAGAAATGTTTCTTGAGCAGCAAATCAGCATATTAGAATGATTTCTAAAGGATCATGTGACACTGAAGACTGGAGTAATGATGCTGAAAATTCAGCTTTGAATCACAGGAATCAATTACATTTTAAAATACATTCAAATTGAAAATAGTTATTTTAAATCAGTGATCAGAAGAGACTTTAGACTGTCAAAAGCATTACAAAATCTTTCTGACCAAAAACATTTGAACGCCAGTGTATACTTCGTTGCACTCCAATAAATAAATAAGATTCACAAGCCCCTATACAGGTAAACAGCTGGGGTTGGCCAGACAGTCTCTTTATGTGGTTCTTTGAATTTGAATTCTTGGCTTGAAAAACCTGCGAAGTGCTGGTCCAAAAGGCTGACAGAGATGCTATTCATCCGCTTCTGACAAACAAAGGCAAAATAATGAATTTCACTCACCATATCGGTGTCTGAAACGGGGCCAAAACTGGTGACGTAGATGTCGGTCTTCACTGTGGTAACTCGATCTGGAGAAACATCAAAATGAACAGTGTTATTTTCCCAGAATGCAACAGCGACAGCCCTGTCTCATCTACCTTGAAAGGGGCATCTTTATAAAACCGCAGAAATGGATGGTGAATTTCACATTTTCTTTACAGTTTTACCCCAGAAAGAGCATTTTTCTCTCTCCAGCCCTTTTGAGATGAAAGTGTGCATTAGGCAGGGGGTAAATGTGCTTGCATTTACTGGCCCGGTGTTAGGTTGGCTGGTAATCAAATCTTTCTGTTGGTGCTTCAATATATTCATATTTTGTCCTCCTTTATCTGAGCCTTCTTTTTTCTTTTCTCTTTCAGGCATTCAAAAGAGCTAGTGATATTTCCTCTTCTCGCTGCTCTATACAACACAGGCACACAATAAGTGCATTCAGTCAGATAGCGATGTATTATATACAGAACTACACACAGACATGAATTAGAAATACATGAATGCACACATAAACTATAGCATTTTTCACTGACTCACATAACTGTTGTTTTACTAAGCAGAGCCCTGATAATTGATTTTGAACAAAAATACAATACAAATTCTGCTTTGATCTAAAAAACAAACAAAAACAAAACAAAAAAGAAAACGAGTTTCAGATAAATGCAGAACAGCAATTTGTCCTATATTCAGATATTATCAGAATGAATGATCTATTGCAGATTCTCACAAATAACAAATAAATAAAAACAAATAGAAACTCAAAGTGAGAGCCCGGGGTTCTTCAGCGGTTCTTTAGTGCTTAAAAGCAGCGAGTGTTCTGGGCTTCGAGATGTGTTATATTAATAGCTGTCTAATGTAGGGGTGGTTTATTCAGCTCTGAGCTGGAGGAAAGATCCTCTGAGATTCCTTCTGGGGTTTTTTGTTCACTTATTCTCCTGTTTCACCAAATATAATACAACCTGAAGAAAATGCAGACTAATCACCCGATGACAACAGCAATCAAACAAACAAGACTGCTCATTTTAAAAACAATGTCACTCTCTCTCTGTCAGTCTCTCTCACGTCTCTAAAATTGCCCTAATTATACAATGTTGCATGCTCGTCTGGGCGCCATCCCAACGAGGATAAAAAAAAAGGGAAAATGCATTGATATTCATCTCTGACTAGATTTTGCATGCAGTTTTTGCACAGAATCGATAGACTGCTGGGAAAGAATAAAAAGACATAGAAAAACTGAATTTTTATGCAAGTTTTGAGAGTGCTGTTTGTCTGTATAAAACTTGCCCACCACAACAGTGTTGAAGGTAGTTGCAATAGTGTTGTTATGCAGTTGTCGGGAGTGTTTTTTAGTGCATTGCCATGCAGAAATCAAAATAATATTGGAACACATTATGGCTTAGTCATTGTGAATATCAATCCACAAAGGCTGCGATGTCAGAGTGAAGCGCAAAACTGTGTTCATTTACACTCAAGCAGCTCATGATCCATGATTTATCAGCGTTTCGCCATTTCACTTTTCCTCCATATTTGTAATGAAAAGTGTTTATAAAATTTAAAGGCCTAAAATAAAAGCTTGATGGTTTAAGGTTTGAATATGAAGAATTTAACCCTTATAAATATTGTAATTTATGTATATAAAAATATATATTTTACAGTGAAATCGTATTATTACAACAGTAATATTTATTTTCCTCCAGGAAGTTTTATTAAATAATTGTAATAATAAGAATAAATAATAATAGTATAATAGTAATATTCATCATAATACAATCACAAACATTTTTGACCAAATTGTGCAGTCCTACAAAAAGGCACAGCAAACCTGGAACTGTAAAAAAAAAAAAAAAAAAAAAAAAAAAAAACAGATTCGAAATTTTGCTTACTGCCTTAAGTCAAAACCCTCAAATCTTTATGATATTCTAGTCTTGGTCTAGTCTAGTCTCATCCATTGACTAGATATTTGAATTACCTTAATTTTTTTTTATGAACCGAGCAGTTTTAATAAAATACAAATTATAAGCAATAATAATATTGCCAGTCCAGTAATGACACTAACCAATTAAGACTACTCGTCTTTAAAACAATGACTGATTCACTCTGCAATTGGCCTAATTACTCAATGCCACACGGCGCTTTCCCAACAAGGATAAAAAGAGGAAAAATGGAGAAATCTGTGACTGAGATGAAAGACTGCTGGGAAGGCATACAATAAAGCTTTTATAAACCACAGCTCCTATTGTGCATGGCCTTCAGGTGCCATTATTCTGTGAGGTTAACGGTTGTGTTGTTAGCGGTCTGTGTGTCTGAGTGAATGTAAAGTGGCTCAGCCGGGTCTCAGAGGGACGGGGGAAGGGTCGAGAGTCTGTCTGAAACGAGACTGGGGGAGGTTTATAAAGAAGTGCTCTTATATACATGAGATTATTCCCATATGCAGCAGAGCGATTCGTAACGCGGGCAGCGTCTGAGGGAATGCCCTCTTTGTTTGACTTCACCTCACTCTCTCCTTCCTTCAGCGTTTCATTCATCCTAGACTAAAACCTAGTGAACTACCTTGGTGTTTCCTCTCTACATCGGCAGCTGCCTTCTAAGGATGTATTCTAACTGAAAGGAAACCTAACGGGATGATTTGGAACGCTCCCCATAGTTGGCACCTCCACACGTCAAATATGAAGTGCACTGGAAACTCGACGTACAATTTATTTCAGTTTGTTGTTAGCATGTTGCTAAGCTAATCATGTGATACCTTTTAAACACTAAGCTTTTAATTGTCTTGACCACAAATCATTGGTCAGGAAATTAGTCAAATTTAAGCAAATGCACTACTTAAAAAGCCATCGCTTCAGAGTGGTTCACCAAAGTTGTGTGCAGTGATGAATCACAATGAAACACGAGTTGGTGACGCTCCAGAGCGGTGTCTAAGATCTGCTGATAAATATAATAAATGCATCTGAAGCACGGAGGAAGAGTGTCATTGTTAACTGCTGGTATTGGTGAGCTATACTGTGAAAAGTCATTTAATGCTTTGGAATATAGGAGAATATTGCAGAATGACTTGCTTCCTAAAGGGAAAGTTGGGTAATGCTTTACAATACGGGTGCACTATTATGCATTAAATCATGCTTAACTAATGCACAGATAATCATGTGTTAATGTATAACTCATGAAGAACTAAACAATTTATTAATGATTACTGCATCAGCAACTAATAAAGATTCTATATGGTTAATATATTAAGTAATATATGAATTGTTATTAATTAAATGTGTCATAATGTATTAATTCCTTAATAACACATTTTATTTACTAAAAGTGTAAATTAATGCGTTAATTACCACAATTGGTCAAAGCAATGTACTTCAACTTCGAATTGTCTGCTTTAATTAATCATTAGGTAATGATTTGTAAATGTATCATTATGTTATGACTTTATACTTGTTGAGGCACATGACTATTAGTATTAACTAATTGTTAAGTGTTACATATTAACAGAAAAGATTTCTCCTCAAGTTTTCTCCCCAATTATTATGACTATACAACAATAATAATAATAATAATAATAATACAAAAATACAATAATAAGTAAGATATTATTGTCTCAATTAAAAAATGAATTACATTTCAAATCAATCAATGAAGAAATATATTACTATTGCAATAATACGATTGTACGGTAAAATAATAATAAAAAAAATAATAATAATAATTTTACAAAACAGTAAAATTATAATACTAATGTGTATGTGTGTAATACTAATGTGTATAATACTAATGTGTCTTGCCAGCAGCCATATCACCCTGTAGCGCAATACTGGTTGCAACAGATTTCTTAAAGGTGCCCTATAATGTGAAATTGAATTTATGTTGGCATAGTTAAATAACAAGAGTTCAGTACATGGACATGACATACTGTGAGTTTCAAACACCATTGTTTTCTCCTTCTTATTTAAATCTCGTTTTTAAAAAACACCCCTGAAAAACAGGCGAATCTCCACATAATACCGACTGTGACGCAACAGTCGGGGATCACGCCTCCAAAGATTTGCATATCCCAGCCCTCAATGACAAGCACTGCACAGCCGAGTCATCATCGGAACAAGCGAGGATCAGAGAGAAAATGGCAGATCATGGAATAAATGCTATGTTCCAGGCTGTGCAGGGGATGTGAGGTATTTTCATACCCTTCCCACAGAAAAGAAATGTCAACAGGCGTGGACGCGTGGTTGATGTTTATATTAATCGGATACCGCAACAGTTTAATTCGAAGTTGTTAGTTTGCTCTGCCCATTTCACCACGGACTTATTTTCGAACCTGGGACAATATCAAGCTTCTCTCAGCGTCTCAAACTGAAGAAGGGGGTAATTCCAACTATATTCCCGCAACCGGTAAGTAGTGATTTTATTAAAGATAATTTACACTGTGTTAGATCCAGCGCAAGATCCTAGTACAGTAATAGCAAACTCCAAGTAACGAGCATACATAACTAACGTTAAATAGGCTAATTCTCAGTGAAAAAAGTATACAGAAAGCGGTCAAAGAACAATCCACACAGCGCGAGTTTATCTCTCTTGCCAAACTCGTTATGAAATCAATGACGCTGTTACACTGCACAACGAAGCTCTCATAGAAGTAGGCTATGTCATCGTTTGCATTGGTGAAAGCATTAGAGAGAGAAACTGCGTTGTCTCGCGATCAACAGACTGTCATCTGCTTGCTCAATGCTCATCACAGCAACATTTTATGTGATGGAAATAGATTTAAATACTTTAAAAACATCTCACGATTCGTTAATCTCGATAGCTGTAATAGTTAAAACGTATATAACAGCTGTAATAAAAGTATTCGAGAGAGTTTCACATGTCATATTTCATATGCAAGCATGTCAGCCAATCACAGCAGTGGCCGGTTCTCACAGCAGACACGCCCCTTCAAACAGTGTGTTCAAATCAGAGACTAAAATCAGGCTAGGAAAAATGCCTTTTATTTCTAAATTATGACTATTTTTGATCTAAAAAACATACTAACATTATAAGGGCAACCCAGGAAACATTATAAAATAATAAAAAAAAACATTCTAGGGCACCTTTAAAGATTTTTCATTACATTTACATTACATTTGATTAGATGGTTTATGCTTGCATGTAAATGAACACAGCCTGCTGCCTATGTACGGAGGCCGCTCACTAGGTTTTGGAACAGCTTAAATGTCTTTTGTTTACTGACCAGATAGTGAATGGTTCAGTTCGATTCATTTTGTGATGCTCTCTGTGATTGTTTGCAGCAGAAAGCAAAAAAAAAAAAAAAAAAACGACCTATTGCTTTCCAATCTTTATATAAACCTTGAATCAGAAAGAGCAAACATTCTAACAACATGTATGAAAACCCTCGCAATGCAATAACAACACCATAAATTCACTTTGAACTAAATCAATAGCCTCTGAGGACAAAATGATTATCCAAGTTCCGTTTATGGACCTTCTAAATGTTCCATTTATGAGGTCGTTATATCCTCGTTCCAACAGCGTTAAACTCCTCTACACAACGCAAGAGATGCTCTTTGATTCGCTCACAAAAGTTAATAAGCCATAAACATGAATGGAATAACAACACATTCATCCATTCTGAGATATAGAATGACTGCTGTATTGGATGGAGGAACAGGGGGGTTGTGGGAGTTTGGCCTGAGGAATGATGAGTAGCCTATATCGACCGCTCTGACTGTTTTCCCCGAGTCTTGGTGCTGTGAACGGATGGGCTTAGCGGTGGATGAAAAAAAAAACTAAACATTAACATAAACAAGCACATGTTTCACAGGATTAACCGTTGTACACAAAAACAAATCAGGTGATTTCAAAGATGACAAAAGAGACCATCACAACATTATTTTGATATTAAGTGTATGTATATATATATAAAACACAAGTTGCCTGGTGATGCTATAACTGTCACAGTCATGTCTTCGTCTGCACTACACTTCCCAGAATCCCTCGTGCCTGCACCTGAACTCACTCCCTCAATTACCAGCCTGTTCATCGTCTTCATCATCTGTGTCACCTGTGCTCACTTCATTATTGTTCATTTGTGTTTGTATTTTGTCTCCCTCTGTTCAGTTAGTCCTGGTCGGTTCTCGTTTGTTTTGGTCTGAGTTGTGTTGTTCTCTGTGATTTCTCCAAGTGATCATTAAATATTTGTTCCAAGACGTTCTCCTTCGTCGTCCACTCTCCTTACCACACCAGACCGTGACAATAACACTACAACTATATTACTTGAAATGAACACATTGGTAACTATATTACTTAACATGCACTAACAATCATAAATATTTCAGAAACACTTTACAATAGTTTAATTTGTTAACATTAGTTCATGCATTAAGTAACATGAACTAACAATGAACAATATGTTTTTACAGCATTTATTAACATTTGCTAATGTTGTTACTGTAGTTCAGAGTGCATTAACCAACGTTAACATATTATGCAACATTTGATCTTATAAATGTATTAGTATGTATTGAAATCAAATGTATTGATCCTTGTTATTTATTGTTAGTTAATGCATTAATCAACATTAACTAATGGAACCTTATCGTAAAGTGTTTTATATTCTTTTCCACCTAAATTAGTTCATTAAAATTAAGAGAATTTGTTCAAATGATTTATTGAATGAACTGACTCAAACACACGGTCCCACTTTATATTAAGTGTCTTTAAGTACTATGTACTTACAATTGAAGTTACTACTTTGATACAATGGACTTATGTACATACATGTTTTTACATTGTACTTATATTTTGTAAATACCTGCATGTAATTACAACTGTAATTAATTGATGTAATTACATTTGTAATTACACAGTTGACCCTTCCTTTACACCTTAACCTCCCTTAAACCGACCCATACCACCACACCTGACTCTAACCTTACCAGTATCACATCTCAATAGCAGAAAAAGTGTTTTACAATACAACCTGAACACAATAAGTACATTGTACTTATTTTTCTATGTAAGTACATAGTACTTAAAGCCACTTAATATAAAGTGGGACCAAATGTTTTTACCAATTTCAAAATATATTTTTTAAGCTGTACAAGATTCAACTATGCAAGACATTTTGAAGAAAAACAAAAAAGAGAGACTTGTACAGGCAATTTGATTACTTAAAATGTTAAGGCAGCAGCTGAACCTAAGCACTTATGTTAAATTAGGGGGATGTTCTTTTTTTTTTTTTTTTTTTTTTACAGGGCCCTAAAACCTGACTGTTACTCCAACACCACTACAGTAGAGAGCCGCTATCAACATGTTCTGAGAAACCCTGAGGTTTGCAAAACATGCGACTAGCTAAAGTAATTTTGAAAAGTCATTGATTCGATTATTGACTTTTTGATGAAATGTTGACAGGATGCTGGTAGAAACCTCCAAACGTATCGTTGACCGTGAAAGAATGACCTCTAGCATCGAGCGTCATCTCACTAATGACGCAAGACTGTACACTCGGTTCACATAAACAGACAACCCAGACCCAGCCTTTGATCCCAGGATTAATGAGCCGGTCTGGCTGAGCCTGGGGTGAAAGTTCATGGGTTAAAACCGAGCCGAGATGTGATAGGAAAGGAAAACCACACCAAGATGTAAACACGGGAGTGATGTTTGCGTCCAAACAGGTGTTTATTAAAGTGGATGTGCAAAATGTGCAAATAAATATGGTTAAGAGAAATAAAACAGGTTATCAATAACTACAGTCTAAATGTGTTCTTATTAAAGACACATGCACGAAAACAGCATGTTTTTCCTTCCACTCAGAAATGGGCATTTACAACATGGTAATGAATGATCTGTGGGGTATTTTGAGCTGAAACTTTGCAGACACATTCTGGGGACACCTGAGACTTATATTATACCCTGTCAGAGTGGACAGTAACAGAGTACACTTACTTGAGTACACTTTTTGAGTATCTGTACTAAGTATTATTTTTTTCTGGAAACTTTTGACTTTAACTTTAACTTAACAAATATCATACTTTTTACTCCACTACATTTCTGTCAATGTCCTTGAGTAGAAAGTAGTAACGTCAGTCAGGGGATGATTTTGGTTGCAGGCATTGCATTTTGGTTGGAAATGAAGGTCGGGTTGACGTCAACATCCAACGTTGGACAGACGTCGGGCGACTAATGTTGGTTTCTGACGTCAACCCGTTTTTCATTTTCAACCACAATACAACGTCTGTCCAATGTTGGAGAATAACGTCAATCTGACATTAGATTCTGACATCAACCTGATTTTCATTTTCAATGTTGAGTTTGCTCTTCTAAATCTGAATTTTGTCATTGTTTTGGAGCACTCTAGCTTATAGATAACAGTAAAGCTAACATATTCATAAAAGCCCAAAAACTTTAAATAGGGCACTATTTGAGGGAAACTATTCGAAAGTTGGAAACTATTGTGGATGTTATTGAGTGAGTATTAATCTCACATTCAATCCCACAACTGGAACTGTGTTCTAGAAATAAATTTGATATTGATATGAGGGTAGGAGGCATATTTCAGAGGCATAAGGTACTGTAACTATTACATACAACAATGCAACAACTTTTTTTTCTTTTTTTTAAAACTTTTGATACTTAAGTACTTTTAAAAACGAGTACTTCTGTACTTTTACTTCAGTAAAAATTGGTCTTTACAATCATTTACAAATTATATATCTGTACTTTCACTCAACTAAGGAAGTTGTGTACTTTGTCTACCACTGCATCTTGTAAAAACAGGCATAATAGGTCCCCTTTAAAAACACATTTTTTTGCTTACTAATTGGAGCATACCATTTAAAAAAAAAACTCTTGCTTCACCATGATTAATAAATACTACACTCAAGATGATTAAGAGCAAAACAAAGAGTTAAAATAAAACCAACACATACATTTGAACAAACATTTCCATAAATAGCTCAAATGAGCGCTCCCAGGCCAAGCCCCATCAGCTAAAACAGCAAATACAAAAAAATTTAAACACCACATAAATATTATAAAATGCCAAGGAACCGTAAGAACACAGTAAAAACAGTGATGGAGGACAACTTCAAGGTCTCTCCATTACACGAGACAGAGCCGAAGAGCAGAAGAGAATTGAGATTCAACACGTGTTGAGTACAAACAGCTCATTCAGCCGTGCCGTTAAAAACGGTTCAAAGGATATGAAGAGATGAAAAGATTCAGCCCTCCACTATCCTGAAAATATGCTCCTTGTCTTTGAGCGGCTGAAATATTATTACTTATTCATTCTGCTTTGTCTTTTCAAGCTCTCGTATCATCACTAAAGTGTCCACGGATGGTAAGTTTTATAGCAGCTGGATCTTTAATATGCTAAGAGCATGCGTGAACTTCCTTTCAGCTGTAATCACTAAACTGAGAAGAACAGTACCTGCCTAGAAGAATACTTTATTGCTCAGAAGGTGCTCTTTCCCAGCTCATGACATTTAATGGCATTCTCAGCTATGCTTCATTTAGGTGTCAGACTAAAATTATTAACTAAACTACATTTTTCTGTAGGAGCTACATTTTTCCTGAGGCAGTAATTGAACATACATTCTCAAAACTGTCTCCTCTCTCTCGTGTAGCCCTGAGAAGTAAGTGGCATTCAAAATGTCTGGCTTTATTAGTTGAAAGAATCATTTTGGTGAACCAAATCAAATGAATCAAGTGATTTAATTGAATAAAGTAGGCTCATTTGAGATACCAGGGGAGGAGTGAAATAAATGCATGTCAAGATGGGCAGTGCTATATTGAATATAATTTAAATTCTGTTGCTTTTAAATGCAAATAAATGTGATGAACAAGACACCCAAAGTACCAGTTATTTAATTAGCCCCATATAAAGACATGTTTTCCATCCATTTTCAGTTTAATAAAGACATTTAATAAACAGTTTAATAAAGTTTTTTTTTTTTAAAGTCAATAATCATCTGTCCCATATAGACATCACACTGTCAGAGTTTAAATCAAACATATTAGAAGAGAATAAAACATCACGGTTGATTAAACCAATGAGCATTACGCTGTGTCGTCAGAAAGTCGTTACCCATCATGCTCTTTGTCAGCGCAGTGGGGGGAAAGCTGCCCGACTGCGCCATCTGGCACATTTTGTGCATACGTCAGTATGACATCAGAGCAAGTTGGACCACACTTGGACACATTTCTAACCAGCGTGCATCTTTTGGTGATCACCGGAAATTGGTTTTGAACCGATTTTGCAAATCTCGAATGAGCCTAGTGATTCAAATTAATCAAACGATTAAAATAAATGAAATTATTTCAATTAACCAAGCTACTGTGATGAATCAGAATCCCTACCACTAGAAAAAAAAGGTGGATAGTAGCTCAGATCATTTAGACTTGGAAGAATTTGATGAGAAATGTTTGAGTTCATGTTGAGACCTCTGACAGGACAGCAGACTTTGGTAACATCTAAATGCAGTTTGAGACATCTAAAACCCTAGATCAGGCAAAAGTGAGATAACTGGGGTGTTTTTCTCAGGGGAACACGCTTCTACAAAAATATTGATTTAATTTCACTAATGTCTAGGACAGTGATATTCAAATGGCGGACCGCGGGACATAATTCTGCCATTTGACCGTTTCTACAGTTTAAAGTGAGCAGCGTGTCCAACGGAGCGGTTCACAACACCAGCGATCAGGGGCATTTATAGTAATGATCATTCAGCGCTACATTCTCTAATATTTTTAACTAGAGTGAGACGTGCTTCATTCAAACCCTTTCCGCTCACACTAAGATGAACAGTAGCAGAAACACTGAGAGCAGCAAAACAGAATCTTTGGCTAAAACACTGCAGAAAAAGAGAATGCAGCAATTACAATTATTCTCCGACCGTTTAACAAAACCAGTTTTGTGACAAGTTACACCTTTAGACACCCCCCCCCCCCAAAAAAAAAACTTTGAAATGACTATATTTCACTTTTTTTGTGCTCATGATGGGAGTTTTGATTATTAGATTAACTACGTTGTTTGTTTTTAGTAGTTTATTACTTTGTGCAAAATATTAAAATCGTCCATACTTTTCTTCAGAGGTAAACCATGCACACCCATGTTTTATCAGTCCCAAGGCCTTTTATGTGTCATAAACAAGATGTCTAAATGTAAAATAAATAAAAATCCTTATAAAACATCAAATATTACCTTTTTATATTCATATCCAGTTGAGAGAAATATATATATATATATATTCTGGTGAATATTCTTCGACGTCACTGCTTTGGCTCTCGGGTCCAAGATTCTCATCTTTGATGACTATTTTTGAGTGTTTCAGATTTTTTTTTTCTTATACAAAGTACAACGGCTGCCCTGATGGAAATGTAACAGTTCCAAAACTGTACTGTCCGGACCTGTCCTGGGAAGGAAATGTAGAGACCGGACATCTTTAATTGAATACCCCTGTTCTACGAGAAAATACTGATACTCATTTCTGCTTTTTCTGCTGTGCGCTCACGGTCCTTCTACGCCTATTAAAGGATGAACAACTCCAGCGACAGACAAATCCATAAGGTTCAGTGAAATCCTGCATGCTGTTACAGCCATTGTTAGCTAAACTAATCTGCTAATGGAAAAATGTCAGTGATACTTAAGCAGTGACAAAACATTTGAAAAATGTATTTTATGTCAGCCAATGGAGAGCTGCTTCATAATAGCACAATGTACATTACCACAGAAATCAATAAAAACAGGTGCTCGGTATCTCTCTTTAATCCGGGCTAATGCACTTCTGTTGTCACCGTAAGCACCATAATGTGCTCCTGGCTTCATCATCATAACATCAGACACAAACTAACTACACTGATGAGCTACCTGCTAGAGATGGACTGGATGCAAATGCACTTAAGAGTACACTAAGAGTTAGTGCCAGGCTTTGTTCAAATCCATCACTCTACAGACATAGTGATGCTTGAGGAAAGATAAACTCGACTCTGGAGAAGAGCAAGGATAATGTCAGCCTTCATATCTGGTCCTTATGGCATCTTTCATCTTTAACTGGATATCAAAAGCAAGCCGTTTAATTCAGACGCTGTAACTCACCTCCGAGTCCGGGTCTCAGCCGGTTGTCGTAGCCGTCCAGCAGGCGGTCCAGGATGCGTGTGAAGAGTGTGATGTTGTTTTTGAAGGCATCTGTTGTGGCATCTGCAGACACTGACCTACAAGACAAAAGCGTAAACGTCAAGAGTACGTGGGAACTTGATAGTGTCATCATGAACAGGATGGGAAAGACTTTAAAGACATGGAAAAATGAAGGCATTGAAACTACTGGCTGGCTGATTTGAGGAATTACCTGATCTTCAAAATGCTCCTGACGTCTTTTAGGACTATAATTATCCTAGTTTCACATGCTGCAAGTTACAGCTAAGATGTTCTGAGAATCATTGCACTGGATTCAAATGAAATTTTAATAGATGCAGACTTGGGAAAGCTATTTGAAGACAACATTATGCTTGAGCTAGACTTTAAAAAGTAGTAAGCTGCAGTACAATTTATTTAAAGAAACAATATATTGTAGATACCAATCAGGTTGTATAATAAAACTATTTTTGTTATACAAAAAACATGAGGATATCAATTAATATGCCAGCCACCTATTTACACATAGTACAATTATATGCTGTGATTTCCCCCAAAATATTTCAGCAGAAATCCTGTCCTATAGCTAATAAAAAACTGAATCAAAAGCATAATGAAAGACAACATTAACAAATAATTATTTTACTAACTAACCAACTAAATAAATAAACAAACAACATGCAGGCAATTTTATTGTTTTATAAGTAATTATTTTTTAACCACTGAATCAAAAGCTTATAAAAAACAATATCCTTTAACAGAATATTTATTTGAATGAATGATTATATATATATATATATATGGTTTATACAAACTTGTAGGGTCATTAAAAACAAATGTTGCCTCCAGACAACAATTTTGGTTACTGCATGCTGTACATACTGTACATACATAAAATGACAGGCAGGCAATGTGATGACAATATTCTTATACAACTTCACGTCTAAACAAACAGTATTGCTGAAATGAATAGGGTTTTTAAATGCATGACAGAAAGTTAACTATTCTATGAGATTGCTTTGATTACTGGTTTGCTTGTGCACAACACAATGAAACATAAAAAAAAAAAAAACAAGTGTTTTGTCCGACAACATTGATACTTTTTGAAAAAGTAACCTCTTTTCTGGAAAAGGTAGTGTTGAAACACCCCAACACTTCTCTGATGCTATTAGATCTTTCACTCTGTTCCACATGTTCTACTTACAGGAAACTGTATGTGAAACGCAGCCCAGGAATATAATTAACATACTTAAGCATAATTGGCTTATTAGCATAAGCAATCATGCATGCATTATGAGTGACACCTTGATCTGTTTTCTAGCAGACTATAAATGTAAGAACATACTCTCTCTGTTCCAAAGCCTAGGTATGTATTACTTGGCATTTTTTTTATTATTATTTGTGAAATTCACTAGCAATTTCTACACTATTCTTCCCAATTATACAGGTGAAACTAAAAAAATTAGAATATCGTGCAAAAATGTGTGTATTTCAGTAATTCAAATTAAAAGGTGAAACTAATATATTTAATATATATACCTATATGATTATACTTGAGGGCTGACATTTCTGTATTTTTTTATTTTTATTTTTTTATTGATTTCATGTGATATAAAAATTTTCTGAGATTTTGAATTTGAGGTTTTCATATTGCTGTAAGCCATAATCATCAAAATTATAACTTTTCACGATATTCAATTTTTTTTAATTTTGCCCAATGCTGCGTTCAAGTCATGTAGTAATTACCGTAAAATCGATTTGACAACAGTCCCTTCATATGCAGTGGTCAGGTGGTACGAGTCGGAGCTCTCAGAAACTTTCCAGTTTACAAGTTGTAAACTTTAGAAGCATATCTAAAATAACATGATCACCAACATTTAACAGCATATAAATCAAAACTGCCTGATGTGAATGAAATGTCTTCCCAGGACGAGTTACAGGACTGTGAAGCTTTAGCGGTGTTGATGGACTCTATCTACTCCATCTGTGTTTTGATCATCGTTCTGAATCTGATCTGGATGTAGTCTTTGACAAAAACTTATTTTTCACACTTTTTTGCTCAAAATGTTGCTTTTATTTATGAAACTTACCCACGTTCAAGTGTTGATAAAATTATATGAAGCTAGAATAATTTTTTTTTTTTTAAGCAAAGGGTCTGTTCTTTCCTTTTATATATTGCATGTTCAGATATTCAAACAACAAAATATTCTCTTGGCCGTGACATTTTTGTGAAAATGATCAGAAATGCAGGCAGTGGCTGGCAACTTGTTTTAAAAACGCTAGCGGGGAAAGAGTTAAATTTGACTATTGTGTACACTATGCATTTTGTGCTTTTTAGAGTATTTTATCTTTAGTTTAAAAACATCCTAATGTGCATCTCTATTTGAATCAACCACGACTTGTGGGTCGAACTGTCAAGCTAATGAAGTTGTCTATGTAGGCAGCAGCGAGGAAACTCACTAGGTTTTGGAACAGAGCCATAGATTGTAAACGGACATGACTGTGCAAGTTGCTCTAAACGTGATTTCCGTCCAAAACAATCCAAAGTAGTTCAGCTGGCAAATCACCATATGTATAATTCTGTTCTCTGCCACGGGGTGATACCTCGGCTCATTAGGGCAAATGTGTAGCTAATTCCTATACAGGCCTGACATACATCAAAAGCATTTAATATGAGCTAATTACATGGCTCTGAAGCCGGTCATAATGTTAGCATTTGAGTGAGCGTAAAGCACAAGAAGCCTGAAGGGATTTCAATATAATACCAACTCTTAAGGTTCCTCGTCGGTTGGAGGACAACCCTGACCCAGATTAGGGGAGGTTTATCTGATCCCGTCCCGATTCCACAGTTATTCACTGCTCGTGGAACCCGGTAAAGCATATTTTATGAATCGACTTTATGACACAAGCAGGAGGATGGGGTTGCTTATCACACATATTATCTAGATTTATATGATATTGGTTTATTGATTGGTATGGCATGATGTGAACATGTTCACTCCCAAGGAGAGGGGTCTGTTTCAATGTTTTAACATGAATAAAAAGATTACAGAACATCATAAGAAGTTAAAACTAAATTGACAATGAACCTGAGCTGAATGTGTACAAAATGATCAGAGTAATTATAATCCTTTTGGTCGGGCAACAAGCAATATTTAGACCAAAAACACTCATGGCTGCCCCAAAACACACACACATGCTGCTGTTACACACTCAAAGGGAGATAGTTTAGTTTAGTTTATTAGTTTATAATAACGTGGACAGTCCCTTTTTGAAAGAAAAAGAGCAGCTTTAGCCTCTACGGCTAATTTCCAGCTGTAGTCCCCGGCCAGTTGACACTACAGGTGTAAATGACCGTTCTGGTTGGATTTTACAATATTGATTTTACATTTTTGATTTTGAACTATGATAAACTTTCCAAAACATCGGGAATGTCAGACAATGCATAACATTTCCAATGTTTTATGTCACGTTAGCATCAGAAAAGGCAATTGTCTTGCCATAAGAGACCCCTAATTTATGAAATTGCATGTTTGACATTTTTCATTATTATGAAAAGAGATTCATGATTAGTCTATTAAGTGTAATTCACAAACAAAACACATTACTATATAATATTTGGATATAATTTTTCTCTTTATTTTTTAATATAAATTACAAAATACCCCCCCCCCCTATAACCCCTCCCCCTGGAATTGTACCTAACATAGACAAAAACATGTTCATATAAATGTATTTTTATTAAATATTTTGTTAAATAAACAACCTTTTGACAAATGGATATGGCAATTACCAACCACTGGGATCACGATTACAAAAACAAGTGGCATTTGATATGTTTAATAAGATAATTAGAATGTAAACGCTTAAATTATTTTATCTTTAAAAGCTAATTAAAAAAATTAAAATAAATCAGCCTATGCACCTGTAGTTCGTCCCCAGAATGTGAAAGAGCTCCTCGCGGTTCCACACATGCTGTTCTGCACCACCTAGAGGATTCATCCACGATCATGTACACAATTCGATGATTTCACGAAGACTTTCCAACAACCAAACCTGGCTGCATGAATTAAACTTGCATTAATTAAGGTCTCATCAAACAAACATGTCTTTGTCAGTCTTTGTTAGAGAAGCGCTTTCTTTTGGTGACCACCGGAGTCGTGCGCCGCGTAAAAGTCTCCAGTTACGCACGGACACAAGAGGCTTCGTGTCAATACCATATACCAGAAACGTGGTCAAACGAAGGATATAGATATTATTTGTATGTATTTTAAAGCTCAACAACCCCGAGCCAATTTACAGATCGAAACCAAGACTGTCAGTCCTACCTGATGTTCCAAAACAGCGTCAACACGAAGATGAGAAGATGAAGCGCGAACCTCTCCCTCATTTCTGCCACTCAAACCTGTGTATGAAAAGACAAAAGACCGAATCCATAAATCAGTGAAGAAACTGAGGTTTGTTTCAGTAAAATACTGCCGATCTCAGAAACTAAAATGACGGGTTAAGTTGGTCCATAAGCGCACACAGGTCCATACGACCCACCTGCTGAGCTTAGACGATGGATCCCAGATATTTCATTAATATTTACAGCGTGTAACAATTCATGATATGAATATCAATATCTCTTACAAACATTTCAATTCATAAGATGAGAAAACCACGACCAAGTGTCCACGACTTGCGCTGTGGTGATGATGACCTCCATGTAAATGGCAACATATGGTTCATCATTTCCACACATGGCCAGAAACACAAAATCCAGAACGGTGAAGTACTGGAAAGGACACCCACCTGTGATCCACCAGATCTGCTCTGTCCTTATGAATAAACGCTGATAAATAAAAACCGAGAAGTGAAAGTTTATTGCCAGCCGATGAAACCGGATCACGAGTGTTATTTAAAAGCGCGCACGTGGATCGGGAACGAGCCTTAATGAATTCCCATAATAATTCACTATAATATCAGATGCGAATGAGGGGTCTCTGATCCTCCAACACGCCTCTCTCTCTCTCTCTCTCTCTCTCTCTCACTCTCTCTCTCTCTCTCTTTAACTAACGCACCGACGCGCCTTGACGCCCCGTGATCTCAGATCTTCTTTACTGAATCTCATACTGCTCACTATTTTTTTTCTCTTGAAAGAAAGAAAAGGGGGATAACTAAAGAAAGAGACAGACAAAGAACTGGGTCCTAAAGACAGTTATATTAGGGTGCTGATTGCTCGCGCACGCTCTCGTGCACACATACATCACAAAGCCCAAATATCACACATGTTGTGTGATGGTGTATATTTATTTGTAGTATTACGTTTTTGCATATATTAGTATAGCCCATAATACAAATGCTGTAATTATATACTCACACTCATGCTGTTCCAAACCTGTAAACCGCCTATTTTTTTTTTTTAGAAATCACACCTGCAATTAAGTCACACTAACAGATGGTCCTCATATGGAACACAAACAGAGTTATTATCAAAATCACAAAGCTGCCTTTACATGCAACGAAAATACATGGTGATCAAGATAAGTTGCAATATTCTTGATTTATTTAAAGGGGTCATATAATGGTACATGCACTTTTACAAGTTGATTGCACTGAAATGTGTGTTGGCAGTGCCTGTACACAAACATCATATAATGATAAAAATCCATCCAGTGGTTTTGTTTTAATCTCCTTATATGTTTTCCCCTGCCTCAAATCAAGCCGTTCGAGCCCGTGACGTCACAAGCTCGCACGCCCCTCCCACGATTGTTGATTGACAGCAGCGTTTCAACACAGATCCGCCCTCGCTCGTGATCGAGGCAGCGAGCGAGCTGTCAATCATAGTCCGCGTTGATACTGGAGCACTGTCTATGAGCAGAATGGAGTCTAAGCGAAGTGGTGTTCTGTTCTTGGGTGCAATAAGGAACACAGCAGTCATTTTAATGTTCCTAAATCCGAACTGCTGAAGACAGAGGCTGAGTTTGTTTTCGAAGTGAATATTCCCCACGATCAACGTCACTGCTTTCATGTTTGCGCGAATCACTTCACACACCAGACTGCTTTATAAACGAGGGTCAGTATAAAGCTGGTTTTGGAAGCTGCTCCTGAAAAAAGAATCGCTACCAACTATTCGTGTCCCTGCAGCTGCTCCAGAAGAACTGAAGTGAGTGTACGTTTTATTAACCTTTATATTAATATTTATATTAATCTTTGCACATCGCTAGCTGCACGCTTCACGATGGATGCAGCTATGTTTACACTCAGGGTACATTACGGCATGTTTTCTATGTACGACGTTCTCAATATAATTCATAATCCCACGTTTATAATGAACAACGCGTTATGGTTATTGTGTTATGTTATAAACGGTGTAGGCACAGAACAGAGGGGCGGGGGGAGCAAAGCTCATTATCATTTAAAGTCATATGCACTGAAACGGCGTGCTGAAAACAGAGCTGTTTTTGACCAGGTAAAATAAGTGTTTTCTTACAATACTAATGAGAATTTTTAATTAAAGTATATTACAAACTTTTAATTTAGACCCTAAATAATCATATTAGCTTGTACAAAAATGGCATTATATGACCCCTTTAAAAACAAAAACAAACAAATAGAATACCCACACTGTGAAACAATGCTGTGCTAAACCAATCCTAAACATAAACAATGTCTGCCTCATAAATAATAATGCATTTTGCATAGTTGCAGAAACTTAATGCACTGCATTTTTGTCTGTGTGCTTGTCCAATCAATGGTTCAAACCTTGTTAATATGCAAATAGGAACATTAACCCTAATTAAAACATGAAACCTGAAATTTTAGGAATAAATACTAACTCATGTAAGAAAAAAGGGTCCAGTAGGGTTCTATTTAGAGCTCTAGGGTTCTTGATTAAACTTTTAAAGAACACTTTATGCCAAAACAAGTTCTATATAAAGAGAAATGTCTTAAATTATTGCATAAAACTTTAAAGGGTACCCCGACTAGTGTGGCATGTTGGCCTTATAAGATGAACGTGGGCATCAGCTATAAAAAGGTGATACAAAAACACTCCAAATGTTTTTGGTTTTATTAAAAAAAGACGAAAATCCGTTCACTCGTAGGCCGCCATAGTTGTTTACGTCTCAATGCATTCTGGGTAGTGACGTGTAAAGGTTGTAGTCGGTTGAGCCTAGCCGCTGTAGCCGCTTCGTTTATTGTTTTTCCAACGTACCGGCTAGCTAGCTACGTTTTGACAGTAGTGAGATGAACACGTCTGCCGTTCAGCCTTTTCAGTTTGAACCCGAGCTTAAATCAGGTTTAAATCAGGAGGCTTAAATCAGGAGAAGGCTTAAATCAGTAGGCTTAAGTAGGCTTTAAGTAGGCTTAAATCAGGAGAACAACGCGGTGTCTGTGCGGCGGCAACTGCTCTCCAATGCCAAGCGAGAACGACCGCGTTTGCTGTAAAGAGCTCAGTATAGTCAGTAACGTTATAGTCTTAGATTTAAGATTTTAAATAGGCCTATGTAGTGCACGGCAATTTAGTGCAATGGTAATTATTATTAATATTGTAATTGTAAGATTGAAAATGTACATGAGGTAGATGAGCAGAATAGTGTTGACTTTGTTCAAAAGGGGGTTGCACACCGGTCCGGACGAGAAGCGCCGCTTCGCGTCTATGACAACTCGAGGTATCGCACACCGGACGCGCACTTTGTCAGTTTATGGCCAGCAATATTGTTATGTTTAAGGACATCATGGAATTAAGATCATGTCTGTACTATGTTATGATTGTACTGTATAATTAAATACAATCATTGCTTATGAGTCTGCTGTCTGAATTCACTTTACCTCAGAGCGTCCTTTAATTGAATGAATTGAGAATATCACCTGGAAATCCGGTAACATCAGCAATTTTCATTCAACCAGCTGATTTCTGTAAATTAATGTAAAACTAAATGTATATTGCTGCGCAGGGTGAAGTCAGTATATACATTAACAACGACTTGAGACAAATAAATGTAAATTTTATATAAAACTATGTAAACGGTGCTCTGTGGCGCAGCAGGATTTTGAACAAGTTCGAGAGGGTATTTCTATGCGTTCAACATAGTGACTGCTTAGGGAAAATAAAGCAAACGACGGCGGTAGATGACTTATTACATTATTTATACCGATAGTAGGCTACGATCGTCTGATCTATACTTAGCCTACCCTGGACAGCTGCTGACAAAAAGTGGAGCTCTTTACAGCAAACGCTCTCGTTCTCGCTTGGCATTGGCAAACTGCCGCAGACACCATCTATTTTGCCCCACTCTCGCTTCTTCAACTCTCTGATAATCTTCATTTTCATGTAACTCTTGAGTAGGCCTATCATTTTCCGCGTTATTCTCCTGATTTAAGCCTACGGTGCGCTCGGGTTCAAACTGAAAAGGCTGAACGGCAGACGTGTTCATCTCGCTACTGTCAAAACTTGGCTAGCTACAACCAGAGCGGCTCTGGCTACAACCTTTACACGTCACTACCCAGAATGCATTGAGACGTAAATAACTATATGGCGGCCTACGAGCAAAGAACGTATATTTACAAGAAGTGAAAGCCAATAGAACGTTCCATTGCAACACCAGCGCCCAGCAGCAGCGCTGTGCTTCCGCCATTTTGGGGTGAAAGCGACTCGGCAGTCATATATTATACATATATTTAGTCCAGTGCAGAGGTCATTTTTAGGTTGAAATAATTAGGTAAAAAGAAAAAGAAGTTGCTAACCAGGGTTGCGTTTCCCGAAAGCATCGTTAGCCAACTATGGTCGCAAGTTCCGTCGTTATCTGCATAGTTCAACGAGTCAGTGTTTCCTGAAACCATCGTTCCAACGAACAGTCGCAAACAGCATCGCAAAGTTGTGTGGTTTGAACGACAGCTCTCGACCTGTGGTTAGAAGCATAGTTTCTATATTGCATGACATTTGGACGTAATAAATCCTTATCTTGAGCAAAATAAGCAAGCTGACATTCAGTACAACCTGTGCCTTTTATTTAGAATACATACAAATGTAATTTACGTATTTTAGTTTGTCAAAAGATTTAAAGTACCGTGTTTGAAGACTGCGCATGTGCGAACATGCTCTACTATGTAAGAACGAGCCAAATATTGAGTCTGGTAATAAAGCAAAATAACTGAGAAAAATTAGAAATAGTCCTCAGATGACATGTCTGTAATTTATATAAAAAATCTAGCGTTATTTCGACCTTAAAGGCCATGTTGCATGTTTTTTTTTTATTTTATTTTTTATATATAACCATGTATGAAAATATCATATGAAAAGCTAATGCAGGATTTAAAAATGTTTTGCGAGACACAAGGGCACAAATTTAGTAGAAACGTAACAGTTTCCTTGACCGTGTTGAAAAAAACGCTTTTTTTCAACATCGCGTCATATTACGTCACATGAGGCAGTCGTTCGGCGGGCTGTGCGTTTACTCAATGGAGAGTGTGCTGGGATTCATCAGGAGCGGTCGGGATTCAGTGTGTTTTCTGTGGTTGCTGTATTTCAATTAATTATCATCGTGGTAATTATTGTGAATTATGGCCTGTCAGGACATCGAGTCCACAGATTTCCGAACAAAAAAAGGACGGTGCTATCCTATCTTCCGTGGTGCGTTTAGTGCAGGTGAAGAGACGGACTTCACTTCTGCATCTGCTTCAAAACACGCGGTCGTGTGTAGCGTTCACTTTAGACCGGATGATTATAATCCCGGCGATATGATTGAGTTCAACATGGGATGCCTAAGCAAGAACCGAGTGAGCCTCCTTCGGTGCACCTTCATCGGGTTCGCCGGTCCATCAACATGTGCGGCCAGCGGTGGGAAACATGACGCTCACGGATCCGTCAGAGATCACTTATTGTACATCTGTTTTACAAAATGTGCCTTCTCTCAATTTAATTCATGAATATCACATAAAATTGTAATGTAATGCATTTGTGTTTGTTATTAGTCTGCAGCCGAAACATAATGTTATTATTATTATTATTGTAAATATAATATATTATGTTATATAATTCATTTTCAATCTGTACAAAACCACTTTAATGTTTGTGTTGGCTGTTTACATATGACGTTTTTATACAATAAGAAAGTTGTGATTATTTTTGTATTCGTTTATTCAAAACCTTTAACTATAAAGTCCCTCTTCCTCTAGAAACTGTCTCCTATATAATGACTTACATACAACACATGCAGTTAAAGGTCTAAATACTAGCTTAGTTATTGCCTGATACATGATAATAATCTGTACAATTGTGATCTGAGCATGGTGTTATACTTGTCGGCTAACGTGGATCGCGTGATGCACCACAAATGATCGTTGTTCTGTCTAATCCTGGCCTGTCTGCTCTCTTGGCCACATCGCAGGCTCATAATTATATGGCTGAGGTCCGTCATACGAGTAATATTTAGGCTACAATTTCCTCAGCGTCCGAACTGTCATTGCGATCCATTGCTTTCCTATTGTTTACTTTGAGCGCACTACCTCATGTGACGTCACTTCTGGTTCGGCGGTTTTCAAATGCGGAACTAAAATTTTCACACAAAAATGACTCTAGAAGCCAAAATAGAGTTTTATACGTATATGTTTATATTCAAATCTAGTTCCTACATTATTTTTCTATACATTGGCTCACTGGGTACTTTAACCTGCAATATGCCCTTTAAACAGTTTAATTAAAAGAAGTTATTACTCCACCACGTGCGTGCCGTTCACTTTTCATAATCAACATGGGGAAAAAACAAATATGAAACTAAATGCGCTTATTTAATGGCTACAACACGTATACAGTAGGCCTAAAGACTCTCTATTTGTACAAAATTGCTGCACATTCATTTAATTCTGAATTTTGCACGTTGAAAGGCATTTTTTGTGCACAGTAAAACATATCTGCAACATTTATAAAGTTCACGGATAATTGTGCATGCATTTATTAATCATTATGATACTAAAATCAAAATAAAGTAGGTTAAAAAAAATCAGATGAGCAGAATATAAACGCAACGTGTTTAATTAGCTTACACATTAAGCATTTTCCTCCCATAGAAAACCATTATAAGAACACTTGGCTTAATGCAGATTAGAATGTCCCAGCATATGTTGAAATAACGAGATATGTTCAAAAATAAGTTATCAATGAAATACATGAATTCAGCAAATAAATATAACTGTAGCCTACTAAAATGTAAATGTTGGACAACAAATATATAACAGCAATAGAATAGCTTTGCAGTAAACTTCTTATATCGTATATTAATGACCGTTAAAGCAAGACTATGTAAACAAAAACACTGTACAAAAGTGGCAATTATCGGAAAACGGACACATGTAATGCATCATGTTCTATAAGATCATCGTGTTTGTAGCATGATCCAGGGGATTAAAACGTACAAAATATATTTCAGGCCTAGTGGAGTTGGTAACTAATAATAGTAGTAAATGTGTAAAGTTGCATAAAATGGAAACACTCAATAATGCAAGAAAAAACTACCTAAAAAAACTGTTCTGTGCTGTTGTCCATTAACTTCAGTTGGAATCTTCACTCCAAAATGGCGGCCGCGCTACCGAGGCGCCACCTAGTGGCTGTTACCAAAAAAGCATCAGAGTTTCGCCTCTTGTGCTTCTATACTCTTTGCTACGAGTGATCGGATGTTCGTCTTTTTTAAATAAAACCAAAAACATTTGGAGTGTTTTTGTATCACCTTTTCATAGGGAATGTGGAGGTACGTCACGCCGTGTTGCATTATGGGACGTGGGCGCCATCTTTACAGGCACAATCTCTGTTTACCTTCGGTAAAATAGTGGGTGTTTGGCTAAAACGAGGTAAAATTAAAGAAGAATGGAAGAAATGGAGTTGTTTAAAGAAAAAGAGAAGGGACCCTACCGGGATAAACTAAATGCCACTGCCAAAAAACGTTATTTGGACAAACTATCCGCGATAAACAACGTCGATACATCTGATTTAGTTTTGGTGTTCGAAGCCTATGCTAAGTTGATTACTATTGTACATAAAGTTCAAGCTACCTGTAAAGCAGCTCTCATAGTTAATGCTAGCTTGCTATTTTTAGCATATGTTAAGTTTTCATAGGTTGTGCAGGAAAAAAAAAGTAGGCTACGTTACTTTATAATGCCACAAGATGTGGTAACTTGTTAAATACAACTGTGCCTTGTCATTATTTAATGTTAACACGTGTAAAAATTAGGGTATTTGGTCGTTTTTTAAAAATAGTTTGATGTATCTTTGCCTAGTTAATATATGTGTACTTAAAGGGTATTTGTGGATGCAATCAGTACAGAAACGGAGTCACTTAATGTATTTATTAAGCAGATATATAAAAACATGATTCACAAACATTTTTTAAAAGGCATGTAAAAAGATGTACAGAATATCAAAGCAAATTGTTAATTGAAAACAAAATAAATATAATTTGATTCATGCAATGTGTCCTGGCTTTATCATCTGCTAACATGAACCATAAATTCAACATCATTCATCAACTATCTTCCTAACTGTTAGTCATCGAGGACTACAATACACAACCTCTGGCTTTGTACAACTTTTAACAAACGTAGTATGCAGTGGAGGACAGTAAGTAAAGTTTTTCCTCATGATTGCGGCAACCCACGCGATCCGGCGTCTTCTCGTCAGCTCCTCGACCTGCTTCCCTTGTTGTTTTTTCCAAGAAAGAAAGGTGAAAAAACGTATTCCGGTGTTCAGTTTCCTCCCTGAACGATCGTGTGACCTGCTATGGCAGTTGAACTGAACAACCATATCGACGTTTATTAAAATCTCGACAGAAAATCCAAACACAGCCTCCAACACATGCATTTAAATACAGCGGTATTGGGCGCGATCCTGTAAATATGGCGACGGAACCCATAATGCAACACGACGTGACGTCATCTCCACATTCCCTATAGCTGACGCCCACGTTCATCTTATAAGGCCAACATGCCACACTAGTCGGGGTACCCTTTAACGTTAAACAGGTTATTTCTCTTTTTTTCTATTGTGATAAAGTATGCTTGTGAGCAGTTTAAGTCATAAAATGTAATTAAAATGAACAATGAATTAAAACAAAATGAACTCATTAAAATTATATCCATAAAATGATCCCATGATGGGAACCCCTAAAATGTTCTATATATGAAGTGCCTGAAAGAAGCCTTTAGGATTCTATATTGAACCTTTTCTTCAAGAGTGTGGAACAAGATAACCCAGAATTATGTTAAACAGGGTTAAAAAATTACCCCCCAAACTGACATGAAAAGCTCATATTGAGAGATTATATATATTATTTTAAAAAAACTACACTGTAAAAAATTATCGTGATTTTAACGGTAAAAGACTGTAAAAATGCTACAGTGAAAAACTGTTAATTGGTTAACAGAAAGTTTCCTTACTATATACGGTAAATAACTGTGATAGATCTAATGGTATATGTAATTTTACTGTAAAATACTGTTAAATTTACAGTTTTTGAAAGTGATAAAGAACAACTCATTGTATAATTTACAGTGAAAACCTGTAAATTTACATTCCCACAATTCCCTGCGTGACACTTCACATTTGATGTATTTTTGTTGAAATAACAAACAATAGTTTTCTTAGTCTTTTTCTAATCAGTTACGTACATTAGTGTTTTATGTTACATTTAATGTTGTTAAATTAATGTTTATTGCCTTTTTAAAATTTCATGTGTGTTACCATGATGGTGTTTAATGTTTGTGTGAATGACACTGTGTGGCTTCTATATATTAGTAGTAACTGTCTTGTGGAAGAGATGCTTGTGATGAGCTTTGCTTGGTCATGTGACTCGCATCTCTGCTGTGATTGTTGGTTGTCAGTGAATTACAATGGTATGAAACAGATATTAATATTTCAATAAGTCTGTAAATTAACATAATATCAGATAATAAAAATACAGTTTATTTCTGTAAATTGTTAAGTCTGTAAAACCTTGCTACCGTAAAATCTTGCTACCGTATTTTATACGGTAAATTTCTGGCAACCACAGCTGCCGGTATTTTACCATAAATTGAACACATTTTTTTTTTTTACAGTGTAGATTATAGATGTATATTAACACTGCAAGATGTTGTTGGATTCTAAAAATGTTCAGTCACTGTCCATCTTTCTGTTAAACAGGGGTCTAGGATCAGGTCTTTTAGTTATGCATTATTAATGGTGAATAAAATGATTTCCAAATGAAAAATCAAGCTCTCTCTCCCTTTCATTTGATGTCCCACTGATATCAATAGCAGGGGGTATCACAGTAAAAATGTGTGTGTGTGGACGCATGCTGAATCACATAACCATACAAAAAAATGTATCTTAATCTAGCAAATATGTATTAAACATCATGCCGTTCAATAAAATTTTATGACTTTATCTGCCTCGCAATATTTATTTATGCCGGGGTGGCATTCATACATAAACCAACAGACACAATGAGATCCTGCAATGCTAATATAAAAATAGAAAACAGCCAATAACTTTTCCCAGAATCTTCTAGACATCTATAGCATCTTTTGCATAAAAAACTAATTTCACTATTACACCAGTCCAGACATTCAGTCAATTTAACTGTAAATGGCTGTATTCTGCACTAATTTCGTCTGTCTGATGACTCTAAACAGGCAAGTATGTAACTTATCTTAAAATAATTTTATTTAGTAACCTTATAGCTATTGATCAGGTCCAGATGATGAATTTGTTATTACCCCTTGTCCCCTCCAGATTCTGCATAAATATTTAAAGCAAAAAGGCAGCCGTGTTGCCCAAAGAAGACAGATGAGAGTGCAATGCTATACGCCAACGCAATTGCCAATGCAAATACACATTCTGTGGTAGCATTTGATGCAACATTGTGTTGCTATGAAAAATGGTGTTTCTAAGCATTTCAGGTGATGCTTTGTCAAAGGCATGGGTTTTATTTCAGCCCAAAAAATTAAATATCATTTTATTGACTAATTTATTAATTTATTTTTAAACCAGGCTGGTGAGAGTCAAAGACATTTTCACACAAAATTGGATCAGAAAGGCAAAACAATAATTTTTATTGTGGAGATACTAAATTAAACATGAATGTGTCCACAATATAGCATGCTAATATTTTCAAATATTCGTCACTGCATATTGCAAATTGTTATTGCATATTAAAGGCAGGGTAGGTGATTTATTCCAGAAACATTTTTGTTATGCTGGTTGAAAATCTCTTCACATCCTGATAGCAATCATCAAGATAAGTGGTCTAAATGTATTTAAATATACATTTATATATATGTGAGACATTATACTGGGAGCAGTTTGTGACGCGAATTGATGTGTTTCAGTGGCAAAAGTATCAATGCCGAAATGAACTGCAGCAGACAGGTGTACAGGTCAGAGCTCTTTAAGTTGTTTCTGTTCATTATTGTTGTAATGTTATGTGCTTTGAGACACGAGGCAGTTTCACGCCGTCTCTTGTGCCGCTTTTGTTTGCTCCCTGCAGTGTGTGTTCATTAGGGGTGGCACGGTTCACAAAACCCACGGTTCGGTTCGTATCACGGTTTTAGGGTCACGGTTTTCGGTTCTGTACGGTTCTTGTTGTTATTTTTTCTTTTAATCTTTAACACTCCAGAAATGTACTTCAGCATATGATATATGCTATAGCTTAATTATCCACAATTCAGGATACAGTATTTAAAAAAAAATGTATATCATGTAATCATGCACAAACTGAATTTGACTTGACTTTAAGCACATTATTGAGACCATCTCTGAGGAAAGCTAGGTGACATTTTGATACAGCAAGAGAGAAGACATTTATTTGGCAAAAAAGGAGAATGTGTGTTGCTATCTCTACAGGAACTTATGTGCATTTTTAGCACACAAAGATTAAAATTAACTTGCATTTATAAAACTGTCAACTTCAGTGTAGCTCTTACAAAATGTTTATCTTTTAAAAGAAAAAGAGAGGAACTCTTAAAGCACTATCTTTTAAATAAGTCAAAATACGTTACAAATAATTGCCTATAATGAGGCTATAACAATAGCAAAGGCCATAATCATAAAGTGAAACATAAGTTCAACCTCAACACAAAAACAGTATCAACAATGCTTCTATTCCCTGAGAGTGAGGATACATTTTTTTCACTTGTAATTAAAGTGCAGTATTTGGAAACACTACTGGAGTTCTTATCTAAACTTACTGTCACTGTATATATTTAAATATCATAGGTAACATGAAATCCAAAATGTTCCCACACACCGGACATATACGACGCTGGTGCATCCTCCAACTCCTGTTAGCCTTCCTTATCTCTCCCACTAGCCATTTCTATACGTGACGTGACCTGCAGCGCTGCACAGACCAATCGGTTTATGACATCAAAGTACTGCGACTGCGAGAGTGATTGAAAAGCATACGGAGCCGTTGCTATCGCGGTACTTTTATGTTATTCGTCGATCGGTCTGTGCAGCGCCGGTTCAAGTCGAACAAGCCTCATATGTATGTCCACAAATCTCTTATTTCGCGCGAAAAGTAAACGCACTGTCTGAGGTAACGGGCACGAGGTTACATTGCGCATGCGTCGAACGAACCGTGCGACGCACACACGTACCGAACCGAGACAAGCGAACCGAACGGTTCGGATGTTTTTTCATGTACCGTGCCACCCCTAGTGTTCATGTGTTTTGGAAGTATGGCTTTGGAGATGCTCTGAAGGGAGGGTGGGATCTCACGCTTTCAGAGCTTTCAGAGCTATCTCACTATTGCTAGCCTCTCAGAAAATTTACATTTATTCATTTAGCTGACGCTTTTATCCAAAGCGACAATTGCTATACATGTCAGAGGTCACACGCCTCTGGAGCAACTAGGGGTTAAGTGTCTTGCTCAGGGACACATTGGTGTCTCACAGTGGATTCGAACCTGGGTCTCTCACACCAAAGGCATGTGTCCCACCACCACCAAAATGATACTCTACCTTTAAGTGTACTGTACAGAGTGCTCAATTAATCGTTAAAAGATTGTGTCTTCATTCAAACACGCAATCTCTTCCTAAATGACAATTATTTGTTTATGTCTATTAAACCTCTTTAAAAAATGACTGCGAACATTCAGATCTGTGTTGGTGCTGCCGCTGAGCCAGAGATAGCAGTTCTCATCAATAGGTGAAACAGCTTTACAAACAGTCTTTTCAACCACATATCATTATTTCTGTGATACAATAATTGGCAATCATCATCGCACACCTGCAGGTGATAGGTGTGTGGGAAAAAAGACCAAATGGGTGGGACAAATCTTTAAAAAAACAAGGAACTCCTGCACACTATCAATACTTGCAAATGAGTATTAACCTTTTATTAGCAATGTTTCACTCTCAAGACCTTCATCAGGCATATACGTGTTCCTTGTTTTGTGCTAAAATTATGATTCATCCAGTAATGAAACAAGTGTTTTGAAGAGTCCCAATTCAAAGCCTTCATCTTTCGAAGGCCGACTGTATCACAACAGTGTGACGAAGGCTGTCCCGTTCGAAGGCTCCTTCAAATTTGGCCTCGAAATGCGCTCTTTGTTTCCCGTGAAATGAAGGAAATGATGGTTCCTTTGTGGTCTCGGATACAATTCATGATTTTTTTAAAGGAACATTTGAATGTAAGTTTTGGCTACTTATAATCTAATGTATCTAATGATACAAAAGGAAAAATAAAAAATATATAAAGACGTTCAAATGTTGATATGCAGTATCTCACAAAAGTGAGTAGCCCCTCACATTTCAGCAAACAGCTCAAAGGACAATACTATAAATGAAATGTGGATATATTCTAGAGTAGGCTAGTCAATGTGCTGCTTGTATAGCTATATATTTACTGTCCTCTGAAAATAACTCAACATACAGCCATTATTCTCAAAATAGCTGGCAACAAAAGTGAGAAGGTTTTTAGTCTTTGGAATGATTGGTAAAAATTATTATAGACAATCTAAAATGGCCTATCCATTCATTGGATGAGCTCCAAAATGTATCTCAATTCAACCAAAGTGTTTTCACATCTTACTGTGCAAAATAAAATAAAAAACGCCAAATGACAACAATCAAATTTTATCTCGTCAACCAGAACATTGAGAAAAAAAAAGTGCACTTAAACGTAATGACTGAGAGGAAAGATGCTAATGATGGAATCGTGGTAGTTTCGACTCCCATTCAGCTCTCACAATCACACCGCTATTGTGTTATGAAGCACACCGACCGTCTCCATTCCAGTCATCAAGCATCCCATAAGGCCGCATGGGTGATGATGGCATCTAATTGAAGCAGTTAGTGGGGTGGAGGTTGCTTGGCTGTGTGTGATTAACATGGAAAGTATCAGAGATCAAGACACAACAAAGCATGAGCTGAGGACCTTTTCTCTGTGACCCCTGGCAGAACACTATAGTGTTTGGTTTCGCAGAGCAAATTCAGGCTGCGTTTTGAGTCAATTCGATTAGAGGAGACGCAGGAGTGCGCTAGTTGTGCTTCACTACCTTATAGTGTAAGTAATTCAAATGAAAACATGTCTAGTATTTGCAAAATGATTATCCACCTTGTTTTTTTACACTAGAGTGGATGCGGACATTTGTAACTTCCCAGCTAACAGGAAATGTTCTCAGGACTTTGGCTAACGTTCTGGCAAGGTTCACTCAAAGTTATGAACAAACTCGTTAATAGAACATTTATTCAGTTATCTGCATCCTTCATGTTAAGTTTTTTTTTATATGTTAGCCTACTACTTTGTTCAAACATTCAAAAGAAATTGATAAAATATGTTACCCTTAACATTCTCACACACAAAAAAAATGCGTTTCAAATAAAAATAACTTTTTCATAACTTTGATGTTAGCCATCAATATTCTTAGTGTGCGAGACTTCCGGTGTCGTTCCCTGACTTCCCTCCAGATATTTTAACTGTACAAAAACACTCCGTTATGCTGCTTGATAGTGCAAACTGGCATTTGTTATCAAAGTACTTTAATCTAATATCATAACCATAAACACATGGTTTTTATGTCTTACCGTTTACTGCACTTTGCTATTCTTCTAGGCATTTCCCAATAGTGCGGTAAATGAAGTCTCGCACATTCACAGAAAACAAATGCGATCGGTCCCTCCTGTGAGCGCGCGTCCCATCAGGCCTGGCACGAGCGCTCAGGTGTTCAGTTTCACACGGTTATGCACATGTCATCGCTGGCACCGAGTGTCCGACACACAGAGTCAGACTGACTCCAGCAGAGCCGCTCACTGACCACCGAAGTGTCACAGGCCGGTGAGATTATAGAGGCGTCTGGAACACAGAACAGATTCATTTGAATTACCTTTACCTTTGCAACGCGACTGAGATTGGTAGGTGTTTTGATTTAGCGCACACAGAAACAAAAAGTGCAATGAGTCACAGTTAGTACAATGTCATTCAAAAAGAACAACTCCATTAAAAAAATAATAATTATCATCTTTTTTTTCTTCTGTGGAAAACAAAGACCTGCAGAATGTTATCAGAATGTAATCTCTCCAAATTGTAAATTAACGACATACTGTCAAGCTCCTAATTAGATAAAAAATAATTAAAAGTATTCTAAAAAATGTACACATGATTTGTGCACTGTATTCTAATATCTTCTGAAACCATGCAATAGTTTTGTTTGAGCAACAGCAACAATTTAAATGTCATTCATAAATGATTGGTCAAACTTTAATGTGTTCATTTACAAGATGCAAGTATGTGACGTCACTCAACAGAAAAAAAAATACATTTAAAAAAATACAAAAGAGTACATTTGGGTGGACTAGGCTACTCCTAGAATCAAAATATTCATGCCAAGATACACTATACCATGCTTAAAAAAAATGCAATGAGAATGCAATAAATTGATCAAAAGGGACAGTAAAGAAAGACTTATACAACAAAATATATTTTAAATAAATGCTGTTCTCTAGAACTTTCTATTCATCAAAGAATCCTAAAAATCATGGTTTCCACAAAAAAAAAAGAAAAAAAAGAATTGTTTTTATCATTGATAACAAGAAATGTTTCTTGAGCAGCAAATCATCATATTATAATGATTTCTGAAGGATCATGTGACACTGAAGACTGGAGTAATGATGCCTGAAAACTCAACTTTGATCGCAGGAATAAATTACATTTGAAAAGATATTAAAATAGAAAACATTTATTTTAAATTGTAATAATATTTCACAACATTCCTGTTTTTACTGTATTTTTTGATTAAATAAATGCAGCCTTGGTGAGCATAAAAGTCTTTCAAAAACAATAAAACAAATCTGCCCCCTAAACGTTTGAACAAATACCTCAGAAATGACAGACACTACAGTGTCAGCTATAGCTGAAAATCCACCTTCCATGTGAGTGAACAATTTCTGTTTAAATCATGTCATGTTTAAAAGGCATTAGCTCTGAGCATTGCACATCTAGCACACCTTTCTGCTATAGTGAGCAGTGATATTTAAACATGCCATCGTAAACCAGTGGAACCTCAGAGGAATATTTCATGCTATCTTCACATTACTAAGTATATATGTCAGTTTTAAAATCTGATATTCCTTTATGACCATATGGACACATTTGTTCAGCTTTTAACAGCCCTCATAAGATCTGTTTGAGATGATTTACTGAAAGCCAACTGAGAGTGTGTTTGGTGAATGTCTTCATCCTATTCCGGCGTCTATATTTCAGCTTAAATCCCACAGGAGGTGTTTTTCTGTGAGACTCGATGTGAACATACGTCTTGTCGTGCCTCTGAAGTACGATAACACGCGTGCTCCTTGGTTCCTGCGAGGAACGTGGGCGTCCAAACATCATTTCCTGGGCTAATAAATATGGTTTTCCTTTCCTCAAGCTCAGCTGCAATTTTGATCTTTCTCTAATTGCGTTTTCAGATTTCCCCATCTCTCCTTAAGCAATACCTCTTATCAGCAAAATCTTGAGACTATAAGAAATCTTTTATTGGTTTCTGTCTCACGTAATGATTTGAAATCCCAAATTTTCAATGCCAACAAAGTTCTGGACTGATAAGATATGAAATAAGATAAGTCATATGCAAACACAGGTCAGGTGGGTGAGTTCATTTTAGAGGTTAAAAGAAAAGCTTGACAAATGGAAAACTAATCCTAACACTAACGATTTACTAGTGTCACTATTGCTTTTGCTCATGTTAAAGGTTAAAGACAAACAAACCAATTAATTTCTAAGTATTAAACTTTAGCACACAGCTTTATTTTAGTATAATTCATTTAATATTTATTTAATATAGTATTTATTTTATAGTATATATTATTATTTTGTATTAGCTTTTATTTGAATTTTAGTTTGTCATTTTGTTGTGTGGAAATTAAAGTTAAAGTGAACTTTTTTTGGCTTTTAGCATGAATATGTTAGCCTTATTGTTATCTGTAAGCTAGTGTGCTCCAAAACAATGACAAAATTCGCATTTAGAGATAAGCATTCAAAACATACAGTCTGTCACGCCAATATGGCTCAAAGATTTTGAAGACATCACTCTGCACTTCAGCTTTTTATCAGATTTCCTGCCCAATCAAATGCTCTAGAATCTGAAGCCCCGCCCCCTACATTATAAATGATGCTGAAGCTGCAGCTAAAATCAGGCACTTGTTCACACATTTACTATTTCCTACATGGTAAATGGCACATGCACTGTAAAAAGTTAGTGTTGGTTTAACTTAAAGTAAGTAACCTGGTTGCCTTTAAAAAAGTTTAGCTAACACAATGAAGGAGATTGGTTTAATCAACAGAAACTAAAAATATAATGTTATCTGAACCACATACATTTTCTAAGGTGATCTGACAAAAGAAAAATTATTATAATTTTTTTTACAGTGCAGTGAACTATAGGGGCAGCGCCGCCGCTCGCATCATGCGCTGTGCGTAGGGCACCAAGTGCTGAGGGGCACCAAAAATAGCCTAATGAAAAATCATTCATCATATCATAGTCAAAATAATTATAATGCTGGTATTATTTCAGTATAGAAATATTATTAGGCACTTTTTAGGGATGTATATAACAAAATAGACGGAACAAGAGTATTTAATTGCTCTAGAAAGTAACAAAGGTGCCACCGCCGCCTCAGTGGTCCGTTGGATTGCGCGTTAAAAGTTAAACTGGCAAAAATAAAAATTCTCTGTCGGGGAGGGGGATCATAAAGGAATTATGCTTAAGGCACCAAAATGGCTAGCAGCGGTACTGAATAGGGGATAGGGAATGAATGAAGGGGCATGCATAGCAATGGGATAAAACCCTTCAGAACGCCTTAGCGAACACAGCAACCACCCAAGCATTAAACTAAAAAATCTATTAACGTTAGTTCTCTGAAGAAAAAAAAATCTGATTACTCATTCTTTTAGAGCAGAAATAATGCGTTTTATAAAAATAATTGAACGATTCTTAACAACAATACACATAAATCCTGCAGCCACTCTAAATGGCTCTAATCCATTTGGTCCCTTAAAAATATAAAGCATTTAGCATATCCAAGGGCACAATCAATTAAATCTGTTATTCAAAAAGTGGACAGGGAGAGACAGAAATCGAAGCAGGGGAAAATATATAGTGTCTTAGGTGCCAGGATTAACCCAGAGCTCCTTCAGTCCAAAGAATCTATGGCCCTGTTTACACCTGGTAAGATACGCTTTGATCGATCGGATCACAAATGGATGACACTAAATACAGGTGTAAGCGGGGTCTAAAACATTTTGAGCTTGTCCACTTTCGACCACTTCCAGGTAGTCGAGAACACATTCGCCTGGATTGCTTTCATATTAAACATTCATGTGGTCGAATGTTCGAACAGCCACAAAAGACTCCTCCTCTCCATCTACTGACCTAACACATGAACATTATGGGAAGAGCTCTAGACAGACGGGATTTAAACTGTCGGCTGAAGACCCAAGTTTGGTTTGAAGAGGAAAAACATACCAAGCAGAATATTCTCTCGCCATTCCTGATATCAAACACACACTCACAGCGTTCGGCTGGTCTTGTGGCTGTCAGAGCAGAAACTAAACCTGATGCTCTCATTGTGTTTTTCAGTAGTCTTCGGTGCGTTCATATGTAAATTGCGTGATCTTATTTCGTCCATTAGATCGAAAGATCTGAAAAAGCCCATTCATTTATCCTCCCATAGACCCTCCCCTCGAAGAAATCAGGACAGAAATGGTTAAACCCGGACAAAAGAGACAGATTAAAACACAGGCTGTAAACAGGGTCAATAATGGCCAGGACACACACACTTCAGTCATTCCTCAGACTAAAGTGTCACACTTTTTAAATATATGTATCTGTCTATTTTTTTAAATCATTTTTACCAATCAAACTTCTTTCTTTGTGAATTGTTTGGTTTAAAAAATGTTGCAGTGATATTTAAAACACTATTGGGGCCACTGCACTGATTATCCTGGTCATGTAGTGTGTGTGTGTTGACAGCATGTACACTGTAAAAAATGATCTGATGAAAAAGTTATGATAACTTATATATGTCATTAAATCAGACATAAAATAATGTGTTATGCAATTTCAACTCAAGTGTTTGAGTTTTCAATCTTCCAATTTAGGTTAATAAGTTACTTCAATGAATCACAAATTCCAGGTGCCTGAATGAACTTGCCATTTTAAATTGAGTGGGGTACAAGTCTTTGGCGTGTTGCAGATTGAGTGGAGGACAGCTCTTTGCGCATGTGCCGGGGACTACAGACGAAGCCACGAGACGAACTAGTTTACACGCCATCAAGCAACAGTCAAGGAATCAAACTTCAATCGGCCGCCGCCCGGGTGCCTCATTTTTCTGTCAGACAAGACGAATCGGGTTGGCGTGATCAAGTTCGCTATTGGTAAGTGTTTGTGTTTTGTAGATATTAAGAATGTGAGTTGATGTAGCCAGTAACGTAATTAACGTTAGCTATCGTTACCTTTTGATATGTGCAACAGTAATGTCATTTAAGCGAGGCACATTTCAGCGACCGTTAACGTTAGTTAGAACACGTTTGCTAGCAGTTCAGTCTTTTAGTTCAGTCAGAGACGGTTGATAAAGCTTTATCTGAGACGATACCAGTTTTCATTGTAAACTTTGTAAAACGTTGTAGAAAACGTAATTTCTGATAAACCGTATGTCAAGGCCAAATATACTAACGTTACCGTTCAAAAGTTTGGGGTCAGTCAGATGTTTTATGTTTTAAAAGAAGTATCTCCTGCTCACCAAGGCTGCATTTACTGGATTGAAAACAGTAATATTGTGAAAAATTATTCCCATTTAAAACAGCTGTTTTCTATTTGAATATATTTTAAACTGTAATTTATTCCTGTGATCAAAGCTGAATTTTCAGCATCATTAATCCAGTCTTCAGTGTCACATGATCCTTCAGAAATCAGGATAATGAGGATTTAATGCTCAAGAAACATTAATTATTATTATCAATGTTGATTGATTGTTTTTTTTTTTCAAAGTTCAAAAGAACAGCATTTATCAGAAATTTTGTAACATTTTGTAACATTAAACACTACCGTTCAAAAGTTTGGGGTCAGTACGAATTTTTATTTTATTTTTGGGGGAAATAAATAAATCAATACTTTTATTCATCAAGGATGAGTTAAACTGATCAAAAGTTACAGTAAAGACATGTATAATGTTAGAAAATATTCCATTTTAAATAAATGCTGTTCTTTTGAACTTTCTATTCATCAAAGAATTTTGAAAAAAATATTGTACACAACTGTACTCAACATTGATAATAATAAAGAATATTTCTTGAGCATCAAATCATCATATTAGACTGATTTCTGAAGGATCATGTGACACTGAAGAAAGGAGTAATGATGCAGAAAATTCAGCTTTGATCACAGAAATAAATTTACACACTACCTAAGAGAAGAGCCATCAGACATCATCAGGATGTGACGCAAGACATTTTTCTGTCATGCATAACAGCCCAAATACGAACACACCCACACACACTTGCGCGCGCGCACACCCCCTTCTTGACCCAAATGTACTTCTTGACCCAAACGTTCACACTATTTTTTTCTGCTTTTCAAGGCCCATGGTGAGACTGCAGCCATGGAGGGGATGCAACTTGGCCTGTTGATAGGCTATGAAGGTGACAACCAGGATGCCTTTCCACGTGAGGTCTTCAATGTGGCTGTTGTGGGTGAGGGGACTGTTGTGCTTCACAACTTCAAGGATGTGCCATCGAGCTCTGCAAACAGGAGAGGAGCCCTGATTTTTTATTTTTTTTGTTGGACTTGATACGTTTGCATTTGTTGGACTGAATATATTTAATGCTGAATATTGTTCAAATAAGGGGGTCTAAGTATACTGTAACCAGCTGCAGTCTGAAGTTTTAGTTTGTTTGTGTGTTTTGGGTTCAGCACAGCTGTTGGTATAAATCAGCTGGATCTGTGAGATTAATGTTAAAGGATTTGTTCACTTTAAAAAAAGCTTATAATGATAATTTACTCACCCCCATGTCATCCAAGATGTCCATGTCTTTCTTTCTTCAGCCAAAAATAAATTAAGGTTTTTGATGAAAACATTCCAGGATTTTTCTCCATATAATGGACTGTTGCCTTTGGCTTGCTCAGTTGGGGATATTCAAATTAATTAACCAATCATTAATACCACTGATCAGCCCTACCAAACGTGGAATTTTTCCACTAAGAAACGAACATTATGTTTTGATTGATACTGTGAAGCTGCTTTGATACAATCTGTATTGTGAAAAGCGCTATATAAATATACTTGACTTGACTTCAACAGGATCCAAACAGTTCAAGGTCCAAATGACAGTTTCAGTGCAGCTTCAACGGGCTTTAAACGACACCAGACGATGAATAAGGGTCTTATCTAGCGAAACCATCGGTCATTTCACAAATAAAGTTTAAAAGCACAAATGCTCACCTTGCTCTGTTCTGTGATGCGCGTTCTGATGATGTCACGTAATGTGCAATTACGTTGAAAAGGTCACGAATGAACGTCACGACGCGCATCACAGAACAGAGCAAGGCAAGCATTTGTGCTTTTAAAACTTAAACTTGTTTATTTATTTTTTAAATGACCGATGGTTTGTCTAGATAAGACCCTTATTAATTGTCTGGTGTCGTTTAAAGCCCGTTGAAGCGTCACTGAAACTGTCATTTGGACCTTGAACCGTTTGGGTCCTGTTGAAGTCCATTATATGGAGAAAAATCCTGGAATGTTTTCATCAAAAACCTTCACTTCTTTCCGACTGAAGAAAGAAAGACATGGACATCTTGGATGACAGGGGGTGAGTAAATTATCAGCAAAGTTTTTTTTTAAAGTGAACTAATGCTTTAAAAGGTTTTTTAAATGTTTACATGCAGTGCAGACAACTGCAGGAAACACTTCCCATCATCCACCTTCTAAACACACACTGAGAAATACTTGTGGAGACTGCTTGAGATACCCACTCATAGTGTAAGCTCACACACAACCCTTCTATTTATCTTAGCCTCATGTGACCCACACCCAACTGAAGTTTGGTACCTAAAAAAGTATTGATTACAAGTTTGAGACGATTGCATGATTGAAGTGTTTATGTATAGCTTGTATTGGCTTAACATTGGTTTTAATAAAAAAAAAAAGTTTTGCAATCAAATTTGTGTGTTTTTATAATTAGTTAAGTTAAAACAAGGCATTCTTTTAGATCATCTTAACTTGATACCCTAATTAAAAGACATTGCTTAATTGAAATTACTAAGTTGAACCCACTAATGGGGATAAGTGAACAGAATGCTCATTAATGAGTTCACTTTATTTTGAACTTGCATAGCAAAGTTGAAACAACAATAATTGTATAGTCATGTTGACTCGCAGAAGGCAATTCACAGCTTAACAAGAATCAAAATAATGAGTTGAAACAATTCATTAATCCATTTTGTTTTTACTTGAAATTTTGAGGCAGCTGCTTAACTTGTGATTTTAAGTAGAACCAAGTAGATATTTTTTACAGTGTAGTGTGTGTGTGTGTTGCTTTACCTGAAGGCTGTCTGTACCCTCAGGATGGGCCGTACTGACCCAAGGGACCTTCATTCTAAACGCTGTCAGTCACGATTCAATCAGTTCTCATGCCTCACTTCATCGGTTCTGAGTTCAGCCTGACCACTAAATCTCTCAATTACACTCTTTCATATGAGTATAATGCCCTGTGTGACATGAGCAGCAAAACAGACAAATAAACAAAACATTGACCCATAGCAAATGGGCTCATCAGCTGAATGTCAAGAAACCTGTCAAGAACAGTCTGAGTCATAAGAAAAATATATATTTTTAAAATGAAATTAATTACAGCATAATATTTTTTTTAGCATTTGTACAGTCTTCAACAACCAATTTTATATATATATATATATATATATATATATATATATATATATATAATTAATATAATATAATATATAAAGTAAATAAATAAATGTACAAAGTGAAAAAAGGTCTAAAACTAGACTTACATTTTTCTTTATTCAAAATAGTATATTTTTTTCCTTTGAAAATAACCCTAAAAATGTATACAATTTTGATACATGATAATTATTCATATTTATTCATACCTTCCAATAAACAGTTGTCCGCTAAAGTGTTTGCTTGATTTAAACATTTCTCTTTCATTTTTACTGTTTTAGATGTGTCATATTCCCGCTCTGTTGCACAAATGTCAATAGACTGCATATGCAAACAATGAACATGAAATGATCAATTATGTATGAAATGTTCTAGTCTATCCAATTACCTTAATTCGCAGTGAGACGGGCTGTTTGACATCACTCAAGCTTTCTGCTTCTGTAAACGGGAACACCGGTGTTTTCGGGTCTAACCCCCCCACCTGAGAGCCAAGGGCCCCTGCTGAGCGCATACGCCACCTGAATGCAAACACTTCGTTTGTGATCATAACAGTTCAGCTCTTTACGCTGAGCCAAATCACACCATCTGCACCACTTAACACACCTGTTTGGAATGATAATGTAGAGACCATAAATACTTTGTTACAGTTTAGCACATCACAGCAGTATGGCGACGAGGGTCACCTCTGAGATAATGGCACACATTTCTCATTTGAGTTTCATACCCTGAACCACTTAATGCAAATGACTGTAAATCACACAGCAAGTTCCTCTGCCGATCCAACTACCAGCTGCTAGGAAACATTGACCTCTAGTGGTTGCATTATAAAGTACACATTACAAACAGGCAGGCCAGAACACCAGAACTGAGGCAATTGACCGTTCGCAAAAGACCCGCCCCCTTTAGTTACTGTTGCTATGTATATCCGAAAAGCGACATTTGTGTGTCTCTTTAATGTTTTGTGGCTCTTTAATGTGTCGTGACAGATCGCTGTAGTAGAGCCTCAGTTAAAGCTTCTCTTGAACCAATCATCTCTTCCTTCTAGTTAATTTATAGCATCAAATAAACATGAATGAACATAAGAAGGAATGTTGTTTTAACCGCGGAAAGACGTCAGTGTACACTGTTTTTCAAGTTAAAATCATACAACGTTAATCTACTAACTCTCCTGACTGCTATGGCGGACAAAATGGCGGATTATGATTGGTCAGATCGCCTGTCAATCAAACTCCCTGCAGGGTCAATTGATATAAGGTACATTAGTGTTGACCATATACTTACTTACTTTTACCTGATGGTCAACATTTTAGAGACTTGAGGCTGGACCCGGTTGACTTTCCCGGGAAAACAACCACCTACACTGTAAAAAATTAAATAATGATTGTGGCAATTAGTTATAATCACAACTCAAAATGTTGCATTGTTTGTTGAGATGTTGAGATCAAAATTCCAAGTTGATAAAAAAAACAACACTTAGCAACAATGTAACAACCACCAAGTAACCAGCCAGAACACCATAGCAACAATCTAACAACTACCCAAGACACCCTAACAACCACTAACCAGCCAGAACAACAATCTAACTACCTAAGACACCCTAAACACCACCTAGCAACAAGGCAGAACACCCTAGCAACTATCTAAAAACCACCTAGCAACTATCCAGAATATCCTAGCAGTCCTACATGTGGTGAGCTTCGCAAAAACACCATTTCACTTTTTTATGACTGGTTTGTTTCTGTTTTGTCATTGTTTGTTTCTGTTTCAGTGATGGTTTTGACAGGCTGCCACATACAGTATAGTATACAGTATATGCACAGAGATTGATGCATTATATTATTTGATCTGTGTCCTGAGCTGTTACAGTATAAAACACTGAAAACCAAGCTAACACGTAATAGAGACCTTTTGTAGCTTCGCACCTTTTCAGCGCTGCACTTGTGTTCGGTCTTCCGGTTTGTATTTCCTCAGCTTGAAGGTAAGTTAAGATGTTACGGATTTATAAATGAACCGCTTGTTTAAAAACTTCCCGGTCTACTGACATTTGTTAATGACATCCACTTCAAACATTAAACTCTACAATAAGTAAATCCACATCACCAGCTAATAGAGCGCAACAGTCGGGTTGAAAAACTGAAATAGATTTTTAACAATAACTTATAAACCTTTAAGAGAGACCTACTTTGGGCAAAGAAGCCGTCAGCCCGCATTATTTCAACTTAGTTTTAAAATAATCGTGTTTACAGGAGAATTGGTGGTGAAAAACTACATCACCCATGATGCTATACAGAAAATTCCACCAATCAGAAACTCGAAACGAGCAAAACGCGCCAAATAGCTGTTTAGCTCCGCCCACTCCCATGAAGTCCTACTGCGAATGACGCAGGGAGATCGAACTCCCTACACTCAAAATAATTAAATAATTAAATATTTGTATATTTTGCAATAATCGTAAAATATATTGTTTATATTTTTAATATGATCATGCTTATATTATGATTATGATTGTAGTTCTTTCTTTCACTAAAGCCGTAAAGTTCATAGTCTTATACCTTTGTATTTTTGTCCAGTTTTCAAATACTTTTTTGCTTCAAATCAAAGTTTGTAATGTTGTGGTTCACATCGTAGCTGGTTGGATTGGTTCATGGCTTGTAATACTTTATGAAGACTTAAAAATCCCTATGGGAAAATATGAAAGGAAAAATACTTCTGGAACCAGCACCGCTGAAAAATGTGTTAGACACTGTTGCACTCTATTACTCTTAGACAGCGCTGCCATAGAAATATATACAGAGCTGCCGCAAAAACTAAAGTTCAAACATAAAATTCTACAGATGGCAGCACACTTGTTTATCTGGCGCATTTATCTGGTTTAAAGACTGCAACATCATAGACCCTTCAGAGTGCCAACAAAAGTGTATTGATCATTTTATGAAGGATACTGTGTATGTTGGTTTTCAAACACTCATCACATTGCAGCACATTCTCATGTGAACAGCATGGCAATCAGCTGATCTCTGGTACTGATGCTGCTGTTTCCAGCTCTGTTGCCTGGGTAACAGCATCACTCACTCAGAGTGACGGAGGAGGGGAGCACAGAGAGAGAGAGAGAGAGAGAGAGAGAGAGAATCACTCATCCATAATCTCCCATTAAACTACAACATTAGATAAACTATACTACCATCAAATAACCATAAATGTTCCCCTGGCCTGCTCAGACCCGATCACTTAACAAAAGCTATAAATCATCATTATTCAAGATACATGTGTTTTGGTCTTTTTTTAATACATTACATAAAGGAACAAAAGGTAATGCTAAAATGGAGCAGAGTATCTTGGTTAGTTGCTGTAGAGAAAAAAGTTAGGAGGAGACTGGGGCTAGTTGTCACAAGGACATTCTGAGTCAAAATGACAATAACAACAAATGCTTTCTAGTTCAAAACATTGTTTTATTTAATTTAATTCCACTTACTGTACTTATTTATTTATTGTTTTTTGAAGAATCCCTCTCCAGACCATTGCACTCATTTACACTTAACAAACTCACTATAACACACACACACACACACACACACACACACACACACACACACATATACACATACTAACTTTTATGTTAGATGTGATTGATCGCAATTTGACAGCAATAAATTACACTAAAATCACTTTCTTGACTTAAATCAACAACAAGCATCTTAAAAATCAGTACTCTGATAAGCTTCAGTGGTCTCTTTAACCATAATATTTCCAAAAAAGAAGCTTTGCTGTGATTTTAATACACACATAACGCTAATATTAAACTACAGATCAACTCATCCTGTAGTACTTGCGGCGAACATGAATGATTTTTCGAAGCAATCAGAATTATGATTTTTTTGCACGTTGGATGATAAAGTGGGTATAAAAAAATCTTATTTCTAAAAGCAATTTCTGAGTGAAAATTGTTTCAAAGTAAATCCTCCAGTTTTTTTTTTTTCAGTTTAATCTTCATATACAACATTTTGACATTCATATAATAAGAACATTACATACTGTACAAAACAACCTGGTTTAACAAATAAAAACAAGGGAAACATAAAATTATTCCTACATCAAGAACAATGGTGATTCATTGTTCCGAATGACAGAACAAAACCTCTTTGTTTGCTAATAAAAGCCACATCCAACCACACACACAATACGCAGACAGTCCTATTCACCAGCTTCACCGACGGGGGTTTCTCAGCACTTTTAATTGCTAATTCACTTCAAAATGTGGTTTCCAGGGGAACAGTTACTATGGACTGTCTGTGACTGTCAGAGTTTATCGAGCTTTGCTACGTGTTGCATCACACGTCAGGAAGCAACACGCTCACATACAGTAGTACAACATTAGAGTATCGCGCAAATGACAGTTTCAGACAGATCTTCTGTTCTATTATAAATCTTACTGAAATATTATGGATGAATGTGGTTTCATGCATATGCATAAGCGTTGTCATGGAGATGCAATTCAACTAAATGAGTAGAAACGAGATATATGAGCCGTCTTCTGTGTGGGTAGTTCTGGTGTGTGTGTGTGTCTGTGAGTGGGGTTATCCTGAGATCCACAAGAATATGAGTGTATGTGGGGGCAGAATGTGATGTGAGAACATGTGCTCAAACTTGTGTGTGCGTGTTGTTCATGCACTTGTGCAAGAAGGCACGGCAAACATTTCCCTCATAGAGCATAATTACCGTAAGTGAGTTGAGATTCAGACACAATCTGAAGTGCGGCCAACCTGCGCCTACTCTTGACAGCTCAGCATATGATCTAACAGAGGCAAACGCCCACCGCTCTCCTCTCCCTCAGATGCCTGAACCAAGAGCATTTAACGTACAAAAATAACCTTCACAGCTGTATGCCAGGAGCCCTTTAACTTCCAAATGTACAGCTTGATTGCTGTCATGGCCAATAGAAATACATGGTTTCATTTTTAGCCTGTACTGTCATGTTTGCATATGAATATGGTGTTTTATTTATATTGAAACATATCCGAGGTCTGAATTTATATATCCTCTGAAAGTATACTGTCCTGGATGGCAGCTGAAAAGTGTTCTAACAAACACGTACAACACTGTATGATACTGTATGACCGCAACAGCACTACTCTAAAACTTAATTCATATGTCAGGCACTACATCTTATAGCTGTAGAGTATATTTTATTCTAAAAGCAGAAAAGGAGCTGAGTGGACCCCCATTCTTCCATACGAACACACACACACACACAACAGGTGTTTTAACCCCACTTAATTAATGACACTCCCATTATCATTTGGTCACATGACTTTCCCATTACATGGCTCCTACACTTATCGTTATAAAAGCACAGAGCACTGCTAAAGTACAGTAATCTAATGCTACATTTATGCTAAGTAAGAAATCATGATTTGGTAAGTCATAGTTATGACATAAAAAGCCATAAATATAATATAAAAAATTGTCAAAAGTCAAAGTTATAAATATGAGATAAAAACTTTGATTATTATGTCATAATTATGATTTACCAAAGCATTATTTTTCTATTGTGGCAGAAATAGGCTTCCATAGTTTGGTTTACTATAGTAGTACTTACTCATTCTAGAATATATTATCAATCCATAGATCTGTACATGCTTAATTAAGGTAAGATTATATATCTAACCAGAGGCCATGACCATTCAGAACCGAGACCAACTTAACTTCTTGGTTTCCCATGTACACTTAGTTAGAATAATATTACAATAATCAGACTTTGAGGCTCACCCCTGTTTAGATTGGTCTAACAACACACTGTTGCTCTAAACGGAAAACCCATTATTAGCCTCTAAGTATACATGACTATTGTCAATGTGTTAGTCGGAGGGGAGTGCTCCTTTACTCCACCAAACTGTATTTTAATTCGTTACTAACCTAAGTGTTAATCTGTGGTGCTATGGACTTAACGTAATCTACTAAAGTTAATAATTTCAGAGTAAATCAGAATAAATCCAAATGTAACCATTTATTAATAGTCAAATGTATCATGCCAATTATATAATCAATTCAAAGATAACCAATACAAAACATCAAATGCTCTGGAATAAAGAATAAAAGATGCATACCTGACGATGCCCAGATGCACAAAAAATACATGATGCCCAGTGTCTGAGGATTCTTCAGATTGAGACATCAGCTAACAATGGGGATTTGACTTAATAAAGTCTTCAGACATGTTATATATATATATATATATATATATATATATATATATATATATATATATATATATATATATATATATATGAGAGAGAGAGAGAGAGAGTGTGTGTGTGTGTGTGTGTGTGTGTTTTCAAATACCAACTGAGTTTCTCAAAAATTGCTTACTGTACCTTTAAACAAGCCTTTAGTGTGTTTTTTTTATTCACAACCCTCTTGTATCTTATTGCTTAAGTTATGCATAGCCTAGTTTGTGTCAGATTAGTTCAATAGTACATACAAAACAATAGATCTTTCAATGATCTTTTCTTTTGATTGTCTATCTTGGGAGAATTATTGTTGTTGCAGTACCAACTTTTACCAGCAGAGCTCTCACTTCTGTGATGTAAATTGTAAAGCAATGTGGTCAGATCTGTATCGGGCAGGTTGCAACATCAAATATATATTCTTCTTTGTAACAAATTTGTTTAACAGAAAAAAAGTTAAAAGTTAAAACAGTAAAACTCACAAAGTAGCCAATACTCAAGTGCATTGACATGAAGTGCTGATGCAGAGAGAGAGAGAGAGAGAGAGAGAGAGAGAGAGAGAGAAACACCCTGCAGTGTGTATGTGTGTCCAGTTCTTCGCTGGCCAAATCTTATTATCAGAGAATAATTGCTTGGCTTAAAATTGCCTCCCGCAAACTGCCCATTCAAAACGGTCACAATAAAAGCTATTTACTGTTATTACTTTGAAGCAGCTGTTGCCATGGCAGCAGCGGTTATTTTTGGAGGGAGGCTGACTGTAATAAAGAGGCCAGATTTGCCTGAGAATTTTTTTTTTTTTTAATGTGATAATTCTTCTTTTGGAATTATGATAGATGCTGATTGTTTGATTAATGTCTCTTTATGGAGGTGAGGCGGCTTCTGTCGAAGGCTTGATGATGTGAACGTGCACGTCTGGTTTTATCAGATAAAATGGCTCGCCTCTCTACATGAACTCTAATTTGTCAAGTTCCCGTCTTATTTTCTTGTCAAAACTCCCCAGAGGCACATTGCTGTTACTCGGAGGTCGCTCTTTCACGTCTCAGGAGGCTTAATGGAGTTCTCAGTTACGTTTCTGTGAAGTTGCAATATGTTGTTTCTTCTAAAACTCCTTTGGTCTCAAACCAGACAATTAGGTTTAGGGTAGGCTTGCTTCATGTGGACAGCAGCTCAGATCATTTGGTTGAGATCACATTGAAATATCTTTCTTCTGACTGTGGTAAAGTTGAGACTTTGCTGAGATTCTCTAAGAGACAGTAGTGGCCAAAAGTGTTGTCTGGAGGAGATATTTGTTTAAAATGACCCTACAAGTTTGATTAAACCATCAAAATATGAGGAAAAAAATGTAGGCGTATATATTTTTAAATGTTTTAAATATGAGGAAATACGAGGAAAGACTTGGTTAAAGGGTTTGTCCACCCAAAAAAAAGAAAAATCTGAAAACTCACTTTCATGTCTTTTCAAACTGGTAAGACTTTCGTTCATCTTTTAAATGAAATCTGAGAGATTTCTGTCCCTCCATTTACAGATACCCAACTACTTGACTACTTGACTACAGATACCCACTTTGACGCTTCAAAATGTTCATAAAGAGATCATAAAACTAATCCATATAACTGACCAGTTTAGTCCAAATTTGTTCTCTCTTGTTTTTGCATGTGTTCATAATTTGAACAGCCTGGCCATACATTTTGTCACAATGTGGCATGTTTTAACACACTGAAGTTTAATGCTTAAAAAATCTTTAGCAGATACTGTTCATGTGAGATTACTGGGATCTCAAAAAAGCTGAAAACATAAGTAAAAGTCTCAGTTTGCTCGCATTACTCTTATTGCAGTCTAGGAGAAACTACTGAGACATTAAAGAGATCTCACTTTTTTGATTTTGCAGTCTTCACAAATCTTCACAAGTCTATCACAAATCTAGTAGGAGAATAAAACTTCACATAAAGAAAGAAAAAAAATAAGATCATTTAAAGACAGACAACGTTTTGTTTATATATGACAGATGTTTATTTTTTTCTCTTCCCTCATTGGACCGTGAGGAATGACCTCATCAATGCGAGACCTCAGGCACCTGTTCGTCAGTTCTGTAGTTCTCTTGCATAGGGCAGTAAGTAAAGAATAATAATAATAATAATAATAATAATATATACACTAAAAAACACGGATTGTATATTTTCTTCATTTTTATAAACAGACATTCAGTTTAAATGAGTTATATAGGTTTTCCCCTTATAGGTTGGAACCTGACAAATGAATCCAAACGAAATCCATTTCCCACTCAATAGCTGTTAGTCCGTGTTTTCTTCCCTCTCTTTGTGTTACATCTCTCTTCTTTTTGGGCTCCATCCAGAGGAAGATTATGGATATTTGTTCTTATCACTGCCAACATGATAAACTCTGTAGGGCATGATGAACACAATCTCTCTGTCTTTCTGTCTCCTGCTATACATGATGTTCTCTAGTTTATCAGTCGAGACAGCTTCTGGCCCCGAGACACTCTCCTCCGCTCCGTGGAGGCTTCAGAGTGGCAAAAACCAATGACTTCTTCTCTTTCTGTGTCAAAAAAGTCTTATAAAACAACATTTTCAATGTGATGATAAGCAATAATTAGAAAACGACTGATCACATTCACAATGTGGTTTTGAAAATCAAAGAAAGACAGAAAGAAACTAAGAATCTGAAGATTCCTGATGCGCGTGGTTCACACAGATCTGTGTTCACCGTAGTCACTATTAAAATAAAGTGTCCAATTAAAACCAATAAGGGGGTTACAGTCTGATGCCATAGAAGAACCTTCTACCAGTTTCTCCAAGAAGTGTTAACTGTCTTGGTGAATCTCACAAACCAGGAAATCAGGAACATGTCTGGGTCATATTTCACCACATATGGCAAATACAATAATGATTGAGATCATAGATAGACTGACAGACAGACAGAGATAGATCAAATATAAATGTTCCTAAAAATATGCTCACTTGTATTGATGCAAAATATATTTTCTTATTTTTTTTATACAACATGGACATATATTTTGTACTGAGTTTTAAAAAAGAAAGAATGCTGATGTAAAAAACAACAACAACAACAAATCCTGAATCCACTATAATGGGAATTCCCAAAAATAAAAATAAATAAGATGACGACAGATAGATAGATAGATATAGATGGATGGATGGATGGATGGATAGATAGATTTTTTGATATTAAGGTGAATGTGACCTGGAAACATTTTCATAGCTTGTTTTTATGTCCAAAGGACCATGTAGCCATTTACAGTGAATTTCTTTTTAAGACAAATGTTCTTTGTTCGACCTAAATTGAACTTCATCTTTGAGACTGTTGGGCTTTTCTTAGGGGTACTGATGTGCTCAGTACACGGGCCAGGACGTTTCTGGTCTCTGGGTGTCTCAAAAAAGAGCACTAATAGAGCAAAGCCTGTGTTTGGCTCACAGGAGCAAAAGAGTCTTCTGTGTTTGAACGATAAGCTGTGGTGTGCGGCAGAAGATGCATTCAGGCAAACGGCCAGTGTAGGGACACAGAGTGGATGTTAGCAGTCGTGCACTTCTCTGCGCACACTCAACCCCAAATACAGGCCCAAATCTGCTGCTCTTGTCTAAACTACAGCTGATACAGACTAAAATACACAGGCGTATATACTTATTTTGGTAACACTTTATTTGAAGGGGTGTGCATAAGACTGACATGACACTGTCATAAACATGACATAACACCTGTCATGAACATGAAGGAGTCTTTATGAATGTTTATGACTGTTGTCATTAAGTGTCATTCGGTAAATTATGGCACTTTTAATGCAAAGTTGACATTGTTTAAAATGTCTTTGTTATGACAACTTGACATTACCCAAGACAAAAATGTCTTGATTATGACAACTTGACATTAACAAAGAAATCACAACCTGTCAACCTGTCACAAATATGTTATAACAGGTCTAATTATCAAACTTACAGCATTTGACAGTGTAATAACCCTTAATGACATCTTTATAACTAGTACAATGTGTTCCACTTTACTTGAGGACAAGTAAAATATTCATGACACAGTTATAATGGTGTCATGACGGCCAGAGTTGTGACAGGTTGACAGGTTATGATTTCTTGGTTAATGTCAAGTTGTCATAACAAAGACATTTTAAACAATGTCAACTTTGCATTAAAAGTGTCATAATTTACCGAATGACACTTAATGACAACAGTCATAAACATTCATAAAGACTCCATCATGTTCATGACAGGTGTTATGTCATGTTTATGACAGTGTCATGTCAGTCTTATGCACACCCCTTCAAATAAAGTGTTACCCTTATTTTAATGTTTATAAACACATATTTGTCATTTTGAATTGGTCATATTGACAGAGAGAGAGAGAGAGATATTATGAGAAACAATATTAAGGTGGCAGGTTAACAAGGTGTGTGAGCATGTGTGCGTGTGTGTGTGTGTGTGTGTGTGTGTGTTGGAGGATGAAGGTACAAAGTCAATTTCACACTAGAAGAACTTTCTGTGGAAGCCAGACATTTTGATCACTCCATTACACTGCTGATAGCCCTGTCCCTCACACACACACGCACACACAAACGGAGAGTGTCACATTAACATGGGGACTGAGAGTTAGAAATCAGTATGTTGTAGTATGCAGTATACTGAGCACAGTATGTAAATCTTTCAACACCTGAATGGCCAACTGCATTTGAAAAAAAATGTGCAGTATACAACTGGATACTGCATCCCACAACATAATGCACTCACCTTTCTATTAGTGTGGTGAAGGAACTTGTAGCAAAGTCAACCACAAATGTTAACCAGCCCGACACAGCAACACTGGATTAACCAATGGTGTGAGTTTGGGGCGGGGCTATCTGTTTTTTGACCAATGTCAGGAGGAAGTCTTTCAATCTCTTTGAAGACAATAGCTATTTTTGCAAAACTGCTTGGTGACAGTATTGGCACAGAAATGGATTGAAAAAGCAAAATAACCACATTTAGGCCAAATTCTATATAGAATGCCTCTTGCTTAAGTAACCATGCAAAATATTGAGGTCATGCGACAACATTGTGGATGAATATAACAAAGACATGCATTATTTGTTTTATGTCTTGTTTTCTCACAATCTTTACTTATTTTTCTTATTAAGCATTCACTATTTCTCTGGTCAGCTGCAAATTATTTGGTCAGGAACTTTCAAATATCATTCTAAGCACGCAGACGTCCTAGTCCCTGAGGTCGGACGGCACTGAAGTTGAGCTGTTTAAAGGTGAAAAGTCATACGCTCATCCATACGCTTCCGTTTGGAAAAACCTACTCAAACATTTTTCATGTTTTTGAAAGAAGTCTCTTATTTGCATTACTGATCTATTCCCATGATGCTAATATGATGATTTGCTGCACAAGAAACATTTCTTATTATCATTGTTTACAACAGATGTGAGGCCTAGTATTATTGTGGAAATTTCTTTCAAAACGATAAAAAAATTAATTATTCCAAATGTTTGACTGTAGCATATACAATATATATATACTGTATAGTGACATCCAAGAGAAAACAATTCAAGATCATGACAAAGCTAGACAGTAAAAATAATAATGCATGGCCCTTAAATAGGCAATATACAGTGTATGAGCAGCACATGTGGTAAATATGCTTATTTCAACAAGGTTTTCTTTCTCTCCCTTCAACCAGTAAATTAGAAAGCACTTCTTATACATTTATGTTGTAAACAGCATGGTCTTGCATGGAGAGCAGTTAATGATTCATTAGATGAACTGTGCTGCCTCATTAACATGTGGAGTAATAGATCTGAGTCTAACCAGTGAGACTGTCTGTATCCTACTGTATCTCCATATACACTCACACACATACCAGAACATCCCGATTCTTCCATGTGGGTCTAAGAATACACACGTACATTTGTTCTAATTAATCAAATTATCATTTAATGAATTGTGTACTTGATTAAATCAGATTTGTGCCATATATGCTATGTGTTTGATTTCACATTTGAACATAATGGTGGAATGGATTCATTCAAAAGCAGTCTGCTAAGATCACCCGAAATATCAGAAGGACCTCAATGTCACAAAATTAGTGCATCAGTCAACAGCAAATCACCATGAGTTCCATGAAGGAATAGCTCACCCAAAAACTAACTTGTCTTCATGTTGGTCCAAGCCCGTATGACTGACTTTCTTCTGTGGAACACAAAAGGAGATTGCTTATGTTCTTCATCTTTTCCACACAGTGAAAATATATTGTTGCCATCTATGGTTCTATGAAGAACTTTAGAAATTTTCCAATGCACAAACGTTTCTTTGTAGTGGAAAGAGGTTCTCAAAAATTCATTGAACTACTTTTAATTTAAAAGGTTCTTTCAGGAATCAAAATTGGTTCTTCTATATGGCATCGCTGCACAACCACCTTTTTGGTACCTTCATCATTTTTAAGGGCTGTCAAGCTCCAAAAACAAAAATAAATAAATAAACACTATAAAAAGTTGTCTGTATGGCTATTTTCATATGTCCAACAATAGCTTTGTGTGACAAACAAGCTAAAATGTAGTTGTTATTCGTCAAACTCTTTTGCCATATATAGGGATGCAGAGAAACTTTTGCAGCAGAAAACAGCTATTTTTGGTTTCTGGCTGAAATGGTTTTGGAGGGACGAAATCAATCGCCGAAACATGCAGATGTTTAATTAACGCTTCTCCGATGGCACGTTTTTGCACTGTTGAGAGTCTATTTCGTGCACACAACGTGTATAAGCTACACTGTCAGCTGTGTGGACACTCTGGATTGACAATATTCATTTCTTGATTTTAATAGGTAATGATTTGGTTTCTTAAATCTAAAATCTTATAGTCACAAACTGAACAAAACTTCGCTAAATATTTGTAGCGAACCAATAATCGTAAAAATCTTTGTGCATTGTTACTTTTAATATGAAGCAAAGTCTCAACATTAAAATTCTGTTGATTTCACAACGAAATTCAAACAATAAATGTTGTTTTGGCGCTCTTTAATACAGCGTGACAGATCACAGATCAAACACCCGTGAACTGATCATCTCTTCTGCTTTTCTACTGGTTACAGCACCAAATAAACATGGGTGAACATCAGAAGGAATGTTGAAAGATACAGTGCAACTTACTGAAATGAACAACCAGTGTTTTAACCGGGGAAAGATGCCAATAAAACATACATACAGCTATTCAGAAAGCTATTCGATGTTCATAAATTCATAAGTTAGCTAGAAAAATAACTATAGAGAAGAACATTTGCTAAATATATGCACTGTATTACATGTTCATTACATTTTTATTTAACTTGTTAGTGATTTCTTGATTATTTAATATATGTTTGATTAAAACAAGTTATTACAGTATATTGTCGTTTAAATGTTTATATTTCCCCAACAATCTAGAGTAGAAACTATTCTGTTGGTAAAAAGTTTGGTTTCACTGTATTTGGATGGTCCCTTTAACACATTCTGTTGACTAGTAACGTTGCTCCTACATGTCTACTAACTCTCATTAGAGTGTGTGTAGAGTATTAATAGACTGGTAGGGTTAGGGTTAGATTAAGTTGACATGTAGTTGCAAAATTACTTATAGTCAGTAGAGTGTCTGTTGGAGGACCATCACAATAAAGTATATGCAGATATTAACTCTCCAATGAGAGTTAGTTGACATATAGTTGCAAAGTTACTTATAGTCAATAGCACGTTCAAAAGGGACCAAGGGATCAAAATAAAAGGTTTAGATATTTGAGTGTTGATTATTTAATAAGTTTGAATAATTAATTGATTATTAATTTAATAGGTTACACTTTATTTCGATAGTCACTTTAGACGTTCTACTAATTATAAGTAACTTTTCAACTACATGTCAACTAACTCTCATTAGAGTATTAGTATATTATAGTAGACTGTCAGTAGACTGATAGGTTATGGTTAGGTGTTAGGGTTCGGGTTAGGAGAATAAGTTGACTTGTAGTCGCCAAGTTACTTATAGTCAGTTGAATGTCTGTTGGGGGACCAACAAAATAAAGTGTTAGCAGATATTAAGCTGACAGTCTACTAATACTCTATTGACAGTTAGTTGACATGTAGTTGAAAAGTTACTTATAGTTAGTAGAATGTCTAAAGTGGACTATCGAAATAAAGTGTTACCATTTAATATTTATTTTTTGTTTGTTTTTGGCCAAGTGCATCCTGAATTTTCGGTCTCGGCTCATAATTGTAATTTTCGGTGCATCCCTAGCCTTATGCACATTCACATTTATTAAAAAAAATTAAATGTCTTGAATTTCAGTTTCTCACACAAAGCTATCATATGGCTTCAAAGTCATTTGGGCTTCTTTAATGATGCTTTTTTTGGTTGTCATTTTTGGACGTTGACATCAAACATCCTACTAAACATTTCCTTTTTTTTTTTTTGTTCCATGGGACCATTTTTGAGTGATCTATTCCTTTAACATTTACTTTTTGTGACAACTAATTGTTGGTGGATAATGAAGACCTCAACCAATCACGGTTTAAATCAAATTTACACATACAAAAACAGCCCTGTGTGGATTGGTGGAGGTTTTCGTTGTCCTCGGGATCTTCTATGACAACATCAATCTGTTTAACCCTCTTATTGTTCTAAATGACTCCAGCATCTGGACCCGTCGGCTCATGCCGTGTGCTTCATTTGGTGAAACTCCTTCCTATGCCACATGTCCTTGTTTATAGCAGAGAATGTATCAGCTATACGACAAAGAAAATACTGAAACAATAAAAATTCAAACTCAAATCGAATTAAACTAAAAACAAGCCATTCAACTTCAAAAACAAAGAGAGAGAAAACCATAATTTGTGCTTTAACGACTTAATTTGTAACGACGAAAATTATTTTAGTCTCTTTAAAAATAAAAGACATGCATATGTGTTTTTCACTGATCAGCACACGCTCCCTTCCAGCGTTCTCTCTCGGCGAGAAAACACAGAATAGATACCATTCATGAAAGAACTGAAAGAAATACTATGTCAGAAATATGTCTTCTTGGCAGACATCCGCAAGGTCAGTTCAGATCTATTGGGTTTCCGAAAAAGGTTCTTCGAAAGAAAGTTTTTTTTTCTTTTTTTTTCGGAAGTGTCTCTATATAAAAATAGACTAAACGGCCCTGGTATTGGTTTTTCCTATTTAGTAGCATTGTTCCTTCTTCAGTGTGTCCGGCGATAAATAGGACAGACCGGAAATATGGCTATTCAAGACAACAGATAAATCTATTGGATTGTTTTTTAATGTAATAATTTTTTTACTTATTATAATATATCCACATGCTTAATCTTGTGTACGGCCCTTTTGATAAACAACAAAAAAGTTATCTTCTGTACGCTCGTCCAGTTTTGTCTGCCGTAATAGAATTTTGTTTCTTGGAATTGCTTGGAACAATAGTCGAAGTAATCCTTAAGAGGGCTTTTTATTTCATTTGTTCAGCGAGTTGTAGAAAAAAAAAAATGGTATAAACAACCAAGCCTGTTCCTGTTAGCCTCCCTTGGCCTCCATGGTTTCTTTGGATAAGTAAACCACCCAGTACACCATATTGAATGCCCCAAAGGACACTGGGAATAAAATACGTGCATATTCGTCGATCTTGCTGGCTCCTCCGGTCGCAGGAGCGGCAGGTTGAGGTGTGGCCTTGGCTTCCTTCTTTTTAATATTTTCTAATTTCGGCCCGAGGAGATGGTGAAGAGGGGCGGAGCCAGCGGTCGCCCCGGGCGACGGTTTCTCGGGAACTGTTGGCGTAGAAGGTGGGGCTGGCGGTGTGGTCTTGGAGGCGACGCATGAAGAGGCTGCATTTGATTGGCTGGCAGAACTGGGGCTTAGACGTGACTGGCTGGAGAAACTGCTGGTGCCCTCTGAGGTGGAAGATGATTGGCTGGTTAGAGTTGGTTTGGATGTGGCTGCGGCGCTCTTGCTAGATGTTTCGGTTCTTTGGGTTTTCTTGGAGTCCGGTTGAGACTGAATGCTGGAGTTGACGCGTTTTCGCAGGTTGCCGTTGGTGTCCGAGGTTTGCTGTTGGGTAAAAGAGAGAAAACGTAACTAAAGTGCACGACAGAGGTTCTCAGCAAACCAAAGATAATTTTTCCTGCACTGTAAAAAAAAGAAAAGAAAAAAAAAAGAGAAGATTTTATATATATATATATATAAAAGATTATTGTAGTACATTTTACAAGAAAATATGTCACATTTACTTAATTATTTGCACACTTTACAATATTTTTTTTGAGTGAAAATTCAATGTAAATGTTACACTTTTTATTTTGTGTCTGCATATTCCTGTTCAAGTTACAACTAAAACAATTAGTTGGGTAACCAAACAGTTAATGGTCCCCTTTAACTTCCATAGTATGAAGTCATTCTTCAAAATAACTTATTTTTTGTTCAGCCGAAGAAATTAATTCATACAGGTATGAAACAACTTGAGGGTGAGTAAATAATGGCAGAATTTACCGTATTTTTCGATTGCTAAACGACAGTGAGCACAACTGGAGCTACATGTGCAAAACTCTAACTACAGTCTGCACAGCAGCGGTTCATGTGGACCAGACTCTAGTTCGTTTTTCATTGCTTGAACACAGTTTTCACAACTCTACACACTTATCCCATGACTTTAACCACAACCTGCACAACACTGTGGATTTACAGCACTTTGTTCAAATGCTAACACACTGCTGTCAAAACTGTGACCACACATTCAAAGCATAATAGATTTCAGCCTGTGCCTTTCAAACACTGCCGATTGCAATTTCAGCTGAAAGGCTAAGCAGGGGTCTTGTTTTAGACTTGTTAGTGAACACACACACACACACATATATATATATATATATATATATATATATAGGTAGAGCTCAAAAAGACTAATTTTGGAACATACTGTATTCACCCTTCCTCAACCCAATAGAGAGTTTTTCTCTGCCTGGAGGTGGAAAGTGTTAGATCATCCACATGACCAAATGTCTCTTTTGGAAGCCATGCGTGCCGGATGTGAGACACGAGTCCAGAGGACTGCCAGGGATGGATAAGGCACTCCAGAAGGTTCTTCCAGGTGCATGGAGAGAACATTAGATGTGATGTTGATGAACACCTGTGGCCTGATGCTAGAGAGAGGCAGGATTGGCCCCTCAATTATTTGTTTGAATTACAGTATACTTTTAGTTTCTACCTTTTTTTCTCTCATTACTGTAATTCCGTAAATCTCTACAGACTATTGAAGCAAACTGCTAATTTTCATTGACCTTAAATAATTATGTTCTAAAAATTTAAATAAATCATGTGAAAGAATGTCACTTTTTTCTTTGAAGAAAATATTACTTTGTATGAAGTCACTGAAATTGTTCAAACTGTAAAGATGAAAAGTTTGTTCTGAGTGACAGTGTGTGTTATCTCAGTGAGGGTTGTGTATAGTGTTTGGCTGAACTGAGCCTGTTTTGAGCCATGTGTTAAGAGTTGTGTTGCGTGGAGTGAGTTTTGCAGGTGATGTAACCTGTTTAGCTCAGGGGACTGTTGGTAGTGCAGACTGTAGTTAGAGTTTTGCACATGTAGCTCCAGTTGTGCTCACTGTCGTTTAGCAATCAAATTTTTTAATTTTTTTTTAACTATCCCTTTAGACTGGATGCTGACAGTAACTTTAAACATAAAGCAAGCAGAGATGGAGAAAAAAAACTGTAATATGAAGCAATATAAAATCAAGTTTTGGTTTAATAATATTTTCTAAATGTTTTGATGACACCATACAGTGACACAAACGATTCAAATCAAATTCAGAAATTGAGGAAACCATTGCTAAAATAATGACTCTTTACACATAAAATGAAGACATTTTAAAGGAGATATCAGGAAGTGAATGTGTCCCATGCAGGGACAGCACGTGTCTGTAATGTGCAACTGAGCAGACGTCACGCTTGCAGTAACGTTCAGGGCTGTAAGGAGCTTTTATGATCAGATGGTTTGCCGTTTGCTGTTTGTGGGTGTACGGAGGAGGAGGAGGGTGGAGCTATTCTATAAACAGCTTTTTTCATATAAACAAGGACAAGAGATGAGTCCACTCAGTGTGTGTGTGTGTGTGTGTGTGTGTGTGCGTGTGTGTGTGTGTGTGTGTGGCCATGTAAACCCTACATTATGGGAACAAAATTTTACCTCAAAGATGGCAATATCCAAAATCCTTGTCCTTGCGAGGAATTGTTTTGGTCCTCATGTGGAAAACAGCTTATTAATCATATCAAGTGATGTTTTTTGAAAATCATTATGTCTATGGAAAGTCTATGGTTAGGTTAGACCATAAAACATGACAACACAATGTGTGTGTGTGTGTGTTTTCTTTTCAATGACCCACTTTTCCCACTTACTGAATGAGAAAACTATATATATATATATATATATATATATATATATATATATATATAATATATATATATATATATATATATATATATATAAAACACTATTACACTAAATCGCACAAATTACTAAGTGGAATAGAGTACAGTACCGTGCTGTTCTGTACCTGAGCTGAACACATACACTGGGATTATAGTGAAGAGAGATCATTCTTTCTCTCACTGGACCTGATAGCCCAGTTTCACCCTCATATTTTTCACCATTTCCTCTGAGAAATGAACAGTTGGCAAAGTGTAATTGGTGTCTTGTGGTGTGTGGAAAATATGTTAGAGCAAGCTGTGAGGAGAGAAGAAAGAGACTCAACACAACAGCTCTGTGAGACGTAAGCTTTGTATGAATTCCTACCTTCATAGAAATGTACTACATTTGAAGAATAACTCATTTTGGTACATGTAGGTATGCAGGTGTGCAACATAAATGTATTCCTACACGTACCTCATGCTTTGACCTATGATCAGACCCAAACACTTTCTTAGAGCCATTCACACCATGGACGATAACTATAATGTCCACACCACAACTATAACAATAACGATGCAGAGGAACGATATAATTGGAATCACTTTCAGAATTTTTTTTTTTTTTTTAGCTGATTAATGTTGATGATAAATTTTTTGACAGCCAATCAGAATCCATTTTGCTTTAAAGAGCATTTTTAAGCGGCAGGCGACAAAGCTCCAGCTTGTGTTTATAATATACAGACCAATACTGTGCTTTGGTGTGGACACTGTATGTGTATAGTTATCATTCTTGGTGTGAGCAGGCCTTAAATCTGTAGTTAAAAAGTACTTAGTATTTCACCACAACAAGTGGAAAAACTACTTTTTCCTGGCATCTACTGCACTTTTTCCCCAGTACTCCGTTGGATAGCAAAGTGTATGTTGCTTGAACGGTTCAAATCTCAGCAGATGCTGTACTCGGACACAGGGATTCAAAAGGATTGCTGGAATCCTACCCATAATGCAGTTCACATCCTTTCCCTGATCATTTGTATCCTTTGTTTATTTTCTCTCTCTCAGCTCTCTGTCTGTCTAGGTAAAGAACATTTTCTTTTCATATTTTTTTCTTTTCTTTTACAGAATAGGAAAACCTATTAAAGGCAGCTCATTAATCCGTGGCCGTTCTGTGGTCAGCACATACACAGACTTAAATTGCTCCATATTGGGATTGGGACATTTTCTCTTAATGTGACTTAATGGGTTCAGATCAAGCATATAAAAACACAAGAGGGAATTGCGCTCGCTGATAGTGGCATTTATATGCAAGCACTGTCTGAGAAAATGGAAAGCCCCATTAAGATGCTGTAATTCGTCCTGTTACTTTCTAAATCATCGTATTACAAAAAAGAAAGAAAAAGTGTTGCATAGCAAAACTTAAACCACCAACAAAAGTTTGCAATAATAATATTTTTTATGTATTTGAAAGAAGCGTCTTATGCTCACTATGGCTGCATTTATTTGATCAAAAATACAGAAATTTTGTGAAATATTATTACAAATCAAAATAACTGTTTTCTATTATAATATATTTTAAAATGCAATTTATTCCTGTGATCAAAGCTTCAGTGTCACATGATCCTTCAGAAATCATTCTAATATGCTGATTTGCTGCTCTAGAAACATTTCTCATTATTATCAATGTTGAAAAAGTGGTACTGTTTCATATTTTTGTGGAAACTGTAATTAATTTTTTTTTCAGGATTATTTGATGAATAGAAAGTTCAATAGAACAGCAATTTATTATAGAAATCTTTTGTAACCTTATAAAATGTCTTTACAGTCACTTTGACTTTGATTTTACTGACTTTCATTTTAATTAGTCTCTTCTGAATACAGTTTCTTTATATAAAAAAGTATTAATTTCTTAATTATTCCAAACTTTTGACTGGTACTGTAGTTAGTGAAAATCTAGCTTTGAAATTATAAAGCAGTACTGAACATTATAAATGCTGAGATAATGCCGATGAATTCCCAGGCTGGATTATTTGTAACGCGCGTGAAGTCAAACGTACAGTATTTCCCGCTGTGTTGAGCTCACCGACTGAGTCATACGAGCTCCAATAACCTGCATCTGCTGAGATTTTCCACATTCACCGTAAAGAGCCCCATCCTTCTACTCGGCGAACAGAAATGTGTGTTATGATGAGCAGAAGACAGAGAGAGGGAGAAAAGGAGGAAGAGAAATATCGGTGATTTGAAAGGCTTACAGAGAGCCACCATTAGATAAGGGACATTAACATCTTCAACAGCCTGTAAAAATGAACGACCAAAAAACAGGCCCGTAATACATCACGTCAACAGTCTCACTAAGTCTCACAGCTGTCAGCATGTGCCACTTCTAATCCGCCATCTCAGCTTACGCACATTATCCCAGCAAAAGACCAAATCCACAGTGCACAACACACTCGTAATGTGCTGCTCTATCAGCTGTAATTAAACCAGCATCCGTTTTGTGACGTTTACGCTACAAAATTCCCATGATGCCCCAACGGCATGGCTCAAACACAACAATACAAATACTTTGTGTTACTCCTTCCTTAGTTCCTTTATGCATACTAGTTCTACACATTTACAGTATGCTTCTTTACACAGATAATTTATTTTATTCCAGAGGTGTTATAAGATGAAACCGGGGGCCTTTTTTTGGCCGAATGACAGGTCTTTTAACCCAAAAAAAAATAAAATATATACATAATAAGAAACTGTGTTTTGCTGTGAAATGAAGACTATTAACATTGCATTGCAACATTATTTACCTGACAAATTTCAACAGATTATGAGTGCAATGTGGAAAAATAACGATATTTAGAAGTATTTATGCATCATGGTAATATACAATATACATACACATGTTATACTGCCTTGAATTTAGGGTTACTATAAATTTAAATGAAATACTTTTTATTAAAATAAATTACAATTATGTATCTTTTTTTTTACTGAAAACAAGTTTAGAAAATCTAATGAGAATCACGGAGAATGAGAAAAAACCCCCCAAAAAACAGCAACAACACAAACTCAAAAGGACGCATTACAGTAATGATATTTTTGAAGAAAAATGATTCTTAATTGCCATAAAGATAATCCACATGCAAAAAACCTAAATGGTTCTTAAAATAGCTTTTATTTTCATTATGCAAGATGAAACACAATATCTTATTTTACATATACCATTTAGTTTCCATGCATTTTGTGTCCTGCTGATAAAAAATACTGGTTAAAACTGTAATAAGATGACAGACTTGTGTGACCAAAATACTCTTCCCGTTATTCTTTTTGGCAGCACCCGAAAGATAAAATACAGATTGCACCAACCATCTTGGTAAGTAAAAATGTGCCAGTGCGTCCACTTTTTCCCCATTGAAAATCACTTGAATGCACATAACATCCTAATTATGTCTTTGGCGCTTGTAATAGGAACCTCTCAGGAGGAGTTGAAGGCAGCAACCGCAGCGCAACGTGGCACATTAATAAATGAACTGATGTACAGCGTAAAAGCTATTTTACACAGTTTCAGACACGGTTCATCCCATCAAATGTTAAAGCCATAACTGTGTGTTTTATGATGTATATGTAGTGTTTGTAATGTGTGTCACATCATCTCACCTGTAGAACCTCCTCTGTGTCTTTGGCTTTGCCTGATGCTGTGGAGCTCTTTGCAGCGGCGGCAGCGGCGGCCTGTTTTCTCTTGGCTCTCTCCGCCTGCGCGTTGGTGAAGTAGTTCACGGCGGCAAACTCGATGAGAGCAGAGAAGACGAAAGCAAAACACACTGCGATGAACCAATCCATGGCCGTGGCGTACGAGACCTTGGGCAGAGAGTGACGTGCGCTGATGCTTAGGGTCGTCATCGTGAGCACGGTGGTGATTCCTGTGAGAAACACAAATAGGTCCTATTATGCTTTTTTACATTTTCAGCTTTCTTTAGTGTGTTATGTTGCTGTTTGAGCAAAGCACAAAGTCACTCCAAAGGGAGTTATTCTCTATATCAGTGTCTGTTTATGAACTCCTTGAAATGCCTCCAATTGTCGTCTTGAGTTTTCTTCCAGGAACGAACACATCACACTAATCCTCATCTAAATGATTTCCGCCCAAGGCATACGTAAAATAAAGGGGTGGGGCCTGATTGAGTTTGTTAGTAGTGTCAGAGCCCGTCTACGGAGAGCCTGGCCACTCCCTAAGTCCTATTGTACCGAATTTTGGTTGTAGTTCCACCAGAGTTCCACTGGGATCGCCCATGAGTGCAAAATGAATGGGAGTTTATGGAGCTAAACGGCTAAATTTGTCTCTTTCACCCGATTGTCGTTGAGAAATCTCAGATTTGATTGTAGGTTTTGCAAGTTCAACATGGGTTATAGGTCGAAAGTTGAATGAACGAGTACTTATGTCCTTTCCATTTCTTACAGGTTGAGTTGTTGTTGCCCATAACACGCTAGCATTCTGCTAATGAACGCTGATTGGTCAGTGAAGGACTGATTACGGCCAGAGATACCGCTTGATGACATCGTGGCATCCTAAGCGGGGTCAGAATGTTAAGGCGGACTTAACTCTTCTAGACCTGTGAGCCTATGGTGAGCCCCCTCATATGGAACCAGAGTGGAACTGCAACCAGTTCAGAACCCGGAAGTTTACTGAGAGTGAAGTTCTCCCCTTAGTAGATATTCTCTGGTAGTGTGTTGAAAGTTATGGCAAGGGGCGGGACATTTCACAAACATGCTGGAAGCAATTGACCAATCAGAACATTCTGGTCCAGCCGACCAATCAGAGCACATTGCCCTTTTCGGAAGGAGAGGCTTCATAGAGTCAGGAACTAAACATTGTTACTGACAGACAGGGAAGAGAGGAGCTGCAACAATGGAGAATATGTACAAACTAAGTAATGTGTTTTTATGAAAATGTGTGAATGTATGCATACAATTCTGATACAAACTCCTGCCAACCACTGTATCTGATATCATTTTGTCTGCAACACTTAAGTTATAATAATTAAGATGCTCTGTAATGAGTTGAGTATGAACATACTGCTCTTTATGGGTAATTTATACTGACATAATCTGTCTTTATTGCTTATAAACAGGTAAAACTGCTTCACCTGTGCCTGAAAATCAAAAGTGTAAACAAACTGTTTGAGTATCATTCCAATAGTCCATAAGTGTCTATTAGTGATAATAATTCCTTTATTCTATTCTCTTTCCAGTCTATGTTTCCCTTAGGAGTTCATTAAAACTGACCACCATGAAACAATTTAATTTGCTGAGAGTTTGCAAAAACTATTAGTGCCCCATTAGTTTACCACAAAAGTCCATAACATTAGGCTAACAGAAGCAACTGGATATAAAGACACAATAAGGCACAATGAAACAATAATTGAAAGAAAATATTCAAGTAGAGGAGATCTTCCACTTTAAGGCAGTATCGAATTGTATAATCTCATGCATTTCCATAAAACAGGACACTCACTCTTAAAAATAAAGGTTCTTTATTGGCATGGTTCAATGAAGAACATTTAACAATCATGGAACCTTTCCATTGCACTAAAGTTTTTTTCTCTCTCCTTTTTTCTAACAATAAAATGGTTCATTTAAGAAGTGTTCACTGAAAGGTTCTTTGGGGAACCAAAAACCCTCTTTATTTTTAAGAGCCAATGAGAAAAAAAAATTAGATTTGATCCTTCAAGAATTGTTTGCATCATGAAAACGGTTGAGAAATTAAGGGATTTGTCATGTCAATCAAAAAAGATTGTTATTACAAATTACAAAATATACATTTTGCTTGGAATATCATGCACACCATAAAATAAGAATGTATTTCCTCCTCCTTTATGATGAGCTATATCTTTTATTTGGATTTAATCTTTTTTTACCAATGTTCGGCACCTCACAATGTTTAGCTTGCAGGACTTCTCCAAACCTTCACGTTTTGGTCAATCTACAGGTTCATTTGGTTTATGGGGTCATCCCAAACGAGGTACACTCTGAACCACCAGGGGGAGTCAGGAATTCACTCTTAACCTGAATGTCTTAAATTGGAAGCGTTTCTGCCACAGAGCAGTGAGCATGCCAGACGTGAGTCACACACATACACCAACACACAAATACACACAATCACGGAGGCAGCCTGTATCCCTTCTCCTCCCACACACACACAGAATCTCTCTCGACTCACACATACACCCACATGCACACGCTAATAAAACATAAGAAAACACACACACAAACCTCTTGCACATAAAGGCAACCCCGCACACAAGACTAACACACTCTCCTACATATTTTCTCTGTATTCTTGAGTTTGCAAGTGCCTGCAGACGTTAGAAATAAACACGGACATGAAAAGACACTTTCACACTAATAATTTGTTTGTTGGTCGGCGTGACAGCTGTTTTCTGAACCACTCGAGTCCACTTGAAACGAAGCCTGTCAAGAACATGTCTGGGTCATATTTCAACAACAACAACAAAAAAATCTATGTTAATGACCATTTCTATTTGTTTAATTTGCATTATTTGTATGACAATTAAGCACATGTGCCCTCAGTTCTTATTATCGTAATGTTTTCGTTTTTTTACTGTAATGTGTAAATAAATTATACATGATGCTATTTGTTGTACTGCCTTTATGCTGATTTAATAAAAACACGATTAAAGTACTTTTTATATGCTAATACAATACTATTATTGAAAATCACCTAAAAATTTGATCAAAACCATTAAATATTTTTTGGGGGAAAGTGTTTAATTGTCAAAAAAAAAAATTCAAGGTCTTAAAATAATTTCATTTTCTTAATATTTCAAACTATAATCATTTTAAATAATATATTATTTCATATATTATATACATATTTTATTCTAAATATATATTTTGTGCTACATTTAACTATTATCTATTATAATATACATCATTTATTTTAAATATATTTTTAAATAATATATATTTAAAATATATTTAATTTTATAATAGATACTTGTAAAAAGTGTTTATTGGTCCTAAAATAGGCTTCATTGTCTTAATATTTCAAATTTGAAGTTATTGAATGTTATTTATTTATTATATATATATATTTTTTAATTTAAATAAAATACTTCTTTGAAATAAATAAATATACAGACTGACTGACTGACCGATTGATTTTTTGATTGATTTATTGATTGATGTATTTGGGGGGTGAAGCATGACCTGTGCATGGTCTCTCTCTCTACATGCACCCTAAAATGCATGTCTCAAAGCTGCTTTCTGCAGAAATTGCCTTCTGTGAGTATCATTCTTTGCATAATTTTATACATACCTGTGGTAGACAAACACAAGTGCGGTTCTGTGCATGTTAATTTTGTCAAAGGACAAAAGCATGAATAAAACAGTGACGTTAACACCTCTACCTGAGTTACCTAGCTACAGTGGTAAACAGGTGCCGCTAGTGCTCACGGTGGCACTCGGATCTGCGGGGGCAGGCCGAGGGATTTGCATCGAACTCGGGTTTAAACCAAAAACTGCCTATAAGATGAGCTCACAGCTCTGGAGAATCATCCACACTCTCTGGAAAACTTCACACGATCACAGCGCACTCACAAACGCCCACATACAGACCGATCTGGAGCGATCAATAGGTACATCACAAGCTACATTTAGCCAGAGGTGCTGGATGTGTTTTTGCTTCTGTTTCACTGCTGAATCCACAGTACTGTGAGAGCTTTGCTTTAGTGCCTTTCTGCTATTGGCTGAGAAGGATGAGGGAGTTGTCGCCAATACAAGCAAACACGAATAATAGAACAAACAAATGGGGTTGCAGAGCCGGTCACAGCCTTCAATCGGATACTAACTAATAGAAAAAGTAACCAATTTAAAGTAAAAGTTCACCTTTAAAGACAATTATGTCAATATGTACTCACCCTCATGTCCTTTCAAACCAGTTTCGACTATCTTTCTTATAAGTAGACTTGGCATGTGAAGATGCGTTGTGTCAGATTTTATGTCAATGACACCAAACAGCATTGCTTCTCAGTAAATTTCTAGGTGAACTATTCATTTTAAATGGGTCCAATTCTATTTTATATTCTAGTTTATGGCATGGATGTGTGAAAGTATTATTAGCATATGCGCATATACTAATGTTGTCAAGTCACCTTTGTTTATATAGCGCTTTTTACAATACAGATTGTATCAAAGCAGCTTCACAGTTATAACATGAAAATATTACAGCAAAGTTTGTTTCTAGAAGAAAATTGCGTCATTTTTGAATATTAAATGAACTTAAAAGTTCATGGTTCGACTCACGTCAAGTCAAATTTATTTGTATGACATTTTACACAATACACATTGTTCAAAAGCAGCTTGTTAATGCTTATAATGTCTTAATATCACCATGTCTCATAGTGGCATTTAGCAGAGCTGTACGGATATGTAATATAGTTTACTTCCTCCAACGAAACATACAAGCAATCAAGCAGGTGAGATTGATTTACTGTAGTACAGGACACAAGTGTTTGTATGCAGATATAGTTGGACGTACTTATATAAACAATTTGTATAAAGAGCTGGGTGATAGTTTGCATTAACAAAATAAAAAATCAGCAAGATTTGATATATCGCACGTGTACTGTTCTGACATTATTACTGAATGACCCATTTTTACAGCTTAAATGGTCTAAAAGTAGAGGAAAACAAGGCAAAACATTTTATTAAACACTTCCAAACTAATTTCAAACTACATTGTGCTGACAAAGGTAGTAAAAAAATCAGTAACTTAGCCATTAGGAAGCCTTTCCAAAATACACTAGAGCCATTTGTAGAGAAAGCGAAATATGGAAGCCATCCCAGAACAGATAAACAACAGATCATTGTGGTCTCCTGCTGCGTCCATTCTGCACATGCACCGGCCATCAAAAACCCACCCTGTCATTACCCAGAAACCCCTTCACTAAGCACACTTCCATCTAGGACACGAAAAGCCGCTCCTCTGGCCCGAGTCCAAGCGCACCGCTCTGTTAGTAGCCATCTGAAGGTGGGTCATTGTTACACTTTTCCAGTGGAGAATGAGAGCGTGCTATTCTCAGCATCTCTAGTGCCCCAGGTGAAGTGTGGAGGGAAACAGGAGGTGTGTGCACGAGCGTGTGTCAGTGTATGTAGATGTGTTTTTGTCATGTAAAGATAAGGTCACATGCAGCACACATGAGTGTTCAGGCCTGATCAGGCACATGATGCTAAAGCGATGCCAGTGGAAACGAAAGCTTGAGTCTCCTAACTATTAAGACTGTATGGGCAGGTGAACTCAGGAGCATTAAAACTTAACAAGCCTAAACTCACTCACATTTTTTTGTTCACTTGATGCTATACAACACACACAAAAACCAAACTCTATCTTTTTCATAGTACTGAGTATTGGCCAATTACCTCATGATATGATACACATCGTGACACGCGTTATGATTCAGTAGTTTGTGATGCATCACAGCATCATACATCAGAACTGAAGCCAAACCAAACTAACACTTTAACACAAACAGAAAACACCCTTCAGATAGATAGATGGTTGTCTTGGTTCACACATATTCTGGGTTAGTAATTAATCCTTGGTTGTCAAGATTTGAGATTTCACACTGTACATACAGTACACTACCGTTCAAAAGATTTATTAAAGAGGACCTATTACACTTTTTCAACTTTTAGTGTGTAATGCTGCTGTTTGAGCATGAAAAGGTCTGCAAAGTTACAAAGCTCAAAGTCACTCCAGCGGGAGTTATTCTCTATATCAGTGTGTGTTTCTGAACTCCCTGAAACACATTGATTGTAGTCTTGATTTTTCTTCCATGAACGAACACGTCACAATATCCCTCATTTTAAAGTTAGTTAGTAGTGTGTTGAAACCTGGGGTTATGATAAGGGGCGGGACATATCCGAAACACGCTCAAAGCGGTTGACCAATCAGAACACACTGGTCCAGCCGACCAATCAGAGTACACTGTGTTTTTCAGAAGGAGGGGCTTTATAGAGTCAGGAACTAAACAGAGTGTTACTGACAGCCTGGGAAGAGAAGAGCTGCAACAATGGAGAATGTCTGAAAAAGAATGTGTTCAAAAAAAAAAAAAATCAAGCTTGAAAACCTATTCTAGTAGATCCCAAAAACAAAATCAGGTTGCATTTATTTGATCTAAAATAGAGGAAAAACAGTAATACTGTAAAATATTATTAAAATTTAAAATAACTGTTTTCTACTTGTGTATTTTAAAATGTAATTTGTTCCTGTGGTTCCAGGAAAATGTGAGCATGTAAATCTGCTCTAGTTGTCATAAGAACTTACTATGCATAAAACAGAAAATGCAAGACAAAAAAAAGAATGAAAAAATATGAAAGTGTAAATGTTTCTGCGACTGTACCAAAGTGCATGAATATCTAATGACACCAGCTTTAACGCAGTTCATAATCTTTTGTCATTTGCTAAACAATTTAATGTCGCATCTCTAGCACGGCACAACCTCACACTGTATATCCTCAGCAATGCAATCTGGGTAGAAAGTAATGCTAACCCACTTTCTAAAGCGGCCTTTACCTGAGGTTAAAAAAGAAATTAACCCAGCATTACACATAGCAGAATAAAACAAAACGATAAAAAGGAAGAGAAGTATAAAACATGATAAATGGATAGAGGGAGGAAGGGAGATATGACAGAGGGAAAAAGCTCTCTTCTCCATATTTGCATGAAAATGGTGTTGGCAGCTCAAACAGTGCAGAAGATTTGAGAGTAACACATACCAAAGACAGTTCTGGCGGGTACGGATTCCTTATTTATCCAGAAAGACACTTGGGAAAGGATTACAGTCATGATGCAGGGGATGTACGTCTGAATCATGAAGTAGCCCATTTTCCGTTTCAAGTGGAAGTAGACCGTCATTACCACATATTCACCTGAAAGAGCAGAGAAACAGAAACAGGAAGTGCCTTATAATCCTGAAAGTGATCACGCATAGGAACAAGGTCAGAATGACAGTCTGTCACCACGGCAGACTTAATTTGGCTGAATAGCAAAGTTTTCTGGCTGTTAAGCTGCGCTGGCAGATTCATCTTATTTTAACAGAATGAGGCTTGCAGCCGTATTGGGAACCAGAGCTCCAGTCATCAAAACACACGCTGAATGCTCCAAATCTCTTATGTCATTTTGATAAGAAAGATGTAATAAATAAATAAAAAAACAATTGGCATTGTTTCCCCCCACCCCCCTCTGTTTAACTGAGGTACACAGTGTTGCTCTAAAAAAAAAAAAACAGGCCATTGTGAAAGCGCTCACGCTGACCTTTACATTTAAGCTGACATTACAACATGTGGCATGAGTAAAATGGTTTTTATTTTAATCTAGCTTACATCGCTATCAAATATTCTCCATGATCAGGTAACTCTCGGACACAGACCAGGTGACACTGAACATGTGCGTGATGAAAGATGGACGTGTGTGTAACGTGACCGGTCGGATTTAAGAGTATTTGTTCAGACCTACTGACTTTTGGTTGAAGAAAACAACTGGCATTTGTAACGCACAGGATAAACGGTAAAGGCATCAAATCTGTGGCGGCTCAATGTTTAAAATGTAATTCTTCCATTAGAGTGAGCAGTAGCCTATAATTAAGTCTAATCAAAACTAGATTTGCATTTCCAGAAAGAAACAGCAGTTCTTGTAATGCAGCAAAAAGACAGACTTTAGGGTAAGTTTAGGTTTTCTGTCAATGAAATAATGTTGTTTCACATATAGTCGCTGTTAAGAGTAACAGGCTCAAAATGGGAAGTTGAAGTGGTCATTTTGTCGACTGCAAACAAAAATGCTGTATAATGTGACATAATAACAGCCAATCATAGCATATTATATGTTAAAGTAATGGAATACGATTTGGGAGCAATGCTTTCACGGTAGGGGCCACAGAAAAAGGAAACAAGCTGTTGTCAAAATGTCCATGTCATGGTCACAGCTGTCTAGGACATGTTTCTATAAATGGTTAAATATATTAAAGAAGACCCCACCCCACACACACACACATATACTGGGGTTTAGACCTCAGTATATGCTGCTTTGCAAGCATTTCACCATCATTTGGGGGCAGTAAGATTTTTTGGAAAGACTAATACTTTATTCAGCAAGGATGCATTAAACTGATAAAAAGTTACAGTAAAGAAAGCAAAACAATTGTTTTTAACATTGAACATAATAAGAAATGTTTCCTGAGCATCAAATCAGCATCTTAGAATGATTTCTGAAGGATCATGTGACACTGAAGACTGGAGTAATGATGCTGAAAAATCAGCTTTGCATAACAAGAATAAATGACATTTTTAAATATATTTAAATAAATTGTAAAAATACTGTTTTACTATATTTTTGATCCGATAAATGCAGCCGTGGTGAACATAAGGGACTTAGTTCAGACTGTCGGTCCAAATAAGATTTTGTTGCATATCCGTTTGAAATCCAATCAGATTTAGCCAGTGACATGTAAAATGACAACATAACGGAGACATGTTTTGGACCGTCTGAGACGACAGCGCGGAATAAAGCCACTCATACCAGTTTCTTACATTTCTGCCGCAGCCAGAATCATCCGAAGAAGCAGTAGTCCAGCGCAGTGGAAACATATTGTCATGTTGTAAATAAAACAACATCTGTAGGCTATTGCAAACCCCTCCATGTTACGGTTGTTGTATTTTTTGGTGTATACCTACCAATGACACACCATTGCCATATAAACCAATGCAGATATTCCAGAAAACGAAAGAGCGGCAAGGGACACTCAAACCGGATCTGAACAGTTGTGATACACAATGTGGAGAGTCAATAATTTTAGATCAGATTCCAATCGGAAACACACATAATCGGATTTGGACTGACAGTGTGAACGTAGCCTTACTGACCCCAACCTTTTGGACAGTAGTGTATACTGCAAGATGTTCGCATAAAAAAATGTTGGCGTCATTGTGATAGTGTGTTATGTGTACCTGTGATGGACTTCACAGTCTCGCTTGACACAGTCTGTCCGATCAGGTCGTACTGGACCAGGCTGGACGACTCAGGTGGGACCTCCACAGAATGCTGAGGGCCTTTGGTCCAGGTGTAGATCACCTCAGTCATTGGATAGGCATCTGATAAACAAAAGAGAGCCATCATAACAAGAACAGAGGGAATATGTGTGTGCATAACCCTAACAATCGGACCTGTGGTATTGTGTGTATCCCGGTGGAAATGAAAAAGACAGAAATGAGATTAAACACTGGGTAAACGGAGACTTCTGCTGCAGTCTCCTGATGCTCAGGTTTTTCTCCAGAGAAAAAAAGGCCTTAGGTAAAGTGGAAACAAATGAGGCAATTGTTGGCGTACTGCTGGAAACTGCAGACCATAGGGAAAAAAATGGTTCATATTGAGTTTTATGATCACAGATTTTGGTAGCTTTGGCAAATCTGAACATGGTTTGAGACATTGCTGAGACTGTTGTTTTAGTGGAGATGTGAGATTACAGGTTTCAGTAACACTTTACAGTAAGGTCCAATTAGTTAACATTAGTTAATGCAATAACAATGAGCAAAAAATTCATGTTAGCTCAAGTCCATTAAAAATATGTACAGAGACGACATTTGATTTTATGTTAAATGTTAACAAATTGAACCATATTGTAAAGTATTACCCTGTTTTCATTTCTCAAGAGAAATGTCTGAGAGTTTTCGTTTGCACCTCTACCTAATTTCATTCCTGTCTTTGAGAAACAAAAAGATCTCATTTGTGATGTTCCCTTCCTGCAGGATATCAAAAACTGCTTCGATTTGCCAATCAGAAGAACGAACTCCAACATTTCTGATCTAATTTCACAACAATTGTCTAATTTTATTTCTATTTTTATTTCACCCAAGGAAATAAAGGAGTTAATACTTCAATTAAAGATATCTGGGAACTTCACCAGGTCTCCTGAGCTATGAAAGCGCAATCTATGAGCAATGAAATCTTCCTCTGGATATGCCTACGCATGGAACCGTGCGTATTAGTCCTCGAGCTCAGGGTCGAACGGTCGCCGCTAAGACACTGCTCTTTCCTCACTGCGGCCCACTTCCTCCACTGTGCGTGCCAAGCTCAAATCTGAGCCAACCAGAACAATCATCCTGACACAGAAATCAGATCCGCTGAGATGTTCTCCAGCTAGGAATCAGACAGATTTCATTTATGGAGGAGAAATCCATACATCAAACAGAGCGGAGACTGACTGCACATCCAGGAGTCCGTCGGCACGCTCCCTGCGCTCCTGTCCTCCTTTGAGATCATCACCATCATCCTCTATCTCTCTCTATCTTCCTTAATTCTCTTTTTTTTCTCTCCTCCTGGCTGTCTCTTTCTCCATTTCTGCTTCTGAACCCCCACACACTGGGAAACAGAGCAGAGGAAGGACTTCCAAGACACCCACCAACAACCCCATGAAAATAGAAAGAGAGAGCGCAAGAGAGAAAAGAGAGGGGACAGAGAGACTAAATGAGTTTTGATCCAAAGTCATGCTGAGCATGACAGAATTTTTTGAGGGGAACTGAATGAACCCTAGTGAGAGAGAGAGAGAGAGAGAGAGAGAGAGAGAGAGAGAGAGAGAGAGAGAGAGAGAGAGAGAGAGAGAGAGAGAGAGAGAGAGAGAGAGAGAGAGAGAGAGAGAGAGAGAGAGAGAGAGAGAGAGAGAGAGAGAGAGAGAGAGAGAGAGAGAGAGAGAGAGAGAGAGAGAGAGAGAGAGAGAGAGAGAGAGAGAGAGAGAGAGAGAGAGAGAGAGACTTGAGTTTAATTACAAACTACATTTTCTGATGTTCTGATGTTTTCTGCCCTCACAAAAGTTCCAGGGCATTTACAGTTGCTCTGTGAAATCTTGTCAGCGATATCCAGTCATTTCAATAGGAATATGCGCAATCGGGAGTTTTGCTTGTGTTCAAGTTGGTCGCGCAATTTTTTTTTTTTTTTTTTGCAGAAGTCTAATTGCTAAGATACCAGCTCACTCCTCAACAAAACACTTGATGTGCAGAATAATTCATGTCTAGAGGTTAAATTGTTGGGCTGCACGATTTGTAGAAAAAATTGGTAACGCTTTAGATTACAGCCCAGAACTGCGTAATTAAAACGAATGAACATTGTCACTTTCGGTAATTATAATGTAATGTCATTGCATGTAAGTATAAGGGAACAATATGTAAAGTTTGGGGAACAACCAGGAGAATTAAAAAAATATTTATACTGTAGTTTCATACAACTCAAATCATACAACAAAAATGACAGGGTGCATCTATGCATATCCATGTACAGAAAGTTACACTGTAAAATCGCTTTAATTACGCAGTACTTTACGGGCTGTAATCTAAAGCGTTACCAAAAAAAATCTACTTTTTTTTTTAAGGTTTTATTTTTTTAGATAATACAGTATAGATAACCGAGGGTAAGTGAAGTGGGAGAGAGATGGGAAATGGTTATGTTGATCCCTGTTAATCCTGGAACAACATTTCAATCAACCAATTAGATTTGAGGGACAAGTTTACAGTTTATGTCAAGTTTTGGCTTACTACCAGGGTTAGGTGGGTTAGACCACATCAGTGTTTACCTCTGATTTTAGGGATAACTTATGGGTAGGGTTCAGTTTAGAGGTGGGGATAGGGTTAGGACTAAATTTTCGGACAGGAATGTTGTTCCAGGATCAACAAATTATGTTGATCCAGGAACATGTCTTACTTGGCAAAATCACAGTGACCATAAATGAACGCAGTGCTGCGCTTCACTCATGCAGCATATATATATTTATTAAATTATCTTACAGCCTTTACGATTTAATAATCGCACAAAGCCATATCCCGCTTTCGGTTTCATTTCGATTAATCTCGTAGGCCTACAGTCTAGGATAAACTACACAGTGAAGTTTCATAAAAATCACTAACCCTAGCTATGAGTGAAAGTAACCCAAGCAAACATCACTAATAAATGAATACAGAAGAGAATGACATGACATGAGATAGGAGCAGGAAACTGTATCAGAGTGCAAAGGAAAGAGCGTAAAACGAAAACGAGAGCTGTTATAGGTCTGCGCTGTCCCGGGGCAGGAGGGAAAGCTGTGGTGACCTTCTCGACTCTACAGGGGACGAACAGCTCTCTGTCTAGATGCTTCCCCTCAGGCCCAGAGAAAGGACAGAAAGATGTATATAAGAAGACAAAGAGAAGAGAGAGAGCGAGATATCCGTCAGCACATTAGCACAGCCACCACTACAAAACCAAAACATTGAGATCGTCCTCATCACAATGTCACAATGCGCCAGCAGGAGCTCTCTGGATGATTTTATCTCCAGATCTTCCAGCAGTCTCCATAAAAGAGCCCTACCCACCGGTAGGTACACACACATTCCCAATCGAGATTAGGCCTTCTTTTCAGATTTCGCTTTCTTTTACCTGAATCTTTTTTTTATGTTTTCGTTTAAATTTTTGCTGACCGACTGTCGTGAACAGTCCTGCTGATATGGAGATTCTTTGTTCAGTTTTCAGAATATGAACAAAGTCTGTATTTACACACTCAGATGGAAAAGTAATTTCTCCTTGAGGAGTTTTTTTTTCAGATCTCTAAGGTAAAGTGCTTAAATTAAACTTGTAGCTCATGTATATATATATAAGTTCTCTCTCTCTCTCTCTCTCTCTCTCTCTCTCTCTATATATGTATATATAGAAAGAGAGAGAGAGAGATGCTGCATCCTAATTCGCCTACTTATACTATGCCCTATACTGTTTTTATGAAGAACAAATACATACAGTATTTGTAGCATACACTGTGTAGAAGAATAGTAGGCAACCAGATTCAGTTTCATTTATTTTCCCACCGTTTCGGAGAGAAATATAGTGTGTTGATCTGCCAGTCGTGGGTCTTTGATGCGGAGACTCTCCTTTGCAATTTGCAATTTGCATAATGATGCATTTATGTTAATGATCGCATTTATCTTTACAAAAGTTCACAATGCTGTTTCAGATGAAATACATTGTGGATAACATTGAATAAATATCTTTTTGTCAGGTTAGATACTGATTATTAATCATTCAAACCACTTTATCTAAGCGTCTCTACTTAACTGTCGGACAAGCACATCCGCCATGTTTTAAGTTTTTTAACACTTTTTATTTGTGTTTGTAGTTCTAATCGAATCCTCGTCCAATGCACAATGGGTTGTGGGCAATTTTAGCCGTTAGAGTGCGCACGGATCTGCACTTCCGATACAAACTGAATAAAATTAGACCATCTGGGTATCTTTGGAATACTCATTTCAACATACTACGCTTTGGGACACACCAATTTTAATTTCAAATACAATTTAGGATGGATAGTACACAAATTGGGATGCAGCAGAAGTCTCCTTTCTTACATTGAAATCTCAAATTTCCATCCTAGAAAGCATTTGATTGGACAAAAACAAATGCAATAGTTTTGGTGCTTTTTCCTGTTAGAGAAAACCTCTACATTTTAAATGCATATAGGCTCAAAGTGAAAGTGTCAGCTATTAGGAGTACACTAGCATTTAGATGAAGTTCAATTCAGATTTGATATCTCTACTAACAAATAAAAAAACCTTAAATAATCCATTCTGTTCCCCATATGATTAGTTTAGTCATCTGACAGTGAAGAGAGAGCGAAATCCATTTTTAAAGAAGGGATTACTTCAGTGCTCTTCAAGAAACGGTTCATAGTACTGTTCTTCTCCTAACCCAAAACACGTCATGTAAACTGCCATGTTCCTTTACTCAGAAACAGTGTCTCAAATCATGCTTTAGTGTTTTGTGAGATGAAGTAATCAGCGTATATAAAGTATAATCCTCACAGCTGCCGAACTTCAGAGGACAGGAATGGCCATCCATCGGGAAATTGACGAGTTTCATCGGGCATTCTGCACTTATTGTCAATCTGTGGAAAAAGACACAGATTGAAATGGTTAAAAGAGTGAGGGTGTGATATCCACCAAAACCTTTAAAGGTCTTTTACCAAGTAGGATATGGAACAACATTTCTAACAACCATCTAGTACTGTAGGGCTTAGGGGCCGGGATTGAGGCTTCAACAACATTCATATCAACCTGTTGTTTCCCACAACACCATCTTTTGTTGGTCCTGCAACAACATTTATCCAGGAACACCTCCTACTTGGCAAAACGACGGTCACCCACGAGCAAACACAGCCTGCCAAAGTCTTTTCAGCGTAAATCGGACTGGACATGTGTGTGCGGTACCTCATAGTGTACAGGATGGTGCCGTTCTTCATGATTCGGAAGAGTCTATTGGGCGCAGTCATGTTGTGAGCCACGGATCGTTTGCCATTCCTGAAGAACGTGTCAGGGGTCCAGACTTTGGTCACCATCAGGTTATTTAGACGGAGGATCTCCACCGGGCCCTCATACCTCAACCGCCTATCCACCCACGTCTGGCGGAAGAACACGTCCATGGTGTACTCCTGGAAGAAAGCACAAACACAGAGCTGTCAAAACCGCACTCAAATCAATCTGACTTATTCCTGGCAGAAAGCTTCATTAGAGAGATTCTGTAAAAAGCTAAAAAATCCATCTGCAAAACATTGTCTAGATTCTTAAACAAACACTCATGCTGACAAACTGTGCTCCTCCCAAAACACTTAAAAACAACATGCAATCTAAATGATCCCTATTTGCTTTTTAAAGAATTTTAATTCAATTCACATTTATTTGTTTAGTTCACAATGCACATCGTTTCAAAGCAGCTTTACAGAAAATGCATGTCTACTTTACAATTTAGAGTGATCTGTTCTCAGAGGTAACTGTCTAAGTTATGTATTTCAGAAATGTACATGTACAAATCACACAGTTAGCTAAAAATGTATTAATTTAAACCATTTAAGGCAGAAACAATGAAGTAATGAATACATGTTTGTTAACAAATGATTGTAACAGAGAAATTTGTCTCAAAAAGTTAAAGGTGTCAATATGAACTGAGGCATTTCTTATCAAATTCATCCAAGAAAGAATTTCCCAGAAAGAAATTCCCCTGTAACCTTTAGAAACAATAAAACAAAATGAATCCTATTTACTTTTCAAACAAATAAAATGTTCAGCAGTCTCAAACTGTGCATATCATGTATGAAATCAAAAGTCAACGGTGTCAATATAAACACATTTCTCATCAAATTCATCCAAGTTGTAAATTCATTGTGTTTAATTCATTGTAAAAATGAATAAAACTAAAAATAAATCCCCCGTAACCCTTGAAAAGAACATGAAATCAAAATGAACCCTATTTACTTTTTTTAAAGAAATGTCCTGGTTGTCATACACCATTAATCAGTCAATCTTATTCTACTGAATGACTTTTATTTTCATAAGCCTACAATAAAAACCAAACTTTCTACACTTCTGAAACAGCTTTTTAAAAGCAAAATCAAACCATACAGGAGAAAGTTTGTTTCACTTCACAGAACATCTCGGATGTTAAATGTGTAATGAATGCCATGTAATGCATTATTTTTTGCTGGTTTTAATATTTTAGGTTCCAATCTGGGCTGAACACTATATGTGGTCACATTTAGCACTGTTATGCTCTTTTGCGAGGTGCAGATCCTCACATTGTTCTCAGGGGAAAATCCCTGCCGAAATTGTTGACTCAATCACATTTTTTTGTTCAATTTTGAATCTCTACCACACTGTACTTGATTTACTCTGACTAGGCAGATAGCAGCACCTTGCATTGATCTAAATGGCAAGCTGCCTGAATTATTTATTTTAATAATATCTCAGTGGACGGATATGATGCCTTATATAACATCTGCTCATGCACACATACATGTACACACACAAATCCGACCTGTTCACATACAGTATAATCATAAACATCTCAGAGCACTCACCATCTCCACGTCGGAAACTGGGCCAAAACTTGTGACGTAAATATCGGTCTTCACTTCCGTCACTGGACCTGGACAGAAACAGGAATCACATTACAATGACCATAAGCCTCTTATGACTTGAAATGGATCTGAAAGAAATGTTTACTTTTTACAGAATTGATGTGATCTCAATAGTTACTTATTAGTCATTCTCAATGTGGCCCAGTTATTACGAGTGAAATAAATGGATTACCACAGAACTGCTTTTGCTTTTTTGGCTCTCAGAGTCAACATGAACCACTCTCAACCAATTTGACTTGCTTAAGAGAAAACCCATGAACGGGGCTTTATTGGATCGATGAGAAATGTATTTGATGGTGTAAAGTGTGTGTTTCGTATCAGAATGGAGTCAGAGTTGAATGTGAGCGAATCCTTCATTATTTGCTAATAATGCTGTAACCCGCATTAGATAACCACACAGATTATAGAAAGGCTGCATTGTGTGGTGACCTAAAACAATGTCTAAACAGCTATTCGGCTATTGGTTAACATGACCTAGCAACCCACATAGCCTAGGGTGGGTTCACACTTCACAGTTCGGTTCTCAAGGTTCTTTTGGTCCAGAAAAAAATATATTTAGTCCTGGGTCACTAAGCGTTTACATTGCCATTTTCAACACTGAACCTAAAGATGAAAAAAAAAAAAAAAAACTTTTATGACGCATATTTTGCGAACTCGAACATCCAAACCAATGCAATGTTGGGCTAAATGTGCTCGTTGTATTTGTCTACATACACAATTTTTTTTACCAGCTGAGAACTCTTAGAGAAGCTAAGAAAATGTGTAAAAAAGTCAAAAGTGCCAGGAATTCCTCTGCACACACAGAAATAAAGATCTGCGGCAAAGAGATGGCAGTTTCGACAACTGTACTGAACTGTAATGGGCAACAAAGTTCCTATGACGTGAAAAAACAGATGCCTGAGAATTATGGTCCAACCTTATGACATCACGTCTTGTTTTTGGTTTGTTTAAATGTGAAATGTCTCTGTTGCTTTCATATCTCAGTTGAACCACACCAAAGTTCATTTGAACCCTGAAAAGAACCACGGTAAAAGACACAGCTACAGTAAAAAACTGTTAATTGGTTAACAGTAAGTTTCCTTATTATATACTGTACGGTGAATTAGATCTAACCTCACAGTAAAATACCGTTAAATTTACAGTAATTTTATGTTAAATTGACATTCCCAGAAGTCCCTGTGTGGCATTTCACATCTGATGTGTTTTCGTTGAAATAACTGTTTCTTCTTAGTTTTTTCTTATCAGTTATGTAAATTGTGGTTTTATGTTACGTCTAATGTTGTGAAATTAATGTTTATTGCATTACTTTAGAGTCATGTGTGTTAAGATGATGGTGTTTTGTGTGTGTGTGAATGACACTGTTCGCCTATTATATATCAGTATTTACTTACTGAGCTTTGATTCATCATGTGACTTTCTCATCACCACCTGTGTTCGGTGGTTGTCAGTGTATTACAAAGGTACAAAACAGACAGTACTACTTGGTTGGTATATTAACATACGTTAATTTGTTTTTTACTGTAAATTTGAGTTTAATCTGTAAAACCTAAAATGTTGCTACCGTTTCTGGCAAACACAGTTGCCATTTTTTTACTGTAAATTTCATTTTACAGTGTGGGTCTCAGTTTACTTGTTTGGTGTTCACCAAGGCTCATATGGCAGCGGTCACACTTATTCAAATGAACCGCACTAACAGAGCAATCGCACTACAGTTTGTTTTACTCCAACCAAACCTGCCAACTGAACACAACCTAAGTGACCTCAGCCAATAGGAAAGCCAATTAAAAAGGCAGATTAAGCAGATTATGAAGACTTAAAAAAAAGAAAGAAAAAAAAAGTACACTTTCAAATATTGAATAATATGACTGGGAATATGTATAAGGAAAATGATATGGGCTCAATTTCGATTTCATGTTAATTTCCCCTATTTTTTCCAGACTGAAATCATTTATCGTTTTTTTTACCAAATTAATGTGGAGACAAAAAATGATAAAGACGGAAAGTGTGAGTGAAAACAGACTCAGGCACTCAAAGCTCTAAATCACATGATTTATCACTGAATCGTCTCATTGGCTGAACTTGTGAGGGTTGAACTCCTAATGTTCTAGAGGCTCTTTGATAGATGCTTGAGTAAATCACTTGCGAGTGAAGTGCCTTCAGTCAAACACAAGAAAATGGATTATCTGACATTAAACAGACACTCTGAGCATCTCTCACAGTTGACAACCATGAATCCTGCAGAAATATGAAAGACAGGAACAATCTTACTCAGCCCAATGCACACACAAATCACAACAGAGATCTCTTTAATATCTCGATTGTTTCTGCAACAGCAATGAGACGAAATAAAGAGTAAATGGAGACTTTTGCTGAGATCTCCTGCTTTTAGATTTTTCCACTAGAGTTTCAGAGGATATCTCAACAATGTCTCAAACTCTGCAGATTCGCAAAAATGCCATAGTATACAATCAAAAGTCTCAATATAAAGTCAAGCGTTTCACATCAAACTCTTCCGAAACCAAATGATCTGAGCTGCTCTCAGCATTATTATAGACCTTTTTCACAGCAGCGCCATCTTTTAACCAGAATGAAAGTGAGGCTGGAAGAGATAGATAGACACATCTCTTCAGTGGGTTGTACTGTTTTTTAATGTGTTTCTGGATTGTTCTGCTGCTGACAAAACACTGCAAAAATATATTTCTGAGGAATTTCAGTAGACAAAAAAATCCCAGACAACATGAGCTGTGTCAAATTATAAGTGATCTAAGAGCTTTATACAGCTTTTTAAAGCGGATGCCATTGAAAACATGGTAAGTCTATCCCTCACAGCCTCGCTTTCATAACCTGTCATGGTGCTGCTCAGAATAAGTTCTAGCGCTCTATACTTTTACTGTATGGCAATTATAGTCTCATTTGTTTATATTAGTATTTATTTGGGTAATCCAGGAGAAATACAAGACACAAAGTTCAAATTTAATTTTAAAGAAAACAGAACTTCACTATTTTCTTTTTTTTTGCTTTCAAAATGTTGCTCCAAAACCTGCATTAACAGAAGGAAAATGTGCCCCCGCACCCCCCCCCCTGCCCCCACCTTACAACAGTTCATATTATTCAGATGTCGAGCTCTAGACAGTATAAAAAAAAAAAAAACCTTTTCATAAAATAGTCCATATGACTCATGCTCTGTGTTTAAAGTCATCTGAAGCCATACGACAGCTTGAGTGAGAATTAGACACACAGAATTTAGTCATATACAGAAAATCAAATACAGGAGACCTGAAATGCACAAGACTTATGGACTATTTTTATGTTGTTTTTTGTCACAAGCAACATGCATCAAATTTGCTACTTCCTATGTTCAACAGAAAAGATAACAGCATACGGGTAAAATAAAATGACAGAATTGTCATTTTGAGGTGAACAATTACAAAACAGGCTGCTTCAGTATATGACAAAAAGTGCATTTCCTCATTGAACAACAATCAAACACATTTCAGACGACCACAACCAGGCCAATGGGAAGAGACGCGCCCGAGCCCTGATATCTATCAGCTCTGAAGCACTACATTCTTAGGCAAGGGCAACTCATGCGATCCTACTAGAACTGTGAACCCACAGCACAGATAGCTGAGAGCTGATCAAGCCCCTCCAGCCTGATCCAGCTCCACTCGAGAGCTCTTGTCATGTGAAGGTGGGTGTGCTGTTCTGTTTGGAGAGATGTGCTCTCTGCCTCTTCACTAAAGTTACATAAAAAACCAGAGCTTCATTCCCAAAGCTCCAATCACATCCCGGCATTACGCACAGAGATCCACAGTCTTTGATTTGATTATTTATTTCTTGGCTAATAAAAAAAATAAATGAGGAAAAGTGGAGAGCGGAAACTGTGACGTGCAGCAAGTCTTGATGTTTTTCTTTATATAGTAACTTTCATCAATAAGTCATTAATTAATATTATGTAATGACTAATACATCACTAGCTATATAGGACTATGAAAATATTTAATTTGCATGCACACTAACTCGTGATCTCTAAAGCATTATATAATATAATTCACTTTTTCATGATGTTCATGAAGATATAAAGTGTTACATTTCAGTTAAATCGACTGAATATATCCACGAACTTTTTTTTTTTAATATTCCATGCATACACTAAGGGGGTAATTCTGAAGTTTCAGACACAGTGACCGTGGTAATACATTTTGGGCCACTGTACACAAAACTAGAGCTACAAAAATGATTTTCTGCTGACCACTAACTACAACAGCAGCGCATCACTTGGCTTCGCAAAAAAGGTTAAAACACTGATGCGCGCTGGTAAATGATAGGAGAGCGCGGGAAATGTTATCGGTTTACGCACACGAAGCGAACATCTGTACTCTTCCTACTTAAAATGTGCATTAAGCGGCTTTCTCAGCGTGATTGCATAACCAAACTCGCTTAAACATCTAAACGGCACCGATCTAACAGATACATGGAGAGCAGAGAAAGAGAGTGGGCAGCAAAAGGACATTTGGAGTTGGCTTACACCTCCATCTCCCCTCAGAGGACACCAACCCTCACCAAACAAACAACACTTAGTAAACAGCATGCGACCTGCATAAAAAACACAACATTTGGAGAGTATGCTTTGCGCAAGAAGCAAAGGCACTGCGCGCTTATTCTGGCCACATGGTTGTAAAGATTTTTGCCACGTACCCCCAAAACCAGGTCGGAGTCTGTTGTCGTATCCATCCAGGAGTCGGTCCAGAATGCGCGTGAAATTTTCCGGGTATAATTTCTCATCCTTTCTGATCTGTCCAGATATTCTCTTTATGCTAAAAACAACACAGAGCAAACTGAAACATTTTAACATTGACCACACATTAAATCTACGCCTATTTTCGTATCAATCAACAGCACAAATAGTTCAAAATCGCCCGAGTTTGACGTTTGTATAACCTCGAGGCGTAAAGATGCCATGCGTAACGCTCATATCCAGTTGGAACTCACCAAGCCGCCACACAGAGAAAGTAGAGGAGAGTGGAAATAGAAGTGGGGTACATCGCAGTCACCATCTCCTTCTTGGCAGAAACCATGTTTACATGCCATTCTTTAAGCCTTCTTCACATTTCCCTTCGCCAAACGTCCCGAGGAATGATCGAGGAAACGTGCGGCAGCGCGCAATACGCGCTTCACCATCACCCGCAAAGCAGTGCCAGCGAAGCATCCAAATCCAGAACTAGCTCTGCGCCCGATGGATCGCTTAAATCCCAACCCCAAACTCAGTGGTTAAGAGAAGCATATGGTGAGGCATCCTGTAGAATCGTGCGTCTCGCTGTGAGGAGGTTAGAGGAGAGAGAGGAGGACGCGCTGGGTTCCTACACACTCGCATCAGTGCCAAAACTGGGACGTGCGTCCGACGCGCAACACACTCACGAGCGCTCTTCAGAGAAGTCTGCCTGCGAGCGCTTCACTTTGGTGATGTAGTAGTGGTGGCATTGCGCATGAACTCACTTTACGCAGCACTTGTCATGTCCGAACTTGCCCGTGTTAACCGTTGACTTTGGGGGACGGGTGTTAATTGATTTTGGCAACTAAAAGATGTAAAATTGAATGCTGGGGTTCATGGGATATAATTGATCCAGTTTGCATTTTTACATGAACAGTTCCCACTCTCATGAAAAAAATAAAAAAATAAATAAATAGAAAACTTATCTGGGCTTGTACTAGGCCTACAGCATATTGAAATGGGTCAGTGTTTGTCGCAACGTTACACACATGCTCGCGCACAGTCCGAGGTACAGTCACACTGTACAGGAAGTAGGACAAAACACACGCAGCTCTTAAGATTCCTGTACACTTGGGACAGGACAGTCTTCGTGTAGCGTGCGCGCGTGCCCGCTGCCTTGGGAAGAACAGGAGCTTGTGTTGGGTTTCTATCCTGGTTGCTCTTCGATGGCACCCGTGAAAAGAAAAGCTAATTAACTCTTGTCCAATTCTTTTTGATAGCAATCATACCCACCGATCCTTATCAGCACAAGCTGACATACACACTGCACATGCATAATAACTCCAGTCTGTCACTATCACAGTCTATTTAAAGCTTCATATTTGAACTGATCCAGAATCAGCGGCTGTGTCGTATTTAGTTGGCTATAAAAAGCAAAATCTTATCCTCAATCGGCACTCTTGCTCTGGTTTATCTCGCATGATCGGTGGGCAGCTGGTGGCGTATTCACCGGCCTTATTCACAGGTTGTTCGCGTGAGAAAAAGCTTATAATAAACATAATGAGCTAGAGGTGGCACTCTAGTGTAACATCACTTATGAATATGCGGTAAAATAATGACGATCATAGAATTCTATTAGCCCTCCGTATGCTTTTGAGTGAAGAAACCAGCCAAGAGTTTGTAGCTGTGTCATCCTCTTCATCATGAGGAGAGAAATGTTTAAACACACTCTTTCTAGTTTTATGTTATGCCATAATGCTTTTTTCCCCCCATAGTGATTATGATTTAAAGAGAATGAGACTTTGGAGGCTTGTCCTAATTTTGATTTAAAATAAGGCACAACCTCTTCTCTTTAGCATGAAGCAGAGAGTCTGCGAACAACAGAAAATCAAACAGAGTGAGTCTAGTAGTCTAATTAAAGACTTTCGAACCGCAATAAGGTCTTATTTTGCATTAGTCATCAGTGCACATTATTCTAAATATGTATGAATGTTTGCATGTTTTCCATTTTTTTTTCTTCATTTTTTCATCATAATTTCGATCATGTTAATTACATTTGGTCAACAAATGACAGGTGTTTGCGAAACATAAAAAAGTAATTATTTAATTTAGTCCCAGACAGTATGTAGCCTATATAAATGAACCCTATACCTTTTTTGTGTGTTTGTGTGTTTGTGTGTGTGTGTGACAGAAAACTCTATAAAGACTGAGAAACTTAGAGAGATAAAACAACAACAACAACAACAACAAAAGCAGAACTATCACAGTGCAGCTATAAATAAACGTTGAGGATATTATAGAATTTTCACTTTTTTTCCACAGTTGACATCATATCCTGTGTCAAGTGGTTTGATTTGTTTCAATTTTTGCAATTTAATCGATGTGCATTAACAACACTCAGGAACATGTAAGAACACTGAGGGAATGGCGTGTAAAGGTGTTAGCGAGTGCGAGGATAGACGTGGAGAGAAAAACGAGAGCTGGAAAAAAGAGAGAGAGGCCGAGAGAGGAGAGGGCCCTTTTACTGCATGTTTTCCAAGCTCTTATGGAAGGACTGGCAAATGAAACTAATGACTCAGAACTGTGACTCAAACTGTCTGGTAATCAAATCCTATCCACAGAAAAGCACTTGACATGAGCAAACATACGCACGCAGATGAAAACACACACAAAACATGCCACATTTTCTTGTGATCACCATTGCCCCTGACAAATCCCTGTATTATTGTGCTGAAAAAAGCCCATCCGCTGCCCACAATCGTTCTCCCACACTACACGAAATCTCTAACAGACACGCTCCAGCGTTTCAGAGCTTCACAGCTGTCCTGCTCGCCTTTCAGATATCCTATCGCACCCTCCGCTCTCATTTGTCCGCTTACGGCACGCCGTCCGTCACCGTGTTATCGGTTTGTCCAGCTCCTTTTGTAAGATCCATGGTCTTTTGCGCTCTGGCTGTTGGCAGACACTTTCTTTAAGCCACTTTGTGTTTTAATATGTGTTTTGTTGCAGTGGTTCTCAACTGGTGGGTTGTGACCCAAAAACAAACAACTGGTTTGTAGTGATAAAGTCGTTGAGAGCAGGGTAAAAACAATGCTCAATGCAACTAGCCACATAATCATGCATAGTTAGGTTCAACAAGATACCTGGATAAAGCTGTCCGTAAACATTCCCAGACATAAGAATGGAGTTTTTCACGGGCCCTCAGTTCTCCAGGTGGTTTCTGAGGCAGAAATGTGATTATTCACTCTGGAGACAGAAGAAAAAGACAGCGTGGATTGACTGATGGCACCACAAGAACACCAAGACCTTCACTGCCGACTATATGACATCGTAAAAACAGCAGACAGTGAGAAATACAAAACTATTTCACACTTTTAAGAGCCTCCAAAGACAATTTAAGCTCTGGTAAAAAAACAAACAACTACTATAATATGACAGGTTGCACTTTATTTTACAATGTACTTACCTAAAAAAGTACTGTGTAATATAAGGTAACCATTTTTGGTTCCAACCTTCCAGTGAACACTTCTTAAAAGAACCTTTTTTTTTTTTTTGTGTGAACTATCTTTTTAACTATCTAAATAGTATTTTGTGCAATAAAAAGGTTCAAGGTACTTCATGAACCTTTATTCCTTTATTCCTACGAGTGTACAGGTTGCATGCAAGAAAACAGATGGCTACATTTGACCGACCGTCAATGGTAAAAGATGCTCTTTGCAGCCAGATAGTATGCAGCCTGCTAGCAGGGTCATGCTAACTACCTTAACCTTATAAAAAGCAATAGGGCTATCAACTTTTAAAAGGCAGGGGAAAAAGCTTCCCATGTTTGTTGTTGACTTCAAAAGCGTTTCCAATCAAACTTTATGGTATTTTGGCACAAATGGATCAGAGGCCCTGTTTACACCTGGTATTAAGATTTGTTTTGATCGATCGGATGACACAAAATACAGGTGTAAACAGGTCTAACATTTTTTGAGTTTGTCCACTTTCGACCTCTTCCAGAGTTGAGAACACATTCGACCGGATTGATTTGTGGTCAAATGTTTGAACAGCCACAAAAGACTCCTCCTCTCCACCTACTGACCTAACACATGAACATTATGGGAAGAGCTCTAGACAGACGGGATTTAAACTGTCGGCTGAAGACCCAAGTTTGGTTTGAAGAGGAAAAACATAGCAAGCACAATATTCTCTCAACATTCCTGATTTCTAACACACACACGCAGCGTTCGGCTGGTCTTGCGGTTGTCAGAGCAGAAACTAAACCTGATGCTCTCATTGTGTTTTTACGTCATCTCCAGTTGCGTTCATATGTAAATTGCGTGAGATTATTTCATCCATTAGATCGAAAGATCTGAAAAAACCCATACATTTACCCTCCCATAGACCCTCCCCTCGAAGAAATCAGGACAGAAGTGGTTGAAAGTAGAGAAAAGAGCCACCAGGTGTTAACGGGGCTGAGTTTGCATAAGCAGCCAAACTAGGCAGATGCCAACGTGAACAGGTTGCGTGACATGCCCTCATCCTCGAAAACCATGAATAAAACTACACAAGGCATAAAAAAACATTCCAGACCATATTAAATATAGATTTCAGCAAGGATAAACATGGTTTATGCCCATATTTTGTGTGGTGACTTAATGGCATAAAACCACTGAAATCTGTTTATTTTAAGGAGCTCTTTGTTTAATTGTGAACCCTTAACCAACTTGGTAGCGCTTTGGTCTCCACATCCACGTCCTGAAGCCTTGAGAACCACTGTTGTATTATGAATTGCTCCATAACATCTCAAAGGTGAGATTGTGGACACACTGCATCAACAATCTGTGATCTGGCCTCAGGCAAAGATCGAGCAGCAGGACAATATGCTCAGCTGAAACCTGCAAAACAATATTCCGAGATCATAAAAAAAACAAAAAACGAAATGCAGACATCGCCCCGGACGTTGTATTTCTACCTCAGTTGTGTGAGTTTTGAGGGGTTTTCTGACGGGCGATGTTGCTCCATCAGGTTCAGTGCTGTTTTCTGGGCTCAGCGAAAGCCCCAGTAAAGTGCTGGGACTACATCTGCTGCTGTTGGTGGGGGGTTGTGTCGCCACGGCGATGGCTGAGGAAGTGATGCGGGAGCCAACAGAGAACATTTTTCCATGAGGATGAAGGAATGGAAAAAAGTAGTTTTTTCATTTCTAAAAAAAGGGTGGGAAAGAGATGGCCACACAGGGAACAATTAAGGAAGAGACATATCCACACACTGAAGGGCATTGAAAACACCGCCCACCTGAAATGAAGCATGATAGATATTAGTAGCCTTCAGAGAGAGAGAGAGAGAGAGAGAGAGAGAGAGAGAGATGCATTCAAAACCCAAAAGTCTTACCATGTTCTGCCTATATAACAATTAGGCCTGATAACAGAGTAAAATAACTTGATTATTTGCGGTTAATGTGACTAATTTCACATTTTAAATCCTATGGGTATCTTTTTGAAGATATAAAGGATACATTAAAGCATTCCTGGAAACTTTTAAAGTATTTATTTTTGTCAAATGCCTTTTATTTCTATTTTATTGTTTTACGCTTGTTTCAGACTTTTAAAAATATAAAAATACTTCAAAAAAGTATGAATTAATGCGAAATTAGAATTGGTCTAAACAGAGAGTGAAATAAATACAAACCATGTCAGTATTCATTGTATGAATATTGATGAAAAAAGAATAAGAAAAAGGCATATATATGTAAAAATAGACACTATACCATACACATTTTGGGATCTGTAAATGTTTTCAACATCGATAATAATCAGAAATGTTTCTTGAGCATCAAATCATCATATTAGAATGATTTCTGTAGGATCATGTGACACTGAAGACTGGAGCAATGATGCTGAAAATACAGCTTTGATCACAGAAATAAATTACATTTTAGTTTTTTTAAACTGCAATAATATTGAATACTTTAACTGAATTTTTGATCAAGTAAATGCAACCTGGGTGAACATAAGAAACGTAATTTTAAGTTATAAATGTAAAAACATAACTAACCTCATACATTAATAAAATAAAAAAAGACCCATTTGTACAAGCATACTTATGAACATTTGCCTAAAGTTTACTTTTTCCCTATACAGTGACTCATGTACAGTCTGAGTAATTTCACAGATTTGATAGTACTGTGCGTGCTTGAAGTGGTTTCAGACCCAGATAGATCTTAGACCGTGGACCCTGGGGATCTAAGTGGTCTATATGGTTGTAAAAGCATCCCTACAGCATCAATTACACTGATGAAATTCATCAGGGGTGTTGATTCTCTTCACAGGAACCTCAGGAAAAGAGTGCAGCGCGTTTTTGAGGGGTAGAGTGAGAAACATGCATGGATATAAAACCAGGGGGGAGGGGTGCTTAAATATGTCACCTAATTAAAAAGAGTTGCTCAGAAATCAAGCCGTGGAGCTGTGGTATTGTGCTGTAGGAGCGTGTGGAGATTATAACACAACTGTGAAGCCTGCAAGACTAAATATTTCATTCGGTTTAAAAAAAGAAGAGGAGAGAGTGTCAAGCAAAAAGTCAAAGAGGACGAGTTGTGATTTACAGTAACGTTACATCCTTTCTTTCCTCCGTTTAAACAATTAACTCTGATCAACTGCCTCAGGAAAAGGCTAGAAATGGACCCACCTGGCACATGTACGTCCCAGCGGGCGCATTAAAGCGCCAGTGATGAAGCTATACTGTCAAACATCACAACTTAACTTGATAACCCCCAAATCAACAGGAGGCTGCTTCCCGCTGCCTTCTGCTGCAATATTCAGGCTCTGTGTGTGAACACACAAAAGCGGAGGGAGATAGAGCGATGAAAGAAGGCTCCTTCTGTACACAAGTGTAAACCCCAGACTTATATCTCTTGCCATTTTATTCAACACTATCACCTTGTGTTCTTCCACCACCCCAACGTTTCTCTCCCCAGCTCTCTCTGGCCCGGGGCAAGAGCGTCAGCGGTGTGTAAACGGCCAGTGTTCGTCGACGCCTCATTGCCGCCCATGTTAAAGCAATAAATACCTGCCACCTACACAGCCCCTGCAACATAAGCACATCACTCTCTGCAGTGCACACCAGTCAGTCCAAATCCAGAGTAACAGCTCAACTCTGACCAGATCCAGAGACTTCACTGCACTGGGATTATATCCGGCTTAGTTCCCCCCTCTTACTACGTCCCACAATTCAGCTGTCTGTAGATTTTACTCTGTCTGATGCTCTGGGGAGACAGAGAAGAGCAAAAAGAATTTGTGTTTTTGTGTTGTGTTGTGAGCTGAAAAAAAAAACATCATGCTCTTCATGCAGCTTCGTGGTGTCGGACCAGACTGAACCAGACTGGAATATCACATGATTTATTGTATATGCAGTTAAATTAATGTATTAAATACACTGTATAGGGAAATGGTATTCACAACCCATTTTACATCTATAATGTAACTCCTTTCTGAGTGAATCAGAATATTCAATGAGGAAAAATAATAGGGCTGGATTTGATTGGATCTTGAAGAGATGTTCCAGACTATATAAAGCCAGACCTGAGTGTGAGTTTGCAAAACCATTTTACAAAACTGCTCTGAATGATTCAAGAAGTGGCTGAAGACGCATCGCCTTCGGCAACACTTGATCCATTAACACGAACACTTACTTTTCTTTTTTCTCTTCTATTCTATATCAATAATAAAAAATAAAAAAAAACACTTGCATATACTGCATTAGACTAAACTGGGAAGGGTCACAGCACTTGCATATTGTTGTCCTAGCTAGTTTAATTGCTTCTAGACTCTAAGCGTCTGCTAAATGATTCAATGTAAATGTAATGATTCGTTCACATTAGATCTGGTTCTTGAGTTCAGTGATCTGCATGGTTGCAGTGGTTTTATGTTATTTATATGCTATTATAGCATTTATTATTATTTTATTTTTATAATTACAGTTTTCATTTTACTTTTAGTTTAAGCTTTAACAACTATGTGTGATTTTGTCATTTTTATTATTTATGTTTTAACACTTCTATTTAGCTTTAGTTATTTATATTACATTTTCATTAACACATAATCTTAAACTTATTTTATTTCAGTTAGTTACCAAGGCAAAATTTCCAATACTTGTTTTAAGTTTTTCATCTAACATTTCGATTTTATGTCATGACAACAATTTTTAATTGTTTTTGTTTTAATTTTTGTTGCAGTTGTTAACAGCTCACTGGAGGAAGATTTTCAGAAAATAACTTACATATTGATCTATTCCACACACAAAGCTATTCAGAAGGCTTGAAATATAGCACACAAGTCATATTTGCCACAATAATTATATTTTTTGCATGGAAAAGTCAGATAAGTAAAAAAAAAAAAAAAATCTTGTTTGTTTTCCACAGAAGAAAGAATGTCACATTGGTTTAGAATTATGTAATCAAATTGTCTACTTCAATGAGCTTAACTAAATGTGTGTGTCCGTGTGTGTTAACTCTCTCACCTGGTATAATATCCACAGAGGCCAGATGTTTGTATTGAGGGCAAACACGCTTACTGTAAATCACTGGACCAATTGAAAATCCATTTAGTCACCAGGCCAGACACGCGACGGGATAACCTGCACTAAAGTTAACAGACATGTTTAAAAAACAGCTTTTTAGTTTGGAACAATTTGAGTAACTGTAGCTTTGCTTTTTCTTTTCTCTATTAGAAATTCAATAACTTGTTTTGTGCTTAATGCACAGATCCACAGCTGCGCATAATTGTAAAAATGTGTTTTTCAACGCTCTGTTTCCTTTATTGCTTGCTGATTTGTGGGGCAATTTTCCATGCAGTAGATTTGAGTGTTGACACACATGATGTATGAGGACGTGCAATGCTCTGTTCTGTGCCGCTAAAAAGATGCTTTAGTCTCTGTGGGGGAAAGGGGAAATGAAAATAGGAAACGTGTTGGTAACTACATTATCAGGAGGGTCGGAAATCAACACCCATTCATCAGTGTCCCTATGGAAACAAAGTGTCATACATTGTAAAACATGAGAGGAAGGCATTGTAAATCTAAAATAAAAAGTGCTTGTTAAAAATGGTGTGCAAATGTTGTACAGTAGCTAAAATGCAAATGTTGACAGTATAATGAAGAAGAAAGAATATATAGCGGGGTTTGTGGATTCTCATCTAAACTTAAAAAAAGCACACAGTGCTCTTTAAAACAATTTTAAAAAACTCTTTCATTTTATGAAATAAATGTAAAAAATTAAATCAAATGTTATGCTGATAATATCATTTTTAATGGGGAAAAAATAAGTGGAAAAACGTGCACTGCACTTTATTGGAAATGCATATATTAAACAAACAGTAAAAATCAAAGCAAATTAATTAAAAATGGCATGGGGGAAAATAAAAATAATAGAAAGGATAAAACAAATGAACTATTTATCTATGATGTTAAAAGCTGAAACGGACACGATAGACCTTCAGGTGTTCCTGAGATCTCAACACCGGCTTCCTCCGAGTCCTGCGACTGTGGAAAATGGATGTAGTTTCTGAGGGAGGAATAAGTGTTCATTTACAGCACTGTGCAGCCCACTGACCATATCTCTCATTACAAAGAGCCAGCGATTAGGAAGTTCACCCGCAGGGGACTGAAGCAGAACACGTTCACAGAGAAGAAGCAGTTGGCTTTTAAATGAGCCTTCAGTGGCAAACAAGAACCTGTGTTAGTTAACAACAGCATACAGTAGCCTACGTTACAACTGCAAAGATGAAACCAAGAAACAGAGACTTTCAGCCCTTACAAAACAAGTACGATCTTTACGATCTTATCAGATGGTAAAACTAAGGTACTACATTATATGCAATATTACTACCATCATCATGTAGCATGGCATTTACGTGGTGTTTCAGTTTACTTTTACTTAGTTACTCAAAAAAATGTTTTTGTTACTGAAGAAAATACATGCATACCATATTTATGAACCATAGCATACTACTATAAAGAATTCCATTTGCTACATACTCACCTAAAGGATTATTAGGAACACCTGTTCAATTTCTCATTAATGCAATTATCTAATCAACCAATCACATGGCAGTTGCTTCAATGCATTTAGGGGTGTGGTCGTGGTCAAGACAATCTCCTGAACTTCAAACTGAATGTCAGAATGGGAAAGAAAGGTGATTTAAACAATTTTGAGCGTGGCATGGTTGTTGGTGCCAGACGGGCCGGTCTGAGTATTTCACAATCTGCTCAGTTACTGGAATTTTCACACACAACCATTTCTAGGGTTTTCAAAGAATGGTGTGAAAAGGGAAAAACATCCAGTATGCGGCAGTCCTGTGGGCAAAAATGCCTTGTTGATGCTAGAGGTCAGAGGAGAATGGGCCGACTGATTCAAGCTGATAGAAGAGCAACTTTGACTGAAATAACCACTCGTTACAACCGAGGTATGTAGCAAAGCATTTGTGAAGCCACAACTCGCACAACCTTGAGGCGGATGGGCTACAACAGCAGAATACCTCACCGGGTACCACTCATCTCCACTACAAATAGGAAAAAGAGGCTAGAATTTGCAAGAGCTCACCAAAATTGGACAGTTGAAGACTGGAAAAATGTTGCCTGGTCTGATGAGTCTCGATTTCTGTTGAGACATTCAGATGGTAGAGTCAGAATTTGGCGTAAACAGAATGAGAACATGGATCCATCATGCCTTGTTACCACTGTGCAGGCTGGTGGTGGTGTAATGGTGTGGGGGATGTTTTCTTTGCACACTTTAGGCCCCTTAGTGCCAATTGGGCATCGTTTAAATGCCACGGCCTACCTGAGCATTGTTTCTGACCATGTCCATCCCTTTATGGCCACCATGTACCCATCCTCTGATGGCTACTTCCAGCAGGATAATGCACCATGTCACAAAGCTCGAATCATTTCAAATTGGTTTCTTGAACATGACAATGAGTTCACTGTACTAAAATGGCCCCCACAGTCACCAGATCTCAACCCAATAGAGCATCTTTGGGATGTGGTGTAACGGGAGCTTCGTGCCCTGGATGTGCATCCCACAAATCTCCATCAACTGCAAGATGCTATCCTATCAATATGGGCCAAAATTTCTAAAGAATGCTTTCAGCACCTTGTTGAATCAACGAAGAATTAAGGAAGTTCTGAAGGCGAAAGGGGGTCAAACACAGTATTAGTATGGTGTTCCTAATAATCCTTTAGGTGAGTGTATGTACAGTATACTTTTATAATTTACTGAATTATTGATAGTGGAACAGACTTCATAAGTTAACCTATACTCGGTCTTGCTAGCATCTCTTTGCAGATCAACCCCGGACCGTCCCACATTGACAGTCTCTTCGGTGGGGACGCTGGTCCCCTTTACCAGCTCCTCTTCATTCAGGATCCTGTATATAAATAGGAGTTACAGAAATAAGCATCAGTTCTCACAGGGAGCTCTCCGGAGATGGACTCATGGATGGCTACGTTCCCAACCAGCCGCTCAAATTTCCAAAAAGGCCACAAGCGCACACACACAGACACACACAAAGACCTATAAAAGGGGGAAAAGCAAGATAAGCAGGATTGGAATATTATATTTAGTAAATTAACTCTTTGCTCGCCCGCATTTTTTGTTTTTTTAAGTTGCCACCCAGCATCAGCATTTTTATCATTTTCACAAAAATGTCATGAAAATCTGAACATGCAATATAGCAAAAGAAAGAACAGAGGCTCTGCTAAAACAGCAACAACAACAAAAAATTATTCTAGCTTAATGCATTATTTTTTCATCAACACTTTGAGCATAAAGGTGAGAAAAACACATTTTTGTCAAAGACTACATCCTCAAATTCACAATTCAAAATATACAGTAGATGGAGTAGATGGAGTTCATCAACACCCCTAAAGCTTCACAGTCCTGTAACTCGTATAGGTCAATATTTTATTCAGTAACATTTGGCAGTTTTGATTTATATGCTGTTTGATGTTGGTGATCACGTTATTTTACATATTCATCTGCTTAATGTACATGCGCTATCCCTTGACCTTGTTTTTGCATCGTCTTCGCATGTGTTTTGGTCAGGAGATTCTGTTGCCTAAGCGTTGTCTCATAAATGACGGACATTTCTGTCAATGGTCAAAGGGATAAAGTAAATGTTGAAATGTAATATGTCATCATCATTATAATTTTTATGAAGCGCAATACGGTTTTCTCGTCAGGCTTTCGGTATACTCCGGTGTTCATTGTATTTGGTGATAGTTGTGTAAAATTGACCTGCAGAGTTTTTGACTTTGTTTAAAAAAGACTGTAAATAGGCGGCTTAAAAGGCAGGGTTGCCAAGTCTGTGTTTGTATACATTGTATTTGACTGAAATGCTTGTATTGTGATATTTTACCCATTTTATATTCTACAAGTGATCAAACTGAGGGAGTGGCACTAGGAAATCTTTGAGTTCCTGCAAGCTCCAAAATAGCACTATAATATATGAGATATTCAGGTGTGTGTGTGTGACTCTGTCAGTCGGTTATTGTCTCTTTTTGCAGGAACATTCAGTATGTTAACATAACACTTCAGCCCTCCCTGTTAAGAGCTACTGTTCCTGTCTTTTCAATGCTTTTGTCATCAGACTCTCACCCCATCCCAAACAAAAACGCTGAAGTGAGCAATAGATGCATTGTTTCACTGTGCTGGACGAGCTGAATTGATTTCAATGAATGTTGCCTGTTTGAAGGGCTCACTTGTTTTATGCTGTCCCCGCAGGGCGTACGCAGCAATAAAAACATACATCAAGGAAAGAAAGCTGTTCGGTGTCTGTTCGTTCCCAAATTAAAAGAGAATTGAGAACGATTGGGGACAGTCATGCAAAAACAACCTGCCAAACAGATGTGATGACGCCTGCCGCCCTGATAATGGCTCTGAAACCACAAAACAGATTATTCTAATGGAGCCTGAAGATGGTTTGATGAATTGAGATGGTTTGAACAGTTACACTTGATGATTGCTGACCTCACTTTATATTAATCTCAGTTCATAAACACAAATGCAGAGTTTAGGGGTTGCCATTGTTGAACATATAACCAATAAATTACTTTATCATCACCGTTGGTGTTGTAAATGGAATATGATAGCTGTGACTAAATTAATATCTTTCTACTGAGTCTTCCCTTCTCGCTCTGTATCAGAAACTTTGCCGTTGTCATGACAATCAATTCATGTCTTTTTCAAACACGTTGTACATTGGCCTACTGTAGTTCCCCCTATTTGTGACTAGGACATTTATTCTGCCTCTGTATGCACTAAAGCGTCTGCACTTTTTTTGTAAATATGTCGGGGCTAGTAAAAGTTAGCAGATTTATTGGTCATTTGGCTGGTAATTAGGGGCCAAGCACCAAAAGTTTACCTATTGTAATTGTTAGTCTTCTTCTTCTTCTTCTGCTCTTGAGTCTATGGCAGCCCATAGATCCGGCTGAGGGAAAGGTATGACATTTGGCACACAGATCGAAGACAGTCTAAAACTGTCACTACAGCAAATTTGAAGTCTCTAACTCGATCGCTCTAGCACCACCAACTGTCCAAAGTTGCACTCACATTTTCGCTAATAACTTTTAAACCATGAGGGCTAGAGACATTTTTCCCCTAGTGATTCCTTGGCTCAAGACGATGCGATTGTCATTTTCTGTCATGAAACAGTTTCTGCCATTTGGAATTTTCCGGAATTTTTTTTTTCTAACTACTCCTAGGCCGTTGATCCAACACGATCTCACAGCAATGCATAGGAATTTTACAAGGTGGCTAATTCGTACGAATTCATACGATTTTTGCTAAATCGTACATATTTTACGAGTTATACAATTCGTATGAATTCGTACTAGTGACCAACACCCGACCCCAGCCCTAAACCTACCCATCACGTGGGTTTAGACAAATCATACGAAATTCATACGAGTGAGGTCGTAGAAATTCGTACGAGTTAGCCACCTTTTACTTGGTCGTAAGATAGCGTTGGTTGATCAGATGTGAGGCTATATCTCTGCAATGCTTTAGCGTATTCTGACCAAACTTGGTGTGTGTTATGACAACCATGACCTGAAGCCATGATCGAGTTGAACGATACCAACATTTTCCCATATCAGCCTTTTTGTTTCAGGATGGCTTGAAAATACAAGTTGTCCAAGAGCTTGATGAGCTGGTTCAGGTGTGTGGACAGTGGCCCTCCAGGAGAAGGATTGAAGACCTCTGATTTAATAATTCCACAATTTCTATATTAAGGGGCCCATATAAAGCTTCAGATTCATACACATGCAACTGGATAGATAGTAATGCACGTACACACACATGCATGTCTAGTACACCTCAAAACAAGCATGCATGTTAAACAGACACATTTAGCTGTGTTATTTTCTTGTCATTTTCACTAGCTGGTCCTTCCTAACACGGGAGACTAAATGCATTATATTGTTGCTTGGAAACTCCTTGAATGAACAGGAACAACTTTCATTTGATAATTACAAAGGAAAAGGCAAAAGCCTCTCAGTCATCAAGAGCTGAAATGGAGGGTCTTTGGACTTCCTGACTCGCTGCTAGTGTGTTTGATTTAATAAACGATGACAGTGTTTTATCTTGAATGCTTTAGTTCACAGGGTTTATGGCATTAAATAAAATGCAGGAAAAGTAATCAATTTGTTTTTTTCTTCCCATGGTGTTAGTAACAGGCTAGTGTGGTGACGTAGCATGTGACTAAACACTAAGCTAAACACTAAGAGCAATGCTGCAAAGCATCGCCAATTTGTACTAATTTGTGTCAAAAATGTTGACATAAAGCATGGCATGAATTTTCATCAGCCTCTGAGACTACCCAAAAAGTTTTGAATACTTAAAGGAAAATTCAATGCAACAAAAGTGGCAGAAATCACCTACAAAAAATTTGCGTCAAAACTATTCACATAAAGCATGACATGATTTTACTTTTAGTCCTTTAGTAAATGCTTTAATCCAAAGGGACTTACAAATCAGGAACAGTGCACCTAAATTATCATAAGTGCTTGTGGAAGAGGTGTGTCAGGTTCAGAGGTTCAGTATTTTTTCTTCTTTTTCTTTTGAAGGTTGGAAGATGGAAGATGACAGCTTTTCCCACCATGAAGAACAAAAATGGTTGGTATCACAGAAAACAAATGATCATCTGCACTTCAATGAAAGTAAAAACATGCTGTTTGTTTGTTGAGGCTTTTTTATGTTCATTACAACAGAGTGAAGATATCAGCATTTTAACATCTATCTGGAATGTCGATTGAAGGTTGTATCTTATTGTTTTTTACTTAATTTTATTTATATACTTAATTTGGTTACCAATAACTTATAACCTAAAATGGGCTTCATGTGTTGACATAAATTACTGTAATTGATTTTATTGAAAAAAAAAGTGATTTAACATTACCGAATCAACCTAAATATATTAGGTTTCACTAACAAAACAAAATTTAAGGGTAAGATCAGGTAAATAGCTCTTTAATGTAACAATTGCTGGTTACCACTTTTTACAGTGTATGGTCAAAATTATGCTTTTATTCTCCAAAGAGGAAAGTCATACAGGTTTGGAATGGCGAGCCAATTATGACAGAATTTAAATTTTTGGGTGAACCATTAAGTATCTAAGTCAACATAAAATCAAAATTCATCAATTTTGACCAATACAAAAGTTTGACCAATAACTTTTTCTTCAATTGAAACAGCTTTCCTTTTCAGATGATGTCTCCTAATGGCATGATAAGGCTGATATCACGATCCACAGTTTCCGGGTCCAACTGCTTTATCACCCAAAGTAAATACAAACAAACAGTGCTTATATACACTACCGGTGTGATGTATTCTGAAAAATCATGATCCTAACCTTTATCTCCATACCGAAATCTCAGATGGCCAGTGATTCATGTTTTATGAATCATTAAAATATTAGTGTCTAGTTTGGATGCGAGCACGAAGACTATATTGTACACTGTGAGTTTTTTCAAAGCTTCACTAAAATGTGTGATATAAATAAACAGTGAGATGGTATTCTCAGTTGAAATGAGTGGAGGCATGAACCCGTGTTCCATTATACTGACAAAAGAAATCACACATTAGACATTTTTTGAAATATCTTCTTTTTATTTTTGGATGAACTATCAACATAAAATCTCATTCCTGTTTTTCATTATATAAATCTGTTTTTCATAATATAATAATAAAAACATGAATAATTTACAGATAAGATAAAAACCTTCTCCTCCGAAGTTTCCTTTTCAGATGATGTCTCATCTAGGCTGTACAGATGGATAAATTAATGTTAAAGCAAACTTGCATTCAGGTCAGGCTCTACTGAAATGCATCGGCCTCTTTTCTGAATCCAATCAATTCCTGATAAATTAAACCAACATCCCAGCTTCAATTTCACATTACAAAAGTAAAATGGGTTGCAAAATGTGAACACTGTTTGACTTGAAATGTGCTTGTTTTTGCTAAGTCAGCATGACATGACAGAGGCAGTTCCCATCCATCTGAGATTAGTCTCTCTCTCTCTCTCTCTCTCTCTCTCTCTCTCTCTCTCTCTCTCAGTCTCTCTCTCTCTCTCTCTCTCTCAGTCTCTCTCTCTCTCTCTCTCTCTAACTCTCTTTCTCTTTGTCTGTCTGTCTCTGTCTGTCTCACTCTCTGACCGGCTGTCCGGCCAGCAGGACCAGATGAGCACTGATAATTACCAACTGGCAGTGTGGGGCAAAGGACACCTTCAGTGAGTGTGAGTGTGTGTTTACGTGTGAACAATGGATTTGGCCGGGGTGACACATGACCCTTTCAGTCCCAGAGGCAGCATAACACAGTCATTGTGTGTTAAGGACGGCCAGCTAAATAGGGATGGAGACAAGGGAGACAACTGCAAAGATGAACGATATGATAGAGGGTCAGATCAGGTGAAAACATCAGTTAAGAGAACAGGTGTGTGTGTGTGTGTGTGTGTGAGTGTGTGTGTGTGTGTGTGATTGAGGCTTCAGCATCTGAACTTAAGGCCCATTCAAGGATGACAACTATACAAATATAATAATAAATGAAAAATATATAGTTATAAAAATCATTCTCAATATTAAAGAATAGCAGAGTTCACAAGCTAATGAATGATACAAACATTGACAGCCAATCAGAATCCATCCTGCTGTAATGAACTGGAGTATTTAAAGTGATTGGTAAGAAGAAACAGATCAATATCTAATGGCCCAGCGATGAAAAGCTTTATCGATATTCACTCTCCTCTTGCTTCTTTTTCGGTCTTGTGCTTTTTGGTCTTTTTATTTAACTTAGTTGGACATTTGGCTGTGTATTAGTTGTTGATGGATTTATTAGTTAAAAAAAATATATATACATGGTTCACATGAACTGCCGGCTGTGAATGAGCAAAAAAAGATTCACAGGCAGAAAGTTGACCAACTTTTTCTCTGAGCTTTTCTTTATTTCTACTGTACCTTTATGGAAATAACCTCCAATAGGAACATTATTGCATGTACAGAAAATGAGTAACATTTTACCAATAGACCTCAGGTTAGACAACATATTGAATTTAACACTGATGAAAACATTGGCACACACTGTATAAAGGTCCTAGATCACATGATTTTAAAACTGTTTCATGGAGGGGTTTTTCAGGAAAGATGTTTCGTCTTCAACAACAGTAAAATCCATTAATGCACTGTACTTCTATCCCTCACAGCCTCATTTTCAATCTTGTCAAAAAGTAAATATGGCGCTACCCAGACTAAAGTTGTTTGTTGTGCCGAGTATTGTCATAACTATGATGATGTCTGAATGGTAGTATTTGTCTACACAGCGCGTCAATCTCTCTCTCTCTCTCTCTCTCTTAAATTTTTCAAAACAGCAAGGAAAATCCGGTGACATGACTTCTCTAACATCCTCAAACCGGTCCGGAATAATACGGATACGATATCAGCTTGTCAATCTGACCCCGTAAGTCTACAGCCACGCTTAGCTATAAAGCAAACAACAATATATTGGCAACAGACTCAAATTTCATATGCTGGATGGTGAGTCATAGCTTATGACAGCAAATCAGGCATAAAATAAAAATAAAAAGAGGAAGAACACATGCTTCCATGAGGAGAGAGGGACCGGCTCCAGTATCCTGTTTCTCCTGGTCTCCAGGGTTTGAACACACTTCAAGTGGGACAGATTTACATGAAGCCTAATGAAATAGGGTGCTATTTTTAAATCGGTATTAAAACCACATATGGGACTGTGAACGTCTGCTTATGAATTTATTGTTTATTTGAACATACGATCTTTTTATAAATCAAAGAAAAATACAAAAATATATGTCTGATCAGGCTCTCCTTATTAGTATTTAGTGATTAGTGTTATGTATTACGTTTTATATAATTACATTTTTATTATAATATTTAAATGATGTAATTTTATTATACAAATTCCCATTTATTCTTTTTTATGTAGATTTATGACATTGCTTTATTGATGTCATTCAGCAGGTCGCCTCAGCACATACAAAGCTGAAACTGCATGAGATAAAGCTCTCTTACCCGCAGGACACGTCCATTTGATTGAGCTCTTTTCAACACGGACATTTAATATGTCAAGGTGAATAAGAACAGCTTCTTTTGTGTCTCTCATTTGTGTCCGAGCTCAGAGGAAATTGAGCAGTTCTTGACATAATAAGCTTCAATGGTAATTAATCTTCTCGCAGTGTGTTATTAAACGTTTCCAACTTAAATCCATTTTCAGCACTCAGTTTCGCGGTTAGGCGCTATGCAATCTGTGGAAGGTCAAATATTAAATTAGCTCTTATTGTTTTCTGTTATTATTATTATTATCCCATTATTTCGGCTCACAATCACATGAGGTTAAAGCCGACAAAAACGTGTCCTCTAAAAATAACACGATCAGTTTGACATCCACGTTCTGTGAGTCACTTGTGTCGGTTTAACCTCCTGTCACAATTTTCTGAGCATATTTTGGAGGGTCATATAACAGAAACCAAAAATAACAAGCAGAAGATTGTTATCATTGTCTGTCCAGTGATGTAAGAGTTTGCTCTCATTGCATCTCTTCTGATTTAATATTGATGAAGTTTATTTACATTTTATTTACTATACATTATTTATTATTCATGTTTCAATATGAAATATAGCTCATATGTCCATAAAGTCTGAGGATAGTCCTTTAAAGTAAAGTACTTCATGCTTCCGTTAACCCTTATGTTGTGTTTGGAGCTGAGAGACCCTAAGGCTCTTTTATGGCTCAAACACATCAGATTGATACTTTATAACTTCTTATGAGACCAGATTATAAACACAACTTCCACTTCATAATATTCTGCAAACATCCTATTTTTTTTATTTTTTTTACATTACTTGCGTAGGGTCTCAGATAATTAATACATTTAATTTAATAGGCCAGAATTCACAAATCACAAACCGGTGTGTTTATGATTACGACAGTATTAATACCAGTTTGCAATATCAAGCTGCATAACTGACTGCTTTTTTACGAACAGCTGGAAGCGATTGACACCGGAAGCCAGACACATTCAAGTTACAAAATGGCAGCACCCACTTTTATGTTAAAAATAAGGTGGATAGCAACTCTATAACGTTGTTTACTCTGATTTTTTAAAATTGTATTTTATTTTTATTACATACACCAGTACACTCTTTCCTGCATGGCGCACACCCTTTAAAGAGATTGTGCAGTTTCTTTGTTCAGTCCCAGAGGAACGTGCTTTAGCTCAGAGGTTGCTCTTTCATAGCCCAGGAGACTCATGCCGTTCTCAGGTGGGCCTATCTTTCATTTAACTCTTTCCCCGCCAGAGTAAAAAAAAAACTGTCACAACCGGCATTTTTTTTTTAACCATTTTCACACAAAATGTTCATGGCCCCCAGAATATTTTTTGTATGAATATCTGAACATGCAATATATATATATATATATATATATATATAAAAGAGAACAGAGCCTCTGCTTTTATTCTAGCTTCATGTATTCTTTTTTATCAACATTTTAAGTTTCATAAAAACAACATTTTGAGCAAAAAGCTGAGAAAAAATCACTTTTTTGTCAAAGACTACATGCAGATCAGATTCAGAACGATGATCAAAACACAGATGGAGTAGATCGAGTCCATCAACACCGCTAAAGCTTCACAGTCCTGTAACTCGTCCTGGGAAGACATTTCATTCACATCAGGCAGTTTTGATTCATATGCTGTTTAATGTTGATGAGCACGTTATTTTACATATGCATATGGTTATACATGACATTGCTCATTTTTACATCTTCTTCCCATGTGTTTGATCAGGAGACTCACTCTTTCAGAAGATGTGTTATAACAGTGAAAACACAGAAAGCCATAAAATTCCATCAATGTCGGGGATAGAGTTAAGTATCAACTTCTCATGTTTCTCAATGTTCTTCTACAATATAAGGTATATTTCTTCTTGTAAGGTATATACAATAAATGAATGTGGATCGCTAATCACTGAACATTTGATCTTTGAAGAGTTGAAAATTAGATATCACTCTAGATTACACATTTATAGCCTACTTTACTATATAGCAAACCTCGGCGTGTGACTGTTTATATCATCAGAGACTTGTTCATCTACAAGTCGAGGCTGAAGTATAGGGGTGACCGCACTTTGTCTGTAGCTGTAGCTGTCATGAAACTCTATATGGCGCAGGTTCTTAACATAACCTGCTTATAATCGCATCATACTCTATAGGGAACAGCTGATTGTTTCCTGCTGTATCAGTAGCCAATGAGCTCGCTGCTCAACATGGTTAGCATTTGCCTTAGCAGTGCAGCGCACTTTCAGAAACCCTCCACCTTCCCCAGCTCCACCTGTATAGATCTGCTACGGGGATTAATTCATGTACACGCTATAGTGTACAGCTGCAGCATTACTGGCTCACAGCCGTGTCGTGTATGTATTGGCAGTAGAAGTCCCATACTTACTCTACAGCAGCAGCAACAATAACCAATAGCAGCAGCAATAAAAGCAGCTGCAGAGTAGCAGATATATTCCACCAAGCCCAAATAGATCAACACTGTCATATGCATTACCATTCCAAACACTCAAGAGAGTTGTCATGACAGAAATAAGTCTGTTCAATCTGCATACATACAGTATACTTGCATATAGGGCAATATATACTACTGTATATCTTCCAAATATCAACAGCTTGATTGCTTGCATCATCGCAAAGAGTAAACACACAGCTCTAATCTGCTACATGCAACTTTAAGGCATGAGGATATTAGAATATTATAAACATCATCATCATAATTTTCTGTAAAGCTGCTTTGAAACATTGTGTATTTGATTGCACTTGATTTGACTACATTTGATGTCTTGCAAATCTCAGCACAGTTTGAGACATTGTTGAGATCTCTGTGAGTTAAATGGGCTCTTTTTCTCACGCTGGAAAAATCTCATCGCTGCCTAGAAACAATTCAAATATTAAGGGTTTGGTTTAGGGTTAGTTAGTTACTTATAATTACTATAGTATAGTAAGTTCATGTATTAACGTGTATTTACGTCATCTTAAAATAAAATGTATCTCATTTGGAGTTCTGTCCTATGAGACTGGATCTTTACCTGAAAAAAATATTAATATCTGCCAAATGAGTGATTTTTTAATTGCACAAATTGACTGAGCGTTTATCCAGATATGTGGAGCATTTGTGTTTGCAGGTACAGTGGGGGTGGCAGTCATGGCGTCGCGGGGCATATGGCGGGCTATACAGCGAAGGGCTGGAATGATCAGGATTTCAGCTGGAGAGACAGGTTGCATGACCAGGATCTGGCACTGGCTGGAAGAGCGGTCGGTCAGGTAGGACACTGTGGGGTTGGACTGGCACTCCACATAAATCTGAAGGTTAGAGACCAAAGACACAGTGAGGTGGAATCTACATCTTTGGCAAGATTTGTTTGGATAAGTGTACCATGACCCAATTCAAAGTTCAGTGTTAACCATTCCTAGAGCACAATATTTGAATTTTTTTTTTTTTTTGTCTTTGTGATCTTGGTTTAATTCAAATTGGTTTATATTAATCAGTGCAAACTCACGTTCAGGTAACAAGGACTTTAATGCATTTCTAAAGGATAAAATCACGATCAGTCCTACATTATTTTCACTTTGTAAAATTTGTAAAAACTAAAAAAAGGGAACTGCTGCAGGATAACTGTTTTAGATACCAGATTGATGATATCCTGTATTTGAACCACTACTATTAATCCTCTTAGTCCCTAGACAGTATACGGCAGAAGGACAACCAGAGAGCCAAGACCTGATGAGCAGACGAGACGTTGAGTATAATGAGAAGGTAAAAATGCTCAGACTGTCTGCTAAAGGGCTTTGGAAAGTGAGTCAAACTTGGACAATGACACACATTACGTTGTGATTTTCTAACTGGAGATGCTTATAAGAAGCTTTGTGAGAGGACATGATTACAGTGTAATTGTAATAATTTTGACCACAATGGGACACAGTCAATGAGACAGTTACATGCGGATAATGACAGCAGAATCAATGTGAACACACACAGCGTTCATTTACACGTTGACCAGGTGATGTACTGATTCTTTTATCAATACTGACTATCTTTATCTAGTATTGCTGAACTATAGCAATTGTAACTAAATGACCCTGGTTAATGAGCTATTGATCAAACATTTGTTTAAAACATGCACTTAAAACTTTGTCTCTTGATGTGGTAAAAGGAATAACTGGAATGACCATGACGTTTCTAAGAGAACAGACTTGCAAATTCCTGAAGAGTAAAAATCTCCAGACTCTCAGTTAATCCGCCAATAATTACCATGTTTCTCCTGGGAGATCAATAAATATATCTCTGCGTTCTATCTATAAATGAAGAAACCCGCAGAAAGATTTTCTCAAAGCTTTTCCTTGACCCTCTGCACAGAGAAAAAAGAAAAGAAAAACATCAACAAAATGAGGTAAAAACCGAATTAAAGTTTTTGAGAAAAAACTCCAGGAATGTTAATGGGCCCATTAGAGCATCTGCTCACTGAAACATTTAACTGGTTCTTCTTGGTTTCTTAATAGTGGTGCTGCTGAGCCAAGAATCAGTAATAAGGCCTGTTCACACCAAGAACGATAACTATATTAGCATTCACACCAGAGGACCATATCGTTTATTCTAAGCGCGTGCTGCAATTTTGTCATCTGCCACTTTAAAAGCTCGAGCTCTATAAAGCAGGATGGATTCTGATTGGCTGCCAATGTTTTTATTGTTCATCAGCTGGAAAAATCATTCTGAAAGTGATTCCAATGATATTGTTCCTCTGTGTCGTTATTATATATGTGGTATTACTTCTGCTATTCTTTTATATTTAGAACGATTCTATATTTTTTATAGTTAAAGCTACAACATGTCTTTTTTTTTTCGCCGCTAGGGGTCGCTAACCTCTTACAATAACAAAGGCGTAGATTGATGACGCAGTGAATAAGCGGAATCATTGAACTTGCTGTCAAGCTGATGGAACTAATAATGCTTATGGATGAGTTTTGATGTTTTTTAACATGACTGTGGTATGAAGCAGAGCGCGATTGCTAATGAGAGACAAATATCACACGCGAGTCCCACGGATATAAAGGAATGAGGACATTTCTACCGAACTACCTCCAAGTGCTGAATTACTACCAACACATGTCAGTTTATTTGACTAATTAAACTTGTGAAGGAACACAGCGCTGTTTCACTTGGTCCAACGTTACACAATCATACTAAACATAATTTGAGAGTATTGAAAGTTGTGTTAGTTTGTTGGCTATATGAGATTAGCAGTAAGCTAGATCAACATTAGAATAACATATCATATTCTAACAAGAAACCAGGAATTTAAAATTGTGAATTTCTCTGAATTTACAAATTCTTGGAAACATTTAGGATAATGTAAGTACACAATTAAAATAAATATATAACACTGTGCAAGTGGTTTTTGGATATTTTGATAAAGAAAGTATTACATAATGTACCTTTAAGTTCTAGGTGTGAACAGGCCTTTTGACCTGTTCATTCTTTGTTTTTGTTTTTTTGTTTTTTTTTAAGCATAGCTCAACTGCGTATCATATGCACGTAAAAATTTATTTTCGCGTATAATTTGCCCAATAAATACAATGTGTGCTATAGAGACGCATTCCATGAGATCAAGCTGTTATTTTAAATAGCGCCTTTAAAAGGTTGCATTTCAAAGTGCTTTACCTCATCTTAGCAACCACCTAGTATCCCCCTGGCAACATGCTGATAACCACTTTAAAAACCCTTAAAAACACCTTAAAACCACAGATCAACACCCTGACAACCCTATAATCATGTTGGTGAGTTATGTACAGGTAAGCTGGATTTACTTTTTGTTTACAAAATATTAAAATCTACTTTGTGTCTATTTTTTTTCTTAGGTCAAATGCACCAGATCTCTCAATCCACTGATGGCTGATAGGGTCTAGGATGCTCCAACAGAACAGAACTGATCCTGAAGCAGACATCTGAGACTCTAGATATCCATATGGACCCAAATCAGCGGGGGGAAGTGTGTATTCTCACCAGAGAACGTTCAATGCCAGTACGGCTTCACCACTCGCAGCCTCGGCGGGAGCCGCTAATGACAATTCACAGCCAACTGCCGTCTCTTGGGCTGCTGAATCCCTGCGTTTAGTAGCATCTAAAATTCATGACAGATTTGTTATAATCCCAGGCAGAGCCACGCAGCAGCGCTCTCTAAACACAACTGACAGCGCACTGTACAAGATTCTTTAAAGACCTCATCAACAGGCAGTGTGCTAAATACAACACACAATACATTTTTTTTCTCTCCCAACCTACATAAAGCCGTTTTTTTATTTTTTTTTATTTTCCTATATAGACCCTTTTTTCCCACTTTGATCTCTGTGATTGTGGACCGGCCCTCCATCCATGTGATCCGAGCAGCGTGACTCCCTTCGCCAGCCCATGCATGTGTTTCTGGGAGCGATTCTGACCTCTTGAATGTTCAAATCATTGGTGTGTGTGCGGATGTGGGGGCCGACTCGCTACTGTGAGATGTACAGGGTCATACATGCATGTGTGGGTGGTGGTATATATCTGTCTCTCTCTGTTTCTGCCTACCGCACTGTACTTGCTATGCATGAGAGAAAGAGATAGACATAAAAATGCATCTATGATGAATCTCCTTATTTTCCCCTAAAACACTCGTATGCATGAGCATATCAATAAATAAGTTGTGTTATTTTAAGCATCAGTAGTAATTACTCTCTATTGACATGGAAATCACTTTTTTAGAACCTGTTTGAGAAAACGAGGAGACTTACATAACGTGGCGAGCGCGCTCAAATATCTGCCAATGCCACCTGGTGGACTCGAGTCGGGAGGGAAAACCTGGCTTTCCGATTGGACGGCTCCGTGTGTAGAAACATCTGGTGTTGCAGAAGGGTATTTGTGAGGACACGGGGACGACACGGCCAGATGCCTGAAGGCGCTGCTGGAGACTTGGACAGGAGGACAATCGCTCTGATAACTGCCACAGCGAGCTGGCCCTCGACTCTGAATAGACAACATACATTTCCTTACAGAGTTACACATTGATGCGCATTTGGAGAAATCCGTATTGAAAGAATTTCATGCAATGCGTCTGCAATTACTTTTTTTTTATCTATGTTACATTCAACAATGTTATCTCATATTTCACTGGTAGTTGTCTGTTTATAAATGCACTCTATCTACCACTATCTAGGCATTCTATCTCTTAAACCATAATGAAATTATACTTTTAAATATTAAACTAATCTGCCAGTAGGTGGCGGCAACTCATTGTCTTAACGAGTGAGTCATTGAATCATTCAATCAAACGATTTGTTCAAAATGGATGATTCATTCAGGTATGAGTGAACCGTTGAGTCATTCATTAAAATGATTTGTTGGAAAACACGAATTCACTCAGTAACGAAACATCACTGTGTTGCTCGGAAACAACATGTGCAATGGCTCTGCTGTGGATTTGTTTGTAGCCTAATTATTTTTATTGGCAAAATAGAGAAAAACACAATATTCTGAGTATAAAATGTAAGTCACCCAATATTAAATTCTTGTTTATTGAACTGTTGTAAATCAATATGACATTTGCAAACGTGCTAATATTCGGGAATATGCTTGAATATTGCTTAACTAGATATATCCTTTTTAAATATTAAAATAGGCCTATTAAAAACAAGAGAAATTGAAAGTTGCATTTCTGTTGCGAGGCAAGTTTAAAGTGAAACACTGAAACACTCGAAACACAAATTAAGATAGTTTTAATACAATCTGAGAGGTTCCTGTCCATCCAGTAGGAAATGCGCTATATAGGCTACATCATTCATTCATTCATTCATTCAGAAACAATGAGGTTTGTTCTAGTGTGTGACCGTGTGTTTATCGTATGTGATGAGTTCATGTATGTGTGTTTATATGTGAATAAAAGTCTAAATGAAATATTTTCATCATATAAAGCAATCTCTTTAAAAGACTTGGATTAATATGATCAATTCATATACCTCTCAGGTTTCATCAAAAATATCTTAATTTGGGTTTCGAAGATTAGCCATATATGTTTGGAATGACAAAAATGGAAATGTCCCTTTAATCATGCAGTCATCCTGCACATTTGTGCTGATTCCTCCTATGATGAATCCTTGTTGAGGAGAGAGTGCTAGTACTGCAAGTGGCTGCATTAAAACATTTGACTAAAATTGACAAAAAACTCCCTCCCACATTTACATTGAAGGAAGTCATAAATGATCATTTGCGGTTGTTTCTTTTCCCTTGGATCACCTAGCAACTAGCCAGAACACCCTGGCATCACATATGCAACTTTTGCATGTGTAAAATATTCAGAAAATGTTAAAATGAAGTATTATAATAAACATAATGTTGATGACAAGCCTCATCTAAAGCAAGATTGTACCCCAAAATAATTGAACATACATATTTTTGTTGGTTCAGGTCACTCAATCTGTACATAAGCATCATGCCGTCAGCTGACAGGAAGAGGTTTCCTAACACTTTTGAATTTCAGGGCTTGTTTCCATCATGAGATCTTTGGACCAATCTGTCTTTCTGCAAATGGAAAAGAAAGTGCTTTATTTCTCTGACAAGATTCTGAAAACACACGGCATGTCAACTGAGATTTCACTTAGCTCCAATTAAAAAAAGACAAACAAAAAAAACAAAGACAATGTGAGAGCCGTGTGTAGGAAGGAGGCAGTTGAGGGTTGTCTGTTGTGCATTGCTAATGAGCAGTACTAAATTAAGCGCTCTATTACCATCAGATGAGAGGTAGACATATGATGAGTGTGTACAGGTGATTAAAAACTTCATTTAGACTTTTATTTATTTTACTGCAGTGCAAATATTCCTTTACATCACACTCTCATAAATGTGTGAGTAACACACAGTCTTGCAAGCTAACAGTTTACTGACATTAGCATGACATCGGGCCAAGAGAATGACAACCACTGAGAAATTCGGCTAATATAAATTTGTAAATATTTCAGATGTCTCTCAGACTAAGCTGAGATTCTCAGGTCATCTCACAGGTGAACATCATCTGACAAACCATGAGCGTTCTGTACTGCTTTAAACAGGATTAACTCTAGACATATAAATCATTTCTTTAAAGCAATATATTTTACCAGAAATTAAAGTTCTGTCATTATTTACTCACCCTCATGTTGTTCTAAAGGCCTATTCACATCAAGAACTATTTAGCAATAACTATATTAATGCCCACACCAATGAACGTTAACGTTCTGTTTATTATAAGCGCACACTACAGTTATTTCGTGTGCCACTTTAAAGTCACACTGAAATCAAAATTGACAATTCCCATTTTTTTTATGGAATATTGCAGTATTTATTATAAATTATTATTACGTGCACATCAATATTTTTTCAAGTTCATGTGCGCCGTAATCTTTAATAAAAATATCTTCCCCTCCCTCTTGTAGGAACATCTCTTCTCTTCTCTGATGATGTGTTTACTAGCGTGAGGGCGGGGCAACCTGTCACTCACATGAGATCCACCAATAGCAAACCACAACCATCCGATCAATTCCAGATAGACACAATCAAGTCATTTTTGTTCAGAAGCCGTTTCACTCAGATATACGTCACAATAGAGAAGAAAAAACACACAACTTCTGTTTCATGCTGACATTAAATGCACTTAACTCTTTCCCCTCCATTGATGAAATGTTCCGTGTTTTCACTGTTATATGGTTAGGGGGCGCTATTAAGCATCTTCTCAAAGAGTGCAAAATCTTCGGATCAAAACAAATGCAAAAAAAGGAGCAAAAACAAGGGATATAACATTGCTTATGCATGTTACAGTTTTTTTTAATGAAATTTACCAACATTCAATTATTGATCATTTTTTTTCGACCCATTCTTTGTGGTTGTTGTTTGTCTGTTTAAAAGAAGAGGCTCCGTTGCATTTAGATTTGTTTTATTTTTCTTCTGTAGAACACAATATATGAACTGTCTTTGACTGGAAAAGAGCCACCTGATTATTCTTCAAAAATACTCTCTTCATGTATTCAAACAATAACATCATACAGGTCTGAAACAACATGAGGGTTTGTAAATAATGACAGAATGTTCATTTTTGAGCGAACTACTCCTTTAAACTGTGTGCCGTGAGCGTACTAGCATGGGAAGGCAGATCTGTGAGACTTCAGCAACAGCATGGGTATATTGAGGATGTGGCTAATGGAGTTGAACAGAGCAAGTGGGTGGTTGATGGTTCTAAAATATTTTTTCATAAATGGTACTCATAACAGCAAGAATTATGACTTAAGGAGACTCTTGGTTCTTAATAAAACCTGGACTTATATAATATTATGGATAGTATGTGAAGAAGTTTAGCATCCACTCAAGGTCAAAAGAGCATGTGGCCAGAGAATGTGTTTACAGTGTCCAGCTTATGAGACAGAGAGAATGATTTGACAAAACTGGAAAGGCATTCAATTTAAACCATTTAAAGATGCTGTAAGTGATTTGTATTCATTTATTTATTTTGGAATGCCTCGTATAAAATGTCTCAACTACTTGACAGATATCGCTGAAATAGGAGTCTTGAGAAATCACACCTGTCGCTGGCTCTGTAAACAGCTCAAAAAGCATATGGGAACATCTTTTTTTAAGTCAATCAATGCTTTCTGCCTGTTAATCATTTTCCACACTGTTGACATCAGTTTGGCTGACACATTCTTGTGTCATTTAATTTTCTTTTTTGGGGTCAGGTTTTGGATTAAGGCATAACCCACCGCCCCCACCATTGTTTTGCAGTTTTATAGTAATAAAAACGATTTGGTTCAGTTGGACAGCGGATGCCACAGTTATTAAGTGAGGAGTGTCTGCTCCATAGAAAGATAAGCAGCGCAGAGGAGTCATGTGACGAGAGTGAGGCGCGATGACTGACAGGACGATGGCGGAGGCAAAAGCGCAAAAGTAGCATTTCTTCATTAAATATAAGTGAGTTTGTCTTTGATTTACTGTTGTGGTTTCCTTAAAAAATAATAATGAACCACAAACTAAGCATTCGTTTGAACATTTATTTTAAAAGCGATTTTGTCATTGTACTGTTTTATTGTTGTTGAGTTTTTTAATAGTTAAGCAATATTAAGTTCAACATTAAGCATTTGTTTTGTTCCAAGAAAAGGAAATATCTAATATTAAAGATCCCCTTTACAAAGTTCCCACGGTACTGAATAAACGTGGTAATTCAGTGGTTAAATGTGTGGTAAGAGATTTCTGAGAAACACTGTTGATAATTGAAATCAACTCAAACAAACACGCCCCTCTCTTCATTGCTCCACCCCCAAAATGCATGAGCATGCAACGCAAGAGAGGATGTCTCTTTATCATAGCTAAAGCAAAGCAAAATAACGCTTCACAAGAAATAAAGAAGAGATGGTGAGCAAACGACAAGGAAGAATAAAAAATGAACATATAGTACACAAGAGTAAATACAAGCGAGCATTTGTTGTTAGTCGCCAGCAGCACAACAGCTCCAGAGAGACAATGACACTCAAAACTGTCCTGTTACTAAAGCTAACATTACAACAACAGCATCTTGGTTCGGTGAAAAAGCAAAACCAATGTTATTCACGTATGAAGGAGAAATAACACAACTTCTGCATCAGTTTTCTGGTCTTTCCGCTTCTGTTTTTCCAGCACTGGAAAGTTTTTGTAATATTAGCTCTGGTCCTAAAGCTCTTACCTAATCATAACCCTTCTTTTTCCAGGGATGTTCCTCTGACTTTTTCTCTTTTGTAATGTCTCTCAGCCATCTTTCCTCCTACAGTCTTTCTTCAAATCTCCCTTTTACTCCTCCCCCATCATGAGGGGACACGCCTTCTCCTGCTGATTGGATCACTCTCTCTCCACCCCAAACATAATTGGACAGGCCCCCTACTGCTGATTGGATTACTCTTTCTCCTCCCCCATCATGAGTGGACACGCCCCCTATTGCTGATTGGATCACTCTCCTCCACATCGTGAGTGGACACGCCCCCTACTGCTGACTGGATTACTCTTTCTCCTCCCCCATCATGAGTGGACACGCCCCCTACTGCTGATTGGATCACTCTCTCTCCTCCACATCGTGAGTGGACACGCCCCATACTGCTGATTGGATTACTCTTTCTCCTCTCCCATCATGAGTGGACACGCCCCCTACTGCTGATTGGATTACTCTTTCTCCTCCCCCATCATGAGTGGACACGCCCCCTACTGCTGACTGGCTACAAGTGTTTTGTGCTGCTCCTTCCGATCCACTTTTAACAGTGTTTCTCAGAAATCGCTTACTGCACCTTTAAGCCTGGCTATGTAATTTACACTAACCAAAATTAGTTTCTGACAGTGACACTACTGGCTATGTTTAGAATTATTAAAATGTTATAAATGCTTTAGAAATTGTTATATATTTTAAAATGTAATTTAAATCTTGTGAGGCCAAAGCTGAATTTTCAGCATCATTACTCCAGTCTTCAATCTCACATGATCCTTCAGAAATCATTCTTATTGGCTGATTTGAAACATTTATCAATGTTGAAATCAGTTGTGCTGCTTGAATTGTTTTTGGAAACTGATATTATTTTCAGGATTCAGGGCAAGTTGAGGCACTGCACTATTCCGAGAAGTCACATTTCTATGAACCTGTCATTTAGATTCCTATCATTTAATTTGATAGGAGACATTCTGAAATATAATTAGGTGATTCGTTTTAACTCAGATTCCTTTCTCTTCCTCACCTGGAGCAAAAAAAAAGAAGAAGTAAAAATTAGCTCCTACTCACATCTTTACAACATCCAGATGAAAAATTACTTATATGAGATACTAAGCCACTGAAGGCTATGCATTACTGTGATTTCAACATGCGTTCATGGTGTTCAAGCTATATAGCATAAAGCATATGCCCTAAAACCCCTTGAAATAATGGAAAGAAATGCAAGCCTGGAGTAGTTTATTGGTTCAAAGATGATAAAAGACACAGATGTGCATTAAATAGTTACATTCATTAATAATAGGAATGAACAATTCTTCAGCCGATTAATGTAGTTCATTAGTTTATTTGTTTAGTGTCAGAGGCAAAGATAAGCCCCCGAGACTCGCATGTAAATACTAAACGTTTTGTGATCAGTAAGGACTGTAGAGTAGATGTTCACACTGTGAGTTATAAAACCCTGAATGTGAGGGCGTATTGCTTTACCACAGAGAGAACGACTTGCATTGACCTGTATTGCGCAAAGTAGGCTACCAGCACCGCTGGGGAACCTGGAGAACGATCTCCAGACTGCGTCAGAGGGGCTTTCACTGCCGCCCCAGCTCATCATCTGCCATAAAGACGGGGCAGGACTGAGGAGAGAGAGGGAACAACACCAAGAGATCTCATGCTCCACATTAAGCTTCGGAGTTGTGTAACTTTTTTTTTTTTTTTACCTCATACCATTGATTGTATCCATGGAAACCACAATGAAGCAGAGAGAATGTTTTTATAAAGTTGCCGGTTTGGTAGTGACTGGAGGTCTTCGATGCATCTTTAGAAATCCCACGGTTGAGAGCATTTCCTCTGAATTCACTTTTGCAACTTATTCACCTAAAAAAGGGGCCAAAATGTGAAGAACTCAAGCAATAAATGAAACAGCAGACATTGCAATGAAGTAAATGAGGCAATTAGCTAATTCCCAACATCTAAGAGGTGCTTTAGAGGCATGTTAAGGGTTCAAGAGCACCTTGAAGGGATGGAGGTTCCCCACGAACATCAGTTCCCGTGTTAAATGACCTATATACTCAGTAAAACGGTGTCTGTCTCAGATGTCTCTGTGCGGCTCCGCTTACGTGCGCAAGCTAAAATTGAACTTCACACTGCACCAGGGGCCTTTCATATCTTTACATAGACGCAAGGCGGTAAAATTAAACTGTGCAATTTAGGTTGCCGCTGGAAAATCCTCAAGCAGTGCAGGTCGGAATATTTCACCAGAGGGAACCTCATTTCTTTGATATTGAAGTGGATGTGTGTCATTTTAAGACACATATTCACTTTACACCGATGCTGTTATCGCAATCTCACAAATCAGAATAATTGAAAGAAATGTTCAATCTCTTAAACAATGTCCTGGTTGGAACTGTGTTAAAGCCAACATATAAGTTTGAGTCTGACATGGGTCATGTCCAAGTCCTGCTGCCCCTCTACTTTCCAGACAATTCTATACAGTTTTCCACAATAATAAAAAAATATGTTATACACACACACACACACATTTATATAAGATAAATAAATACATTAAAACGTGTATATTTCTGATTTAATATTTTAATAATTTACTAATGCCTCGCTACATTAATAAATCTGGATGTTTTATTTATTTGATCCATTGTTCTCAATAGTGATTCTTATTAAATGCTCATTACACAAATATAGTAATTGTCTACGGTATAACAAAAAAAATCGTTTAAAATAATATATAATATATTTGCTTATATTTTTATACATTTATTATATCCTATAGTATTTTATTATATTTATTATTTGTAATTACAATTATGACAATGAAGTAATGTGACATCTGTCATAATTGTCATTAATAATGGTCCTAAAAATGGCTTTTTTTTTATTTTTTATGAGTAAAATAAAATGTATTTCTTTTGATTTTTGTGGTGAAATATGATCTGTTTCCCAAAAGCATTTTAAGCATGTTGGTGCCAAAAGTTCCTATGATCTACTTAAGTTTACAATGCTTTTAGGAAACACAGCCATGGATATTTTCTTGACAGGCTTGTGAAATTCCCCTATTTGTCTATTCATTGTAACAGGACGGTCATCTGTGTTTAGAACATGAGTTTCATATGTTTAAAACATTTGCTAGAATATTAAATGTATTGCTCATAAAAAACTCATTTGATGTAGAGTTAAGGGACACTGGGATGGCGTAATACTCATGTGTTTGCCAAGAAGGAGAGAATTAGTTTAGTGTTTAATATCTTCAAAGTCTGACTATGGGAAAATATTAGCCCTTTAATTTCAAAGAAATCCGGGGGTTTGGCATCTTTTTGCTCAGGCCCAGATGCATAATCAAATATTTTAATCATTAAAATGATCTTTTAAAGAAAAGAATGAATTACTCTGACAGTACCAAAATTACCACAGCTCTTTACTAAATTCACAAAATAAAATAACTAGATGATTTGGTTCATTAAAAAATGAAGTGGTGAAAATACTCTCCAGCATGCAGGTGTGACACAATCTCATAATTATGATTATTATGGATTTTGAAGTTTGAATTTGCTCCCCCTCCCTCACAGATTTCCAGAGGTTGTTCTTTTGAGGAGGGCGACTGCCTGACAGCTCAATTTGGTGGAAACGCCCCTGAGAACCCCCATTAAACTCTGCCCGAGGTGACATCATAGCTCTCCCATGATCCCCGAACAGGCCGCAAAGAGCAGAGAGGACAAACCAGAGCCGATGAATCAGTCTACCTTCCCCAATTTAATGCTCACAGGATGTCCTCTATGGAAGTGCATCAGTTGTCTTTATCATTACCAGTGCTTATTAAAACAAACATCACTATTGCTATTGTTCATACTTGCATTGTACTTTGATGCCAGGTGCACTGATGCTCTAACTAACATTATTGGTGGCTCAGACGTCACACCCAAGGACTATTGGCTGAATGTCTGACGCATAAGGCACACAAAACTGGAAACACTTCGGGAGTTTCAAAGTCATCATTTGATTTGGATTTCCGGGAAACGTGTGTCACATTCTTTAACCGTCCACCTGGAAACAAAGCCGTCATGACGCCAAACACCCTCATAGAAGAAAATTGTTATGACAATTGTGACAATGAGGGCTAATCGGGAATCAACTAAACACTGGATTTTCAAAAGCATGTGAAAAACCCTGCATAGAGTTTTACACTAAGGTCTGTTTTGTAGGGACATCGACTTTACATTTTCACGCACTAAACACGGCACTGAACAAAACAAATTGTGATTGGTTGCTTTACATGTCAGTCAGACGGCCTCTTGAGTGGTCCTTGGCCAATGAAACCTGCCATCAGTCTGAAGGTCTGGGGCACGTTCAAGATCACAACGGTGCGCAACGTTTTGCTACGGTTTCCGGGTTGAACGTCATGTTTCCTGGAAACGGCGTGCACCGGTGTGCAACGGGGTTTGAGATGCGTTTTCTCTTGTTTGGTGGGCGTGTCAGAACTGCAGTCCAATCAGCAGCAACATGTATATAAAGCACGCGGTGTTAAAGTGAACGCGCACAATGGAAGTAATTTAAGAATGTGTTTAACTGAGGATATTAGAAGACGTGTTTGTCATAAGTTTTATTGTAAAAATATAGGATATCAACATAATTATGTAGTTGTTTATATTTTTATCTTCATTGCAACATTTGGTATAGAAATAAACAATGGTAAAGTGCTTTTCCTAAAAATGAGAAAGAAAATACAGGGTATTAATAAAACAGTATGAACAACAAATAAAGTCAGTATGTGAGGCTAAATAGATGTGTTTAGTCTGAGGTAAGATGTGTGCTTCCATTTCAGTTTCCACAAATCCCTTCACTTGATTGGGATGTTCTCTTGTGTTCTGGCCAGCAAGTGCAGTAACTGTAACATCGGTCATATTTTGTAGTATTAAACACATATTTATACCAACTTCATCAGGCTCCGAAAATTCTTCACAAAGAACACAAAAAGCCTTCTCAGCTGCCGTAGTTGCAACTCTTGCGTCATCACAACAGTGCGTTCAAAACGTCACCGTTTCTGTTTAAAAAACGTTCTGCAACGTTTTGTCTGCGCTGAACGCAGCCCTGGCTACGTAAGACTAGTGGCCACATAACTTTTGATTATCTGAGCACAAATGGCATCATTGTAATTTGACCATAAATCAAATTTCTTGCAGCTCAAAATTAATATTATGCTGGGGAAGGTGTTTGTATGTAAATTGCAGTGTTGTATAATGTAACATCATATCATGAACTATCAATGCATGAATCAAAACTCACTCACTCAGAATGTTGAAAGTTTCTGGCATTTTTCCATACATCATTTCTTAATAACAATTCTGAATGTGTAGAACAGTGAAATCACCGTCTTGTCTATGCTTGACTCTGACAGGAGACAGACCATGTGACCACTTCATAAGAGTGCAACAGGGAAGTAAAATCTCTATTCATTTTCTCCATTGGAATTTTTTTTTTAATGATAACTTTTAATGAAACCTTTAAAGGCAGACATGCTCTGAGTTCCAATGTTTTGAATCGATAGTATGCTTTTGCTGAAGCCATCTGTTCGCATTATTTCGCTTTTGTTTGATTGTTTCGATTTCGAGAGAGCCAAAAGAACTATACAGGGAACGCCCACTCCCATGATGCACTGCAAATGACATAATCAAGTCGGTCTTGCTATGCTGTCAAAATAATTAAATATTTCGGGGAATGTAATTTGTCATAATTGTCCAAAAACGGCACAGCGAGCACCACTCACATTGTCTTTAGAAAATTAAATAATCCAGTGTATTTATAAGCGGTTGAAGTTCGCTCTGGTAGATATAATATTGTTTTGAAACTTCATTAGCCATATAAAAACTATTTGAAAAATCCTCCAGATAATACACATCTTACATACTAATGGGCTTCTAAAATTTGCCGCTGCTGGCTGATGATTAAGTAAACTTACAGTCGGTTTTAGTTCCCTTTTGTCATATATCAAGCTAGCATGCTTAAACCTCTCATGACCACTTATCCAGACATTTAAAGTCTGTATGGGGTCTGGAGCTGAGTGCACCTGATGGATTAGGACAGACGTGTCGAATGATGGAGAGGGTTATATTTGGCGTGAGAGGAGATGTGGATTGCCCTCTGTGCTGATTTGTCGTTCCAGTGTGGGGTGGAGGCGTCTCTCCAGGTCTCCGTTATGTGCCACTGACTGCGGTAATGAGAGTCGTTTATATTGTCATTTGTTTACAAGGCTTGCAGTGACCATGTCTGCCACTGTCAGACAGGAACCAAGGAGACGGTAATGTTGAGTCTGTTGCCGTGTCATTAAAAATGGATCAACAGAATCAGGACTCGCTTAACAAGGATAGTAAGTTCAACAGATTAATGATTTGTAAATTCACATGCATTTATCCAATGTAACTCACAGTGCATACATGCACTTATTACAGGAACAATCCCATTAAGAACAACCCGAGTACAAGTGTCTGGAACAACTTACTTACTTAATACTTTATTGTCAGACAAGTCTGAAAGTTTTCTTGCATAACAGTGTCTATGTTTACAACAACCAACATACTTTAAACATCGAGATACACTTAAACCTCCCACATTATACATTCAATACTACACTTCTCAGTGCCGCCGCTCCCACCACGCGCATCACGCGCTGTGCGTAGGGCACCAAGTGCTGAGGGGGCACCAAAAATAGCCTAATGAAAAATCAATCATCAAACTTCTTGTTATAATCAGATTCAGCGCGTTCTTCATCTTCAATCCGCAGCGCCGAGCAGAGCTAGAGCACGTCAGAAACAGAGAGGACAGGGTGTGTGTGTGTTCATCTGAGCCTCATTGGTCCGTCACTGCTCGTCAATGTCAGAATATTTGAGATGACCAATCAAATCAAAGTAGGCGGGCTTTATGTTCACAGACGCTGAGCGCGAATTTTAACAGTGCAACTCGACGCTTCAGTGTACGGTCAAGTGCGAGATAAGATGTAAGTAGCTAAACGTAACGTTTCATATTTGACAGTTTTTTTAGGTCATAAATGTTAAACGAATGACAAAAAATAATTAGGCAAACTAATATAGTTTTGTCTAATTTCGCCATTTTGAACTGAAAATAGGCCTATGTAACATGTAGCCTAGTGTAATAGTTTAGGCTACTGTCATTGTGAGGGGACAAGAAACATGAACAAAGCCGTTTTCATCATGTTAGGCACAGGATTAATAATGAATGTGTACATATTGAGAATAAAATACAAATTGTAGCCATTAGTAAATAAAAAAAACACAACTTTAGGAGGGGAAGAGACAGGGCAAGATAAAAACAAAATGAAAAAGAGTGTGATGCTGATGAGGAGAGAAAAATAATCAGCTGCCCACTGACATGGTTTTAAAGCTGTTGTTATCGAATTTTTTTTTTTGTTTTTTTTTGTTTGTTTTTTGCCTTCACAACATCTTAAAATGCACATCTGTAGTTCAGAGAAATCCAAAATTTTCTCGGGGAAACCCCGAACCCTCCTAACTAACCTGCCTCAAATTCGGGACCACGGTGATGATAAAACCATGATGAAACATAAAATAATGAAACTAGTTAGTGAGCATTAGACCCTAAACTAAAGTGTTACTTTTTAATTTTTATATTTTTTTTATAAATCATACCCTCATTGGGGTATGAAACATAAATGAAAATGCTAAATGAAAATGTTTGTTTTTTTGGGGGGGGGGGGGGGGGGCATCATAAAGGAATTATGCTTAGGGCACCAAAATGGCTAGCAGCGGCACTGACACTTCTACAACAAACTTCCTTTCAATTCCTGAGCCACACCCCACGGGAAACTGAATTGGAATGACAGGAAGATACATTTAATCAATTGCAATTCAACATTCAGCACGGGTAATGCATTCTGGGAAGTAAAGTGCTTCCCTGGTCCACAAAATTATAAATATGATGAAATGTAAAGGGGGAATTCAAGTTGATTGGGACATTTTTTCCATTGAGATGACTGGGAAAAAGTGTCCCAATCAACCTGAATTCACCCCTAAACTAAATACAAATGTAAACAGGTGTCCATCAGTCCGCTCGAGGGTCAAAATCAAAAGAAGCTAAGAGTGCATCTCACCCTCACAGACTAAGCCCGATATGCCAGCTCTTGCTTTGAGATGTTACTCCACTCTTCCACCAAGGCACTTGCAAGTTCTCAAACACATCTGGGGAGACACATGTTTACACATGGTTAGCCACTGTAAAGATGATCAGCTGTCCTTCCTGTCTCCTTGTAGCACTGTCTTACATTACGGAGATTGCGGTTTATTGCTCTGTTCACATCTGCAGATGCCTCCCCGCAGCAGGACTATGGCATGTTCACGCAGGCGATCAGGGACCCTGGCCATCTTTCTCTTGGGGCCTAATTTATAAAACGAGCATATGCACAGATTTGAACTTAGACTGTGTGTACGCCAGGGTTCCTGGGAGGTGAGAAACGTCTAACGTTCAAAGTAAAGTTTAATCACAAAATAAACAAACAACAAAACGAAAGTAAAGCAGCAGCCCCTCACAGATGACTGCTGCATATAAGCGTAATAAAACAACAACATAAACTCCAGGCCTGGTCCTCTCTCTTTAACCTTCCGGAGCTCCTCCGTGGGACTCCACTTCGTTCCCATGGCTCTTGGCCCCGCCCTGCTTGCCACCACTGATGGTCTTCTATATGTTAATGAAATTAATTAAGCAGAGTTTACAAGGCTGAGAACTAAAACCATTTAGCTGGGCACAATTCCAAGATATTTTGTGATTTTATAGATTACACTTCTTAAAAGGGGCATTCACATGTTTTTTATGCGTTTGTTTGTTCTCTGAATTACACGTACGCACATAGAGAAATGATCGTAAGATCAAATGTATGACGGTTTCTAAACAACATTTTATAAATGAGGCCAGAGGTGTTTTTTAGAGACAGTAGAAAGTGTCTTTACTGGAACTGTGACCTTAAATGTCTATCGCCATTCGCCTGTAAACTATTAGTCTGTTCCGCAGGTTCATGTGCAAAAATTGTTTATGGTTCATTCATGGAACAAGCATGAAAAACATGGTTTAAACCCTTTCCAATAATGATCTGTAAAGCTTTTTTTGGATCTTACAAAGTTACCTTTAAAATGCAATATCCTGAAAAAGGGATGTTTCTTTTTTTTGAAAAAGTGATGCGTTTCTAAAGTTCTTTCTTTCTCTGGGTATGAAGAATTTCATCATATTCTTCATATGGATTCAGTACAGCATCTCAAAATGTCTCAAATCAATCATTCCAAACTCTGTGAGGAAATGTGCATTGTCTATTCAGAGAGTCGAGGGCCAGCTCGCTGTGGCAGTTATCAGAGCGATTATCCTCCTGTCCAAGTCTCCAGCAGCGCCGTGTCCTCACAAATACCCTTCTACAACCCCAGATGTTTCCACACAGGGCACTGATAGATAGACCAGCCGATAGATTGTAACTTTGCACAAATACATTTTCGCTAATGACCATCTAGCCATTCATCAGTGACCCGGTTATTCAGTCTGAGTACAGTAGCAGCAAAGTATTTATCCTGCTTCGTAAAGACCCAAAACACTTTTATCCCACAGCTACCTTTGAACTGAGGGTTTAGTTGCCATGGAAATGGTGAAATGATCTTCTATTATATATATATATATATATATATATATATAAGCAGTGTTCAGAAGCAATGTTTTCCACTAACATGGATAGAGAAAAAAATATGATCATCAAATGATCAGAAAGGCAAAACATAAACCACACACAAACTAACAGCTTGCAACCAAACTGGACTCGTATTAATTGGCTAAAACTCAGTTTTTCTGTAATCATGCTGTCTGCAGCAACCTCCCTCTGACAGAGCCGCACAAGGATGAAGATGATTTGCAGGTTCAGTGGAAAAATCTAACTTGGATGTGTGGATATTTTCCATGATGCGAGCTGCCTGGCATGGTGTGTGTTTGTGTGTGAAAGGGACCAAGAGGAGGAGGATCAGTGCATGGAGGAGCACAGGAGGAGGAGACCAACCCAGATCTGCAGAACTGTGATGCTATGATAAAAAGCCATGAAAAATGATCACAGGAGGACTGCTGAAATATATCACATCTGTTTTATGGTCCCTTCGGCATACAGTGATCCATGAGGGAGTGAAAGAGAAAGGACACTTTAAACATATATGTGTCACAGAGTTTCTCTTTACACATCCTCATCATACGTTATCATTAGCACCGTGGGAATGACATCAAACATGGACATTCCCTTTGATACTATTTGCATGTCAAGAGGATTATTGAAAAGTTACATATTTAAGTTTTCTTTAGGCAAAACATTTTTCTTTTACTGTAGGAAAGGCGACAAGAGCAAAAAACACGACAAATGGAAATCGTACTGATTTGGTTTTGAAGATCAAAACTCAAATATGGACGGACTTAAGATAACTATAATTTTATAGTATTATAATAATTTTGTAATTGCATGAATAAAACAAACAGGATTTGTAACAGTATTTCTGCTTTTTTTGTTCTACAGAATAAAGTTGTGAGGGTGAGTAAATGATGACAGGATTTTCAGGATTATTTGATGAATAGAGGAATAAAAGAACTGCATTTAATCAAAATCTTTTGTAACTTATAAATGTCTTTTCTGTTACTTTGGATCCTTGCTGTATAAAAGTATTATTTTCCATCAAAGGATAAAAAATAACAATCTTTCTGACTGCAGACTCTTGAATGAAAGTATATACTTATGTAATAAGTATATTTAGTGTGTGTATATAGTGTGCATTTACATAAAACTTCTAACTGTTAAAATAATACAAATTCTTGGTAAGACTTTACTTAAAGTCTTTATATGTAATGCATTATAAAAGTATTAATGCATTAATTATGCTTTGTAATGCACCTTAATGCATTGCACTGTATGGTCTCATGAATAATTGTAACCAAAATTATAATACTTGTCTTTTTTTTTGTTAGACCTTTAGAATGTATAATAGATTAAAACACATGGCAAACAACCAATTTCAGATGTAACAAGGAAGCTGCAAATATGCATTTTAGCATTGGTTACATTTATTAAAATATATAATGCATTATAAGTATAACATACAGTATCTCACAAAGTGAGTACACCCTTCACATTTCAGCAAACATTTTAGTATATCTTCTCAAGGGACAATACTATAGAAATGAAACTTGGATATATTCTAATGTGCTGCTTGAAAATCAGTATATATTTACCGTCCTCTGAAAATAACTCAACACAGCCGTTATTGTCAAAATAGCTGGCAACAACAGTGAGTACACAAGTGATAATAGCCGTATACGTCGTTTAACCATGCAAAGCCACATGTCCTATTCATCATGTTGATGTTTTTGTCTGCTTGACAGGACCATACAAATTTGTGTATTTTGTATTAGAGCAGTTGCAATTTGTGCTTGAGTACAATTCTCTCATACTGACCACTGGATGTTCAACATGGCACCTCATGGCAAAGAACTCTATAAGGATTTGAGAATTAGAATTGTTGCTCTCCACAAAGATGGCCAAGGCTATAAGAAGATTGGTAACACCCTGAAACTGAGTTACAGGCCAAGACGGGTTCCACTTGGAACAGGCCTCGCAAGGGTCAATCAAAGAAGTTGTGCTTTGCGCCAGGAAGCTGGTTTCAAAATACAGATGCATGAGTGCTGCCAGCATTGCTTTAGAGGTTGCAGAAGCGGAGGGTCAGCTTGTCAGGACTCAGACCATACACCGCACACTTCAATAAGTCAGTTTGCATGGCCGTTGTCCCAGAAGGAAGCCTCTTCTGAAGCTGGCTCACAAGGAAGCCCGCAAACAATTTGCTGAAAGCAACCAGTCCAAGAGCACGAATTACTGGAACCATGTCCTGTGGTCTGATGAGACTAAGATGAACTTGTTTGGCTCAGATGGTGTCCAGCATGTGTGGTGACGCACTGGTGAGAAGTTCCAAGAAAATTGTGTCTTGCCTACACTCTTAGAAAAAAGGGTTCATTGGGGTTCTATATAGAATCATAGGGTTCTTTACTCAACTACAAATAACCTTTTATGATATAAAGGTTCTATAATGATTTATTTTGGCACAAAGGTTCTTTATAGGCTATTATTCATTCATATATTACATTATTCTGCAACATTTTGTAGTTGTAATTAAATTATTGTTTATTAAACTGTTGTATTAACTTAATATCACATTTTAATCATGCTGATTTTTGGAGGAAAAATACTGAAATGGCACTCTTCGTGTGATATTGATTAAATGATATAAATATATACATTTTCTAACCCCCATATCTTGAATTTTGTGATCATTCACATGCATTCATAAATACACTTTAGGGTCTTGATGTTTGTCAATAATATGAAATATTTAATCAAAACACAAAACAGATGATAATGAATGAACCCCTAAAAGGTTCCATATAGAACCTTTTTATTGAACCCTTAAAAAGGGTTCTGTATAGAACCTTTTAGGGGTTCCAAATACGTAGCGCCGATAGAACCTTTTCTTCTAAGAGTGTACAGTCGAGCATGGTGGTGGTGGTAGCGTCATGGTCTGGTGCTGCATGAGTGCTGCTGGTACTGGGGAGCTGAGGATCATTGAGGGAAACATGGATTCCAACATGTACTGTGGCATTCTGAAGCAGAACATGATGCCCTCCCTTCAGAAACTGTGCTGAACTGCCTTGCTGAGGAAGCTGAAGGTGAAGGAGTGGCCAATTATATTAGTAAACAGTATCTCTCTCTCTCTGTTCTACAGAATAAATAACACCTTCAACATGAATGTGAATAAACTGAACATGACTTTATGCAGTTAATTTCTCCTGCAGAATTTTGGAACATCTGATACCAAGACAGTGACACAACTGTGAACTCTTGAGCTACTAAATGATTTTCTTCTTCTGTTTACAAATATCTAAACATTCCTAAATGGTGATGCATGCACTTGAGAAGCAAAATGACTGAAGATATTAAGTATTGGTTTCTGAAAAATAATACAATTAAATATAAATTAAAGGGGCTATATGTAAGAATTTTCATGCATCATCCGCTTTTATATTACCAGTGTGTAAACAGCTTGTAATGAAACTTAAAAGTATGCGATGTTTATGCATGCTCTCAATGACACAAAACAAATGCTTATACAATGTTCAATAAAGCAGAAATAGCCATTCAGTACTGTAATGTCACTATAGTCTCACATAGTTAGTCTCAAATATACTTTATAATCAATCATAACAGTGTGATTTTAATGAACTCATCCATCCATTGTTGACGTAATTTCCACTGAAACAGGAAGGCAGGGCGGGACATATCGAACAGCTCCTCCCCTTTTAATACATAGCCAATAGGGTTTTGTTTAAAGCACAGAGCCGTTGATCTCAGTACAGAAGCAGTTCCCTAATCTCTAACAGTTTCTCCTCAATATTGCTTTAAAATACAGCATGCAGAAAAATAAACTTACTTAATTTTTTATCATTTATTTTACAAAACAAAACTTAACATTTTAAGTCACTTTGCTTCTTAAGTAAATGTATCATGATTTAAAAATGTCTAGATATTTGTCCTGGAAAACAAGACAAACAATCTGAGTAAGAAAATGATTTAAAGATCAAGGTTTCTCCTCTGGATTATGTTCTGTGCTCTGGTTGGATGTTGTCCCCAATGGGCCGCTGTGATGTCAGCATAACTGATTACATCAGGATCTGTGGTGCTTGAGGAACGATTTAAGTAACTATGGCAACAGACCGCGGAATATTACTAGCAAACTTAAACTTCACGTCACTCTGTTCTCTGAGGCTTTTGTGAGATTTACTATAATCACCGGTTCAGAACCCTCTCTGCTGGTGCATCAGGATTAGACATCATCTGGGCCGTGGGTCTCAGCGGGGTTAAAGACATCGGACCACATTCCCCATCTGTCAGATAAAGATGCGCTTTATTAAATACACTTACATTTGGGAAATGCTACAAAACCTTATTAGTGTTGTGTGCTAAAGTTCATAGTTTGCACAAACCCCTAACACACTAGTGACCTTACATAAGTACATAACTCATCCCTGTTTGTTTGTGCAATGAATGTGATGTGTACCTCAAATCAGCTTATTGAGGAAAGGTCAGCATTAACTATCTATAAGCAATCAGACTTAAACATTTTGTGTGGCAGGTAAAAAAAAAAAAAAAACATATCCTAATCTAACTACTAATCTAAACTAATGTACAATACAGAGCAAAAACAAGAATTCATTAAGGATGTTTTATTGTTAAATATACACTAATGCAGTTTTGAATTCAGCATTATTTGATGAATAGAAAGTTAAAAAAAAAGTTTATTTTTTATTTTTTAAATAAACAGCCTTTATTTGAAATAGAACATTTTTGAAACATTATAAATGTGTAAATAGATAGTGTGCACTGTATTTACATAAGCCACCCATCTGATAAAACTACAGACATCCCTTGTTCATTTGAAATGGCTTTTTAAACGTTTCACATAAGAATGTATGATTATATAGTTTAGCACTCATTATACCAGGATATTTAAATGCCAAATTGACCAGATAAAATGAAGTATTCCAGAGGGTGTGTAATAAGAGATGATAATTCCTGCTCTCTGGACTGTATTCATGGCCTTGTCGAGCTTGAGCATCTGTGACCAACACTCAGCCGGTGCAAGGGTCAAAGGGAATCAGAGGATGAATGTCAGTTTGCCCTTTCGCCCACAGCAGGAAGTGCTTAAGTTTCTCTGCAGTTTCCAAAGAAACAGCAGTTCGTGTTTTATGCAGTGCTAGCATGATGCTGTGAGTGACCATAATTAGTTTCTCCCCTAAAAATGGTCTTTTCACCCAAAAAAAAAAAAAAAAACTATTTTAGCATTCTTTTCTACTTTTAAATCTGATTTAAGCTACTAAAATGCACTGCACAGAATCTTAAGGATGAAAAAGCAAACGCTATGGCAGCAGGCTCGAAAACTGAGGAAGGTCTCATTACTCTTTGCAGGTTAAATGACATGGGACGTTTCATCAGTTGCAGAATCCACGTGCTCTAATGCCCGCAGACACATTTAGTTTGTGTCTGTGAAGAATTTAACAAAAAAATGCTTCCATTTGGAGAGCATTAGCTCTATATGGCAGAAATCAATGAGTCATTTTATGTGTTCAGAGGTTAAAGGGATAGTTCACCCAAAAATTACAATTCTGTCATTAATTACTTACCCTTATGTTACGTATATACCCTAAACCTCATTGGTTTTTGATGAAGCTCAAACGTGATGCGTAACACGAGAATAAACCTCATTGGTTGATGAATGTTTATATGTGAATAAAAGTCCAAATTCAAGGAACCGTGTCTCTTCAGGAAATGTGGACAATTTGGACAATCTCTTTATAATCTCTTGCGATTTTGCAAGCGTAGCTGTCAATGGAGGGTCAGAAAGCTCTCAGATTTCATCAAAAAGATCTTCATTTGTGTTCTGAAGATAAATGAAAGTCTGACGGGTTTGAAACGACATGAGAGTGAGTTTTTATTTTTGGGTGAAATTTCCCTTTGACCATGCACTGTAAAAAAAAAAGAGTTGGATTAACTTAAAAAAGTAAGTTACCTGGTTGCCTTAAAATTTTGAGTTCATTGAAATTAAAAATTTGAGTTAATACAACAAAGGAGATTGGTTTAATAAATAGAAATATTATGTTATCTGAACTACATTAATTATCTAAGTTGATTTGACAAAATATAAAAAGTTGTGATAGCAAATCATCAAAATTAATTTTTACAGTGTGGTAACCTATCAACCACCTTGACAAACATCCGTAAAACTGACACTGTTTTTCCAGCACCTTTGCCAAGCATTTGGATCACAACAGTCGTCCCACCAGTGTCACGAGTACAGCGGTCTTCTGTCTACAGGTATAATCTACTTTTCATTAAGAGCCCCGCTGGCCTGCTGATAGCAGGTGCTATGTGTGGCTTTATCTGTACATTCATGCGCACATAAACGTAATCATACGTGAAGGGTTCAGACCGACGGCCCGTAAAGATGGTGTCGCCGTACCTGGCGTGCAATCTGGGCGCGCGGCTTTACCTGCTGTTAGGAGCAATTTGCGCTCCCTGAAATCAAGCGTCAAAGTACGTTGCCTAATATGATTTTAATCCTCCGTGACCTTAAAAAAAACAGCAGGGTCTTGGTTTTGATGAAGTAATACACGAGACCCCATCGTTTCTGAGTCAGAGGAGACGCAGATGATCCTCCATATGTAGGTGTCTGATATCCAAAGAATTTTGAAAAAAATGTAAAAACCAAAAGCTTCTGCAAAAATATCATAGTTTGGGGTAAGGCAAGCATCATGAACAAAATGTGCTATGGACAAGTTAAGGTCATTGTTTAGTTTAGAGTATGACAAATTATATTCATTTACATTTAGAATTATATATTTACATTTTAATAATATACATTAGCAGTAGGCTATGCAATAATTCAAATTTTAAACAGGTCTTTTCTCACCCAGGCTGCATTTGTTCAACCAAAAATGCAGTAAAAATAGTAATATTGTGAAACATTATTACAATTTAAAGAACTAATTTCTATTTGAATATATTTTAAAAAGTAATTTATTCCTGTGACCAAAGCTGAATTTTCAGCATCTCTCCAGTCTTCAGTGTCACAAATCATTCTAATTATGCTTATTCTTTATTATATTATTTATACTAAATTACTTGCACGACCTCCACTAGCATAACTATTTTTAGTGGTAACTGTGGTTACCATGGTAATTGTAGTTATGGATGATCTCTGTCGACCCCCAGTGTCTCTGAAACGTCATTGCAGTATTTGAGCCTCGCGACTTGCCGTAGTTTAAACATTAATCACATGTGTGAGTTGTCAGGAAGAAGAAACAAAAGCGGGTTTTAGGCCAGATCTGAGAACGCCAGCCATGGGCGATGAATGATGCAGCTGCGCGAGCGAAGTGTCCGCAGGTGACTCACCTGTGCGAACCGGCCGCGTGCACGCGCCTACACGAGTCATGCAGAATACAGTCCTCGTATCCGGAGCAATGTGTAAAGAAGCAGGATACGAATCAGGAATGGAAGAGTAACGTTAGCTGATACATACACCTGATCCGTGTATGCCATGGGGAACTGCTGGGCTCAATGTTTTGGGCTCTTTAGAAGGGAAGCAAACAGGATACAAAGAGGAGGAGGGTGAGTCAGTCATGGGCTTCTTATTTCACATGAAGTTGCACCAGCTGTGATCTTTGGCAGCATGACTCGCCTGTTGTCAGGTGCATTGTATTGAACACTCGTATTGCCGGTGAACAGTGTAAAATCTCCGGATATTTTTAAAGGAATGTTCTGATAGATATCAATGCAGCTTAACTGTTGTATTTATATACGCAGAGGTTAGGTTGAAAGCAACTGATATCAATCACATTAGCAATGTTCATTTCGCGAACGAATAGTTCCTTTTTAAATGATTCACGTGAACCGATTCGCATCGAGTTTGTAATCCACTTCACTGTTCCGGACAATAGTTTACTGTTTACATATATTATTTATATTTTGATAAGGGATGTAATTATTTAATGGATGCATAAAAAAATGCGCCGCGTTGAATGACATATTTCTGTCTCACACTTTTAAGCAATGATTCGAACCTGTTCTCCAATGGAACCGACTCGTTTGAATGACTCGGACTCATCAACGCTACTCTAGTTTCCGCATTAGTTGAGGTCTGATCTCAGGACCCCGCCCAGAGTCCTCTTGTGAATCCGCCCTAAGACATCAGCTTTGGGCCATTCGCCCTTGTGTGTAATTTATCTATATCTGAATTTATTTGTTGAATCTAAACTAGTACCAGGCATGTTTTATACTCACTATTTTCTTAGATTATTACTATTTTGAGAAGTCTCCATTTGCTGTTTTACAGAATAGAATCTCAGAATCTTTTTTTAACAATTGATGAATATTGAACAATGCTGTTACTTAAATAATCATATATATATATAAAATATTAGAATTTGTTTGTTTGTTTGCCAATAGGTCTAAGTACTTCAAAAGTACCACAGCTGGGGAACACTATACCATTGAGGTACAGTCATCATAATTGATTTAAAATTAAAAATCATATATTCTTATCGCTGTGCAGTTTGAGTGACCCATGCGTTCTGTTACAGTTTGAGAACCTTGTGGAGAGCGATGAGGTGAGGACACTTACAGAACCACTCAACTTCTTTAATCTTATAATATTCCTCCTTTGCTTAGACGTCAACACTTTTGCCTTCTTTTCCAGGGCGAGAGCTCGCAAAGCTGCCCAAGGTATGGTATTATTTAATCTGGACTCTTTTGGATTGTACTTTTATTTACCTCTACATACAGTACACTCAAGTAAAGCGGTACTCTATAGTTACTGTTTCCTTGCATTTATTTTCAAGATCTGAGGTGAATTATCCATAGTCGGTTTCAGTTTGGCTATAAAGGTCACACAAAATGATATTCAAACTCGCATGAAATTCTTTTAACAATTAAATAAGGAACATAATTTGTGAGATTACCATCGTCATATTTTGTATGTTGTTGTTCCAGCCACGACGTCGCAGAAATAGAAACCGTTTCTAAAAAAGAATCTGTCGCCATTGCTGATTAAAAGGGAATATATATATATCCTATGTGGATAGGACACGGTGTAATGAATTTTTAAGACAGTGACATAAATTTTGTTGCATCAGTGTGAGCATTTTAAACCGTTTATGGATATTGTGCACAAAAAGTGCAAGAACGATTTCTAATATATTGAATTCATATTTGTCTCTAAAAGTCACTTAAAGAAACTATATAGATGGTGGCTGATGGTCAAACTGTCTTCATCCTATCTACATGGTTGGCTCTTGGCTTAGATTAGAAAATTTACCAGATCATCAAGACCAAGTTAGGAGGACTGTAATTAGTCGCATTCCTCTCAGATCAGTGCATCACATGGCATGAGGTCACACAGATTTTGATTGGCTGAGGGAGACTTTGAACTCTGCTCTCTCTTCTGTCATTGGTCCAGACCCATCAGCGAGGAGGAGATCGTCCACTTGAAAGAGCAACGCTACACTGCCATCTCAGACCAACAGGCGCTGATCGACAAAAAGCTGAAGGCAGAGGTACGGGAGGTCACATATCCGTACCTCCATCACATGTGCCCTGATGAAACGTTCACAATAAGACCGAACAAGAAACTTGTTCATAGTGTAAACAAGATCAATTTTACGTTGACGTAAAACATTTTTAATGGTCGAGGTCAAAAGTTGTTGCCTTTAATTTAGAGCTTACATTGAGTTTATGGTTTCATTTGTTGTTTTCCATTGCTTTGGTTTTCACCCCTGCTTTTATTTCTGAGTTTAGTTAACCTTCCCTTCCTGTTGTGATTTTTGCCCAGTTAGTGGCAGAAGAGGAGAAGTTAAGGCTAGAAGAGGAGGCTGCTTTTGCAGCCCAGCGCGAGGCAGCGCGGCTCGCTAAGGAACGAAAGCTAAAGGAGGTGAGGCGTTCGCACTGAGCACGCCCAGCCCTTCTCTTAACCCCGCCCACTTGCCTTCAGCCACACCCCTCTCATTTATGACATGCCTTCAGTTCTAATTTATAAGTAACAATTCTGATTTGAACAGGAAAAGAATTGCTTGAGTTTGTAAGTTAAGCATAATCATTTATTTGTTGAAATGACTCATCTTTGAAACGTATAGATTTTGATACACAATGAATTGCCGAGATCAAGGACTTATAAACAGGATTGAAGGCTCTTAATGTTGGTCCTGGTCCAGCATCAAATATTGATTCATATTCTATTTTCGACTTGTGAATAAACTCAGCACTTAATGCTGATAAAAACGGAATCGATCTGCTTCCAAGAAAACCTTCTCCACCTAAAACTCTCATTTCCTCCTGTTTTTATTAGCATTTGTCTTCTTAATTTGCCCTCATGTCTTCTGTTCATTTTTATTTTCTCTTAATTTTCCTTTCTATCATGATTTGTGTGTTTGACCATCTGCTAATATTACATTTGCTGTCTGTTTCCCAGTAGGGCACCAAACTTTGGCACTAACAGTTAATTTAATAATTTTATCCATGTTTTTGTTGCTGTTTTTGAAAATCTGAGCGATACCATAGCGCTTGGTGAAATATTAGAGGAAGTGAGTCATTAAAATGTTCTGTTTTCAGGGGAAGCCGCAGCCACAGAGGACCAAACCCAGATCAGAATCAGAGAGCAATGACACTTGGCGCAAACCGTAAGTTCAATCTGCCCTGAAATTAATGCAAACGGTATTCAGTGACCCCAAAAAGTTTTCAAACACTTAGGTTACACTTACAAATGTATGAGTGTCATTGCAATAGACATAAAATATCAAACCAAGAAGCACGTGGAAACAAATGAAGCTAGACTTCTATAGAAATCTTCATATTTTTGAGCCATTAAAAAAAAAAAAAAAAAAATATATATATATATATATATATATAATTTTTTTTTTTTATTATTATTATTTTTTCAATATTAAATTAAAAGAAAAAAATATAATAAAAACAATTAAAACCTTTACTGAAAAGATTTAATATTTCAGTTGTTTACCTTAATGTCATGTGACCATTAGCCATCACCAGAGAAGTGTGAATATGTTGTTAAATTATTTAAATATTTAACTTTTTAAGTTAAGTATTCAGCTGACAAAAAAAAAAAAAAAACATTTGGGTATCCCTTCATTAAAGTGTGCTAGTGTTTTTTTGTTTTGTTTGTTTTTTCGATTCCTAATTTCAATCATTCACATTTATTCTAAAAATACCATATCAAAACCAACTAGCCTAACTAGTATACATTTCAAATTAAAGACGAGTAAACACTACTAAAACACAAACTAAAAAAGAACAAATAAACAAATTAGCAATCACACAAATAAATACACCTGAACATAGATACTATCAAAATAAACATGTGAAGTAAACTTTTTTTTATTTTTTACTTTTTCAGGTACAGAAACAGTCATCAAATGTTAAATAACACGGCACTTTATAAATAAAATATACATTACAAATATAGTTACAAAAGTTATTCAGTCAGGAACTGAGTGAATTTTCTCTGTCATTTAGTTGTTTGATTAAAATTGTTATAGAGACGGCAGCAAGAATATTAGACTGCTGTCACTTTAAGAGCTGCATGGATCCAATATACTGTTATGCGTTTTCTTTAACTGTTTACATTCACTTAAAGCATAACCAACTGTTTACGAGAATATTTTGACTTTTTTGTGTATTTGTCTGTTCAAGTGCAAAAAGACTCATAAGAGAACTGTTCAGTATCACGCACTATTAAATATAAGAAGTAGCTTTCTGTGCGTACATTTTGCAGACAGATGAGGTAAGTGTGTGTGTGTTTCCCCAGTAAAGCGTCGGATGGAGAGTTCGAGGTGTACCTGCAGAGTGTGAAGGCTCAATCTGAAGCATTTCGCGGTAACCGTGAGTTCCCATTAATACATTTCTTCAATTAAAAAAATCTATTAGAATATATTGAATTTAAATGCACAAAAGTATTGATCTCTAAATGCTCAAATCTGTATGGACTGTGTCTGTGTGTGAAGGACTCAGCTCTGAGACGAATGTGGTGACGCCGAACACAGAGAGCAGCTGGGACTTCACCAGTAAGACTGACGCCACCTCACTGGACCTGGAGTGGGAGGATGAGGAGGGTGAGTGGCTTCACCGAACTCATAACATTTGCGTCCTGCATTCAGAAATCATTTATGAGCACTATACAAACTATGAAGTCACGTCACATGCCAATTTAAATGTTGCTGTTTTGCAGTTTGGTACTGTTTGCTTTAAATGTCACATCCAAGTCAGGTTTTAACTTTGACATTTTTGAGTGTTTATTGATCTTCTTGGTTAATGTGAATTTTAACATTAATAATACAAAAATAATCAAAATATGTGTCTGTTAATGCAGTGTGAACTAACACGAAAAATGTAATTTTTTTTTTTTTTTTAAAGTGCTTCCTATTATGCTTTTTCGGATATTACCGTCATGCAGTGTGTGATATAGCTGTTTGTGAATGTAAAAGGTCGGCAAAGTTTCAAAGTGCACAACAAATAAAGTTATTGTCTCCCAAAAGAAAGAAAGAACCAATTCTGAACAATTCATCAGTATTTCTAGTCTTGCTTTCTTTTTACATTTTGATGAATGGTACATTTTCTACAGGGACCTGTATAGAGTGCCAAAGTTATGACGTCACTTTGTAGGACAACTCGTAAGCTAGCGGCGCATGGGTTCCCTCGATCGAAAAGCTATGCATTTTCCCCATAGACTTTTGGAAAAATCGCAAAAAATAAGATCAGTGTTCAACAAGAGTTGTAACCCTTACACGTTTTGTCTATCAAGATAATCTTTACAAGGTAATCCAAAATGTATACATTTTGAAGCCTAAATAAAGCCGTCAGATATAAAATGATAACGGTAAAAAGTTTCAAAAACCACAAGCAGGTTATAACTGGTGTGTTTTATGTCAGATCAAAACGTGAAAATATTTAGAGGCTTTGTTAACCACAGACCTTATTTCAGACGATTTAGCAAAAATCCATAAAAAAAAAACCCATAGACTTTAGGGTGAGGGAACCGGAAGTGCTAAAATGCTAACTCACTTCTGCGTTTTGGCCTACAGAGTGGCGTCATAACTTCGGCACTCTATTAACAGAGCAAATAGGGTTGACTTAATCCATGTGTCTTTACTGTAATGAATTAATATGTGGCATTACACAGGAATGAACCGAATGGGTCCTGCATGGGAGCGTTCCAAAACGGAGGAGGACATTTTACGGGCGGCGCTTCGTCCTGGCGGGAAACAGCTGGACAGCGGACCCACCTCCACCTCGGAGGACTCCAACGCTCTGGAGTGGGAGAACGACTTTGTCAGCGCACATCCCGAGGACAGTGGTGACCATGGCGACGAGGACTTTGAGGGATTTGTTAATCCAGTCCTGGACACGCCCACTGAGGAGGCGGGGCATAAGGCCAGCTCTGACCAACAAGAGAGATAGTCTACAGCGATTTCAAACGCCTCGTTCAATATCAGTGTGATATGACCGTGGACGGTCAGTTCAACTTAATGTATAAAATGAAATTCATAATTCTCAGTGTGAGAGAAAATACAAGAAACAGAAAATGCTTTATATGATTCGTACTGTCGTTGGGTGAATATCATGAAAATTGTCACAATTTATCCCAAAAAATAAAAAGAATTTCTAACTTTTAAATCAGCATAAGAGAGTCGTAAATATATTTCTCAATTTAAATGTGGGTATTTTTTTTTTTGCATTATGGTAATGAGAACTGGGTTGGAAATATGCTCAGTGGTCACAATGCAAAAAAATCTTTATGGTTCTAACAGAATGCTTCATTTTCTTTATGCAAAATATAATTTCTTTTGGGATGAATAATGACCTGGACATGTTCGTGACAGTTTTCATGAGATTCACACCATTAGGTCACAGATTCATTAGGTTTTGCATTCCACGGGTAAATTTGCCCTGGTTTTTAATTAGATGCATCTGTAATTTATTTGTGTTCGTTTCATTTTTATAACTGGGTAAGGAATGTTTTCGTTCATCCTTATTTCAGAAGTTTTCATTCCAGAACTGAATCAAGTGCAATTTTAGAAGAGGGAAGCTTCTCGAAAGCCACAGATGTTTTCCAGAACCGTCATAACTTTTCTTTTGCATGGTTAATACGATAACAGTCATATCAGACATAACACGGAAAATGACTGTCAGGGAACGTGGCCCCTGGTATGATGCATGTGAGACACTGAACAGTTTGAAGGGAAAGACCTTTTGGCTAAAATGCATTGGAACACATTTAAATGAAGTCCGTAAGTGCTTTTAAAACAGTCCGTTTATCTGTCTGTCTGTCTGTGGGTCAAAGGCTTTGTTGTCGAACCGGTAGTGTAAACAGCCAGTTCTTTAAACTCTGCATTTCTGAACAAAATGGATCAGAAAGAGGAAAAATACATGGTGTAATATGGATCATCATATTCTACCTCTGGTTTTGATAATCCTGACATTGAATGAATTCATGCTGTCTTACTGGACCTAAAAATGATCAATGATTTGTGTATATCTTTCCGAAACATGCAAGTTGTTTCACAGTGAAATCGAATAAATATTATTTTACATAAAGAAAATAAGGCATGTTTTAGGAAAATTGTTTTTGACATTGATTGACACTATTTTCATGAATACTTAAAACATTCACTTTCCTGTGATGTGAAAGTCAAAATCACAATGGCTTAAAAATATGCTTATATTTTCTTTATGGTATGATATTATCTTTGTTTTTCCATTTAATTATGGGGTGAAATATGACCTGAACCTGTTTTTGTGACCCTATAGATTAATGCAGATGAAAACGAGGCTGTGAGGGATAATGTCTTTACAATGGAACATTGTATAAAGGTCTTAGCATGATTTTCACAACCTTTTAAAACTGTTTCATGGAGTTTTTGTCTACTGAAAGTTTTTCTCGGAAAGACGTTGGTTAAACAATACAATTCATTGAATTCTGTCCACAGCCTCGTTTTCATTCCTGTCAAAAATTAAAGATAGCGTCTAAACTGACTAAGGTCTTTAGGAACTAATGGTATCAGCATAATGAATGAAAGAGTCAACAAATGGTCAGGAATTATTTGTACACATGAATTTGACTCATCTTGTTTGTTTTTCTGTCTGCCATAATGAACAACCTCTTACATTGACCCCCATATTTCCCTCAAATTCAGCCCTAATGCTTTTAAATGTTTTCGTGAATTGGGATCTGTATATAATGGATTGTAAAGCAGACACTAAAGGCGTTTAAAAGTAGTGGAGACTCGGTGTCTGTAATCTAGTTGTAGAGGACTGATGTGTAAAACATCAGCGCACACAAGAGCCTCTATACAGCACAATCATGTCACGTCATTTTCTTATTCTACCAGCACACCTCAGAAGAGATGTATTCATGTCATCCGAATGTGAAGTATGTATGATCAATGCAGTGTTTGTTTTTATTTTTTTCTCATCTTTTCTCGTCTGTTGACCATGTAACTCATCCTGTTTGAAGAGTTTGGGAGCATTTGTAATGATAAATGAATGTTTGTCCATCAGTCAGAATTAAATGGGCCTAGGTGTAAATAATGTGTAGCTGATGTGTGAAATGATGACAATTGAAAATACAGCCCCATCTGTGTGTTTATGGAGGCATATTTATGTAAACGACTACAAGGTTAGCAGCTTTAACCGATTCCCTAATGGAAACACTGTTACCAGGCCTTATTTTGCATTATGACAAGTGCGTATATTGAAATAATAGTAGCGGTTCTCGATTTAACATTCCAAGAAAGGCTCTGGACTCACATTTCCAATGCACTTCCCAACTCTTCAACAGAGCTTAAACTGTTGCACAATTACATTTGTTGAAATGTTTCCTTGTGTTGGAGGGACATTCCTTGTGTTTTTTTTTTTTTTTACAATTCTGGGTATTTGTCAAGGACCTGTCATATTTCATAAAAACTGACAGTAATTACAGTTTTTATTATCTAATCGACAGAACGTAAGACCTCGGGTTAGATCTGACTGCTAATAAACAAATAATATTACACCTGTCTTTTTGCATTTCTGAGGGAAAATTAATTGGATGTTACATGTTGGTCTGTTTCCGTTGTGGACACAGAGTATATGGTATTTTTTCTTCTGTAGTTAAAGGGGTATTTAAATTTCCTTTTAATCTCACACCTTTACTGTTTCTGTCCTTATGCTGGTTATATTTGGTTTTCATTATTAGATCAGGCTTCTTTTCAGGCTTTCTGGTGTGTTGACAAAACTTTTAAACAAAGTAGTTTCTTTCAGTTATTTCTGGAGTTTTTCCTCCATATTTTCTCCATATACATCTCATTAATTTGCCCTGTCTAATTACCTATCTGGAAGAATTGTCATGCATTAATTGCTTTTTATTGCCAACGTGTGAACGAAACTTACTGACTTACTGACCTTCCCCAACTTCCTAGGTTGTCTGTGAAAGTATACAGTAGACCGATTCTAATGTGAAGTACTCGGCTGGGACGTTTTTGCCGGGAAAATCAAAAGAATGTGACGTGAGCGCGCGCTCCGGAGATCCTCTCTTCCGTTCAATGAAACATGAAATGGACAACGCTAAAAAAGAGCCATTTTGTACTATAATGTCAATGTGGCATGCAAAGAAAAGGGATTCATTCAAACCATAGTCTCACATTGTCATATAGTCCCAAATATAGCCATTTTCATTATTAAATATCATCACAGCACCATTTTAATGACCTCATCTCGTCATCTGTAGACATGATGCCGGTGAAATGCAGAGCTGGTGCAAACATCTCCACGTCACAATGATCAGATGCTTTCTAACCGCTGCCATTTTTGTGTTTATTTTGTCATTGAGATAGAAACACGCTGCACATTTTTACATATTATTAATCTAAATCAATGTCACTAAGCAGCGTGGACGGCGTCGGGATGTTTGTAAAACACAGTCTATATGGCTGTTGCAAATGTATTTATTTTTTCTTTTCTTTTTTTTCCTACAGAGGTAAAAAAAAAAAAAAAAAAAACGCTCGTTGGGCTCGCACGTCAGAATTTGAGGAAGTGAGGTATGCCGTAAAGCAGTCGAATTTTGTAGTTCTTTTTGTGCCTGGGTTTCAGGTAGGACTATGCTGATAGTCATGTTTGTTTATTTATTTTTCAAATTTGCAGATTCATCTATGGTAGCTTGATATTATAATATTGACGATATGGCTATTAGTGGAGCGGCTAAGTGCTTGAGTTTGGCAGAATCGTTCAGTTTGATACAAGCGTGAAAATTGGCATGAGCAGTCTCCATGGGTCACTTGACAAGAAAATTGTCCGAGCGACTTGAAATTTCAAAATAAAATTTCAAGATGGCGGCAATTTTTCAGGATTACTGCCGCCCGCCATGTGGATCTTTAAATGATACATTTTCTCATAGATACTTTCTGTTTGTCATTGTTCCATGGCTGTGTCAGCCAGAGTCGCTGTTGCCTCTGGATCTGTTCTTATTGACATTCAGTATTAGTCATTGCTCAATTTTTTGTTTGGTGCACTGTCCGTTCAGCACCACAACTGTGCTAATTTATTAATCTTATTTTTGTTTCCCCACCTCTCAGTATTAATTTGACATGTTTAATAACTGTTAGTTTAAAAAAAAAAAACTCCCTTGTGACTGTTACCTTGTCGTGGTAAGGGAGCTTGTGCACCTCAATGAACCCTGAGAGCTATGCCGGTGGGAGGCAACTCCTGACAGGCTTTACCAAACTGGACAGGTCATGGGTGAGTCAGACAGACAAAACACAGTCAAACTACCTCTCTTGACAAGAGTCTCTTGAGGAACCCAATACATTTCTATGAGAAAATGTATCATTTAAAGATCCACATGGTGGGCGGCAGTAATCCTGAAAAATTGCCGCCATCTTGAAATTTTATGTTGCTGTGGGCGGTTTCTTGTCAAATGACCCTTTGAGACAGCTCATAGCAATTTTCATGCTTGTATCACCAACTAAATGATTTCTTAAGCCTAATTGCTCCACTAAGGTGGTGGCCATCTTGAAAAATGGCCGCCATCTTGAAATTTCAAGTAGCTGTGGGTGGCTTATTGTCTAGTCAAGTCAAGTCAAGTCACCTTTATTTATATAGCGCTTTTTACAATACAAATTGTTTCAAAGCAGCTTTACAGAGATAACAGGAAAACAATGTTGTAATAGTATTGTTAAATTCAAAATTAAATGTTAAATGTCCCCAACTAAGCAAGCCAAAAGCCAATGGCGACAAAAGCGAAGAGAGGCGAAAAAGGCAACAGTGGCAAGGAACCAAAACTCCATCAGGTGACAGAATGGAGAAAAAAACCTTGGGAGAACCCAGGCTCAGTCAGGGGGCCAGTCCTGGCCAACGAACGAACAGTGTATGACCATCTAGTCACCAGTCTAGTGACCATCAGAGACTGCTCATGACAATTTTCATGCTTGTATCACCAAATAAACCACTATATCACTTAACTGCTCCACTAAGATGTCGGCCATCTTGAAAAATGGAAATTTCAAGTGGCTCGGACAATTTTCTTGTCAAGTGACCCATGGAGACTGCTCATGCCAATTTTCACGCTTGTATCATAATCTGAACGATTATATCACTTAGCCGCTCCACTACACTCACCGGCCACTTTATTAGGTACCCCATGCTAGTAACGGGTTGGACCCCCTTTTGCCTTCAGAACTGCCTCAATTCTTCGTGGCATAGATTCAACAAGGTGCTGGAAGCATTCCTCAGGGAGTTTGGTCCATATTGACATGATGGCATCACACAGTTGCCGCAGATTTGTCGGCTGCACATCCATGATGCGAATCTCCCGTTCCACCACATCCCAAAGATGCTCTATTGGATTGAGATCTGGTGACTGTGGAGGCCATTTGAGTACAGCGAACTCATTGTCATGTTCAAGAAACCAGTCTGAGATGATTCCAGCTTTATGACATGGCGCATTATCCTGCTGAAAGTAGCCATCAGAAGTTGGGTACATTGTGGTCATAAAGGGATGGACATGGTCAGCAACAATACTCAGGTAGGCTGTGGCGTTGCAACGATGCTCAATTGGAACCAAGGGGCCCAAAGAGTGCCAAGAAAATATTCCCCACACCATGACACCACCACCACCAGCCTGAACCGTTGATACAAGGCAGGATGGATCCATGCTTTCATGTTGTAGACGCCAAATTCTGACCCTACCATCCGAATGTCGCAGCAGAAATCGAGACTCATCAGACCAGGCAACGTTTTTCCAATCTTCTATTGTCCAATTTCGATGAGCTTGTGCAAATTGTAGCCTCAGTTTCCTGTTCTTAGCTGAAAGGAGTGGCACCCGGTGTGGTCTTCTGCTGCTGTAGCCCATCTGCCTCAAAGTTCGACGTACTGTGCGTTCAGAGATGCTCTTCTGCCCACCTTGGTTGTAACGGGTGGTTATTTGAGTCACTGTTGCCCTTCTATCAGCTCGAACCAGTCTGGCCATTCTCCTCTGACCTCTGGCATCAACAAGGCATTTCCGCCCACAGAACTGCCGCTCACTGGATGTTTTTTCTTTTTCGGACCATTCTCTGTAAACCCTAGAGATGGTTGTGCGTGAAAATCCCAGTAGATTAGCAGTTTCTGAAATACTCAGACCAGCCCTTCTGGCACCAACAATCATGCCACGTTCAAAGTCACTCAAATCACCTTTCTTCCCCATACTGATGCTCGGTTTGAACTGCAGGAGATTGTCTTGACCATGTCTACATGCCTAAATGCACTGAGTTGCCGCCATGTGATTGGCTGCTTAGAAATTAAGTGTTAAGGAGCAGTTGGACAGGTGTACCTAATAAAGTGGCCGGTGAGTGTATATTACCTACCACAAAAAAAGACAGTACAAAGTGCCAGTAAAAGCAATACGGACACCTTCAGGCTATGGCAGACCTGTCATTCAACCTATTGTAAGTCATTGTACCATCTCAAGGGTTTTGGAAAAATATTATAAAGGTTGAAAAAGTTACATAGTGCTGCTTTAAACAAACATAGTGCTGCTTTTCTCTCATGGCTGTTTTGATTTAATCCTTTTTATAGAGAGTAAGGGTAGAAACCACAATGATAATCTGTGATTCAAAATTTAATTTATACTTGTATTACATAATTTGAAAAATGTGAAACAAATTAAATGATTTAAGATTATGCTATATTTCTAGGTTTCTAAAATAAAATAAAAACTTTGTAATAGCCTGCCACATTAAATCATATTACATATTATTTATTTCAATAGCTATTAAACTTCTCATATTAAACATTAACTTTTTTTATTTCAAGAAATCACATTTTAAAATTAAAACATGTAAATATCTAAATATATTTGTATATGTTTAAATATCTAACATATATCAAACATATATATTTCCTGAGGAACATATTTTGCACCATAATTACGTTCTGGCAGTAATATTTTGACCTTATATGAAATTATTTCATAATATGATAAATATAACTTTCATAATGAGACAAAATGTCAATGATCTGAACAGAAACAATTTTAAAGTGAGGGCGCTTCACAGACTGTAATGACACCAACTAAACTGCAGGTGGCGGCGTTGTTTCAGAAATCAAATCAATGAATCAAACACACGTGCAGGGCGCCAATAGCTCCAGACATCCATTGAGTTTATATATCTTTATATGGTATAAAGCTAATGAATATTATAATACATAGACTAATTAAATGTTCAGAAATGCATGCTTTTGATGGTCATCGATTGGAGGTCATACTGTTTTTCTTACAAGCACAATTGACTTTTTTCTTACAAGCACAATTGACTCTTTTCTTACATGCACAATGATACAGGCATTTTGCCTCTTTCACAGGATGAAAGAATCAGCCCAAGGGAAAGAGCCTTGAGGTAAAAATAAATTGCTCTTTCTTTCTTCTGTCTGCTCCAGCAACACGCGCTCAGAATGGAAACCAAAATGAAGATATATGACACACACAGAGAGAGAGAGAGAGAGAGAGAGAGAGAGAGAGAGAGAGAGAGAGAGAGAGAGAGAGAGACTAACTGCCATTAATTTGATCAATAGAGTCATTGTGGTCAAAAGAAATGAAACCGATGTCAGTTTCAGTAGCATAGGCCTAACTGATATTTTATGATTATTTATTGTTACTGTTATTTATTTAATCCAAATGAAAGTGTACAGCCTCAGATCAGTGCTTGGGGAAGGGAAACGGGGAAGGGTTAAGCTTTCTAATTTCCTACAGTTGAAAATGATTTAAGAGTGATGTAAAAAAACTAAGGCACTTGAATGAGGGCATCATGTCTTGCTTATGGTGAATTTTAGGCATTTATTATTGAAGAAATTGTTAAAGTTAAAGTTCACTCAAAAATTCTGCAATTCTGTCATCATTTACTCACCCTTTTGTCAATCTAAACCCACTTTTCCATCAGCGTTCATGAAAGATGTGAAGCAGAAGATATGTGGCTAAGAGAAAGTACAACCTAAATTTTGTTTTACAAGAATATTTTTTTTTCTAGTGACTATTGCAGCTTTCATGCCAATTTGACCTGTGAGCAAGATTCAATTCCATAACTAGCTATAGAAAGTTTCAGTGTTTTGTATTCGACAGCCATTGCTACAGTCAATTTCTAGTGACACATTACAGTAGCCTGCAATATAAGCCATAATGCTGACAGAATAGCGCGCTCAATAGCATCAGCCAGCCAACAACAGTTATGCACTGTAAAAAAAATGTGTTCAATTTACGGTAAAATACCGGCAGCTGTGGTTGCCAGAAATTTACCGTATAAAATACAGTAGCAAGATTTTACGGTAGCAAGGTTTTACAGACTTAACTTAAAATAAACCGTTTTTCATTATCTGATTTTATGTTAATTTACAGACCTATTGAAGTATTAATATCTGTTTTGTACCATTGTAATACACTGACAACCAACAATCACAGCGGAGATGCGAGACACATGATCAATCAAAGCTCATCACAAGCATCTCTTCCACAAGACAGTTAATACTAATATATAGAAGCCACACAGTGTCATTCACACAAACATTAAACACCATCATGGTAACACACATGAAATTTTAAAAAGGCAATAAACATTAATTTAACAACATTAAATGTAACATAAAACACTAATGTACATAACTGATTAGAAAAAGACTAAGAAAACTATGAAGAAACAGTTATTTCAACAAAAATACATCAAATGTGAAGTGTCACGCAGGGAATTGTGGGAATGTCAATTTATGGGTTTTTACTGTAAATTATGCAATGAGTTGTTCTTTATCACTTTCAAAAACTGTAAATTTAACGGTATTTTACAGTAAAATTACATTAAATGTACCATTAGATCTATCACAGTTATTTACCGTATATAGTAAGGAAACTTTCTGTAAACCAATGAACAGTTTTTCACTGTAGCATTTTTACCGTCTTTTACCGTTAAAATCACGATCATTCAAGATTTAGATCATATCTGTGTAATAGAGATTACACACGAGATTTAGTCAAATGATAATAGATATATTTCTATTGGTTTGTGTTTTTCTTTTTTTTGTGGACAGTCACCTGGGTTGTGAGAGACACCTGTACACCACAATGCGTCAAAGCGAACATTCCAAATCAGAAATGGAACACTGTCGATGCTCCGGGTTCTATTTGTTTATGGGGTTCTATTTGCCACTCGCGTTTGGTGCAAATAGGGTGAGAGGGATTCAATAACAGTGAATAGCACTGAGTGACTGTTCAAGGATGGAATGTTCACTCTGATGTGATAAAAAGGTTTAGCTGACAAATCTATCAATATCATCATCATCATCATCATCATCATCATCATCATCCAGGTTGGTGGAATCCAACTTTTGAATGTCCCGTCCCGTTCACAATATGACCCCGTTTACACCTGCCGTTGTTCCACTTGTGATCTGATCGATCAAAACACATAAACAGGGCCTCAGTGAGGCCTTTCCTATGTATTTACTTACGGGCTTCATATTTACTTGTTTATTTAAGAATCAAAGGAAGATGTTTTTAACTGGATCTTGTAGTCCTCTGTGCATTCAGGTCCAGTATTCTTGCCTCAGCCCTTTTTAAAGATTAATCAGTATTGATAATGCATTTATGTTCCTCAACTGAAAAAGTGCTGCTGAAGTTAAAAGGCTTAGTAATGCTACAGTAAAGGGGTGATGTTTGGGCCTTTGGGTTTTTGCTGATGTCTGTGAGCTTTAATAATTGAGATCCAATAATGTCTGAAGTCAGACATTCACAGCTTCATTCTCATTCTCAGTTTCATTCTAGCTAGGCTACTGTATTAAATATTGATGGCCCCTGAAAATCCACCCATATTGTTTGAGTGTATGGTGAGCGAGCTGTGATGACGTTGGACCGCGCAGGTTCGAATCCTGCCTCTTTGATGAACGCGCGGGTGGGCAGAGTTTCTTAGCGGTCCGCGATGCATTCAGCTCACACTACGTTTCCATTATAAATGAGATGTCACCACATGTGGTTTCAGTTATCCGATCACAAAACGTTTTCGACCTGTTTTAAACTTGTATTTAGCACTGGCCATTTTGATGGGCACATAAAAAACGCATCGTTAGACAATGGCAACATGTCTATAGGCCTACTCATATGCCACGAGTGTGTGTGCTATTACTTTTATGTTCCTTGGGGTTCACTTATAATGTTAATAAAGTTTATTTGCACTGTATAGGCGCGCGCACACAGAGAGAGAGAGAGAGAGAGAGAGAGAGAGAGAGAGAATTATGAAATCATTTACTTACAGTTTGTGATGCAACTGCACTCAGATCCAATAGTACGGTTGGCTGCTTTGTTTGTAAACTCTCCTGCCAGTGTGCCTCCCGGACAAAAAATCCTCCAAACAAACATATGCGGACGCCATTTGATCCGTCAGAGACACAAATGAGCTTAAACTGGACACATCAGAGCGAACGCACTTTCACTCTTCCTCAAGTGCCTGCACTCAAAAACTGACATGAATCTGTATCCAGTGTAGACAGCGTCAGTGATTATAATGGGGTTATGTTTGCTTTTAATGTGATGCGACGCTCTCATCCAGTGTGCAAATGTCAGCCGTTATGCGACTGAACGCAGGGGGCGAGCCCTATGGTGTGATGATGTCGATGAGTATAAGTTTTGTTTTTTTTAGCTTGATTATAAATGTTTTATTTATAATATGAAACGTGCAGGATGTTTCAATCGTACAAAGACCAAAATATCAAGGCACATTTTATTTCATATCACAACCCCTTAATGGAATTTATGTCATTATTTTATGTGAAGTTTGCTTATAGGCCTACGTGCTTTAGTGTTAATGGTGAAGGTTGTACAGTTTTAATGTTATTGAATTATTACCACTTGAGATTAAATGTAAATTACATAGGCTATGTAAATAAGTATATTTTATTATTTAAGTTTTTAAAAAAATATTTAAAAATATAATTTTATAAGTAGGCTAGCCATGCACTAAAATAAATGTATTAAAAGCCATGAATCATCATTCTGATGTGGGTCCTTCTCCTGTTAATGACCACAAACGACATTTCTACATTTCTGATGAGAGCATGCTGTAAAAACATGAATATGTGGAATAGCCCATATGTAATCAGACCACGTGGACTCCGTAGTCTGCCGTAATGTCCCTGCATCCTCCCTTGTCATGGCAGTGTTTTGAAGTGTATTTCCAGCTAAATGATGATTGTTCCTGCAACTATTGAAAACAGAAACATCAAAGCTGACAGTAAATGCAGAAGTCTAATAAGCTAAATCAAAAGCTTCTGTAGTGTTTTTTTCATTTAAATAATTATTATAAAAATAACACTTATTATTATGCACTGAATGCATTACTTTACCAGGATTAATACATACGCTCTTAAAAATATAGGCTCTTAAAGGGGGCTTTTGAGTTATTGCCATAAACAAAAAATAAAGGTTCTATATTAGCATTGGTGGTTCCATGTTGAAGATCCCATTGATCCTTTCCATTGCGCGAAAGTCTCTTTAGGAAAAAGGTTAATCAGATTATTACATTGTTCTTTGCATTTGGTTCTTTTAAGAAATGTTTACTGAAAAGTTCTTCGGGGAACCAAAAATGGTTCATCTATGGCATCACTGCAAAAACTCTCTTTTGGGACTTTTATTTTTAAGAGTGTCGAAAAAACATTTTGTGTTCCTCAAAGAACCTTTTTTTTTCATAGTAGAGCTTTTTAATAATTTGAAGAATCCTTCTCCATTATAAATAACCCTTTGTGCAGTGGAAAAGTTCCAAGTTCTTCATAACCACTAATGCCAAAAAAGAACCTTGGCCCGCAGGGGTTCAGCTCCGACTGAGAGATCACATCCAGAGTGTGTTCTCTGTGTGCACAGCATTATTCAAGACTGAAGAGTTTAAAGATGAGGGCCATGACGCTATATATAGAACAGATTGCTGAAAGTCAAGACCTTTATTCTTCCTCCCAGTGAGACAGAGATGAGGAGACAGAACTATCTCTCAGGGTCTAAAGGTGAGAAAACAAGGGGAACATTATTTCTGCATACAGTCACCATGAACATTATAATTATTTCAATCAATGAAGTTCAAGGAAATCTCTATCAGCAGTTCAGATTCTCTCTTCTAAAGCACTTGAGGAATTATTTGGTCTCAAAACACCTGATGATAATCTCAGTTTATTGTTTATGATTTCAGGTTTTATATTTTTTGTTATACATTATACAGTATAAACTGGCAATAATATAGTATATAATTTAATTTAGTATGCCTACATATAAGTAGAATGAGCAGTATGTTATTCTTCATATAGCAGCTTCAGAGAGAGAGAGAGAGAGAGAGAGAGAGGGAGATTTGTGATCACTCTCTCATTGGTTGATTGTGTTAGTCTCCTCCCCCTTCTGCACCAATCAGAACACTTGAGTACTCATTGATCACAGGTGCTCTTAGATGAGCTTATAAAGCTTCAGAGTAGGATCAGTGTTTGGGAGACTGATTCAGTTTCCACATGCTTTATCTATTGTTCCTTTCTGCGGTATGGTAATATATTGTTTCCCTCTTTGATCGCCCTACTCTCTGGGGTTTGGTTTTGATATGGGTAAAGTTTGGCCCTCGGTTTGGCTCTCCAGTGGGTGTTTGTGTTCTCACAGCACCTTTGAGGAAACCACTTTCCTTTGAGATTGTTACTGGTTTCTCTTGGAGTTTATCTCCACCTCATTTTATATAAATCTAAGTGCAAAAAAAAAAAAAACTAGTAGACTAGAAAATTGAAACTTTCACTTTTAGATGGAGAATGTTGCTTTTTTTTTTTTCTTCATGTGAAAAAATGCATTTTGTTCATTGTGTTACTATTCAGCTCCCCCTTAACAGCCAGTTTAGTAAATTCAGTTTAGATTGTTCTCTTTTGGGTATTCTCTCCAAATGAAATATCTGGAAATAACTAAAATAATGAAATATTTATGCAATCTGCCTCTTTCTTCTGAATGCCATCAATTCATGCTGCATTTGTTAGGAAAACAGTGGAAAATGTAAAACAAATCTACTGCAATAATTTTCCAGAGAGAGGGAATGAGTGCATCAAAGACGTGTAAAGTCGGCCAGCACTGACCTGAACACAGTAGAGATTTGTGAAATTATGTTTGTAGAATCCTGTACATGAGTGTACATGCCAAAAGTGACTGAAATAAACAATCATAACCTTCCACTGAAAGGGATACTTGATGTATTTACTTAAATGTTTATCCAAAAAAGAAAAACCCTTTTAAACCCTTAAAATTATTTTATTAAAAGGTTTTTTTTTTGTCGTCAAATGTTTGCCTGGCAAAGAGTGCCCTACTTCTCCTGTCTTTGTATACAAAAGTGTCTTGTTTCTTATTCATGTGTCTCTTTGTTATGCTTCCATTCTTTTATTTCAGTTGTTACCTATCATTCATTGTGAAATGTCCTTGGGTGCATATGTGCTATTGAAATAAAACAGATATTTGTGATAGGAGAAACTCATAAAATTGATTTGATTCACATTCTATTGAATGGAACATGAGGACACCGGCTTTAGAAAGCAGCTTCAGTGTTCGACACAATCGTGTTGTTCTGGTAGATCTGCTCTCTCTATTGTCACTCATATCACAGAGGAGGGCTGTTCAGGATATAAATCACACACACATTCACAATCATGATGGACTCAATCATGACCACCCAGCTGAAAATAATCTATTCATCAGTGACAGAAGGAGAGGAGGAAAAATAGGAGAGATAGACTCTGAAACCAAGATTAAAGGAGAAACGCATGCCTTAGGCAGAATTTAGTAATGCTCACTTTTTGTGACTTCTCAACTTAGAAGTTAGAGGCTGAAGGTCAGGTTTTTTACTGTTGTGTAGTTTTTGAAAATGAGGGCATGTCACAACCTGTCCATGTTCACTTCTGCCTAGTTTGGTAAGTTCAAGTGGAAAAAGTCTCTGTCGAGTTTGATTTGACAGCCTCTGACGTCAATGACACAAGATTAGAGAATCACTCTCTCCTCCCTTTTAAAAGCTGACAAGCCTGTTTATTTTCCTATCTTGGCTATGCATTTATAAAATTGGTTGCAAAGGATGTTTCATCCTGACTTTTTAAACTGATTTCCTGCTAATACTCATCTTTGGAAACAATAAAAATGGTTTGTTTGTGATGCATTTTATGTGTGCTGTGCCGACCCTCAACATATGGTGGCGCTGCAGTGCCAGTTTTATTCAGGTTTTCTTTTTATAACCATCTCATTTAGCAGCTGCGCTGGGTGATACTTTTTTTCAGATCAGCCTTGTTTGGGAACTAAAACAGTCAAGACATTTCCATCAGGATTCATTTAAGCCCGATGTGCACTGAGCTATTGCCCATGAAACGCACAGACCACAGCTCTCCTGAAGAAAACACTGCGATTCGCTTGGTGTTTATACTGTGGAATAACATTGAGTCACACAAGTGTTTTAGAGAAACACCATCGTCAACAAAGCAGTCAGCATTACATAATGAAGGGATGAGTGAATGCGTTCAGTCTTTCTCCGGGCTCTAGATGGGTGGTCGGCAGCACCGGCCCACAGCGGGAGGATCTTCTTACGTCTCTCAGGAGAGTCTCCTGCGCCATTCAGACCCTTATCAGAGCATCAGATGTTTACAGTCTTATATTTCATGCAGCCATTTGGCTTTTTTTTTTGCAGCAAGAGACAAAGATTACTATAGCAAGGACAGAGGGACTGAGAAAACCAGAAGAAAAAGTCTGGAACAATGCAACAAGGCACAAACACAACAATAATATACTAGATTAAAGATGTGGAAAATTGTGTGGGCAAAAAGAAAGAGGCTAATTTAGAAAATGGTTAAATGTAACATTTACAAAATCAGCATTGTTTCTGTTCTCGGAACTCAGTAAAAATGTCAGACTTCCCTATAGTGAAGTGTATAACGCTTGAAGTAAAAAATCCAATTGGCTTTTGGATTATTCCTGAAAATAATCTGTGACAACTTTTATCATTCACATTTTGTCTATGATCATCTTGACAAACGGACAACTTTTATGGATTTTGAAGCCTAAATACAATCGCCAGAAGCTAAATCTAAATGTGGACTATAAACAAAGTACACCATGATTTAAAAACGTCACCACCATTAAGCTTCAGACAACTCTTCCAGTCTTTATTTAAACTTTTTTTTTTTTGAGTTTGAATAGTTTGCGAGAGCAGAGCACACTTATAAACAACGAGACTGTGAAAGCGGACTAGAGCGTAGATGAGTTTCCCTGTTCGGCTGATGACGTTTAATGTCCCAGACAAACTCTCTCTTTTAGACACTTGTTAGCAACCATGCTTTTCAAGACAAGTAAAAGCTTAAAAAAAAAGAAAAGGAAAAAAAGGTATAGCTGATGTATTTTATGTCGTGAAATAGCTTGTGTTTCAGGCATTTAACTTTGACTTTGGGACGATGGAAGTGGAAGTGCTAAAATGCTAACTCGTTTCTGAGTTTTGACCTACAAAAATATCATCCCTTCATCACTCTATTCTTAAAGCCATTTGACTATGCTGCTTAATTAGCAAATTGATATTCTGATTTTATTTAGACTTTTCCCATAATTTTAAATTCTCTAATGGAAACACAGTCAAATAAGCTAGTTGCATATCACCATGCATATTACTAGGATACTGGCATTTTATTAGCACTCAAAGCACATATTAATGTTTTATTCTACATCTCTAATCCTACCCAAAACCTACATTTAACAACTACCTTAGTATAGGCAAAAGTCATATAGTTAGTAGTGAAAATTAGACCCTAATCTAAAGTGTTACCAACAACTTTTTTGACAATTGAATGTTTGCAATCGCTGAGTTGCAGTTGGTGTTCTGAGCATCAGACAACAGAATGCCTAAATGGTTGAAAGTCAAGAAGAATATCAGAATAAAACCGAACGCATTATCTTATGTTCACATTGAACAGAATTTTCAGTTCTCACTTAGAAAGAAAGTAACATCTGCGTGTCAGACGTCGTCTGACAAGACTGTGCCTCTGTGACTGTCGTCATGTCTCTGAGAGGTATGGATTGAGACACGTGGTTTTATTAAAGAATGGATTTTCTTTTGACGTGACAACCTGATGGGTCTTATAATTTCTGTGTTCAGTCAGAAAAAAATTGCTACTGCAGTTCCTCTGTGCTTAGGGTACGTTTACACGACAAATATTTGCAAAAAACAGAAACGTTTTTCCTTTACGTTTTTGGCACACAGACGACAACGTTGTCAAAACGATCCCCTTTCACACCGATCTGAGAAACGACTAAAAACGCTGTATTCTGCTGCCAGGCCAGTAGATGGCGATGTCACTTTGTAATGAAACACTGCGTGCCAAATAGACTGCATGCACGCACATGACATCACCGTTTTCTCATCCGTGTTTTTGTAATTTACACGGAGACAATGACGACATATTTTAAAAAAACTTGCACTTTGAAACCCATTTTCAAAAGTTTAAATTTTTAGTTGAAAATGGTGTCAGGGCCAGTCTCTTTTCAGAATGCTTGCATGCATGTTGACCACAAACAATGTTTACTTCACAAAACTGAAATAGAAAAAATCTGTTTCATGTTATGAACAAAGAAATGCACAAAAGGTATCATTCTCATCCTTAGGAAAATTTGACTATACATTTCTTTTTGCTATAATATAATTAGGGATTAATTAATTGAATGACAATTCATATACCAAAAAATATGATAAATTTGACACTGAGAACTTAAACTGAACTGAGTTGGATGATGACCGCTGCTTTACACCTGAATTGAATTTGTTTCATAATTGAGTAATTTTACTGCATTAAACTGAACTTAATCAGCATGGGGTACATTGAGCTGCATAATGACACTATTGTGCTTTACAGCTGGAATTGATAATAACTGAATGTGACATTAACTATTATTTTCCTGTTTATTAATGTGAAGCTGCTTTGAAACAATCTGTAATGAAGTGAGATAGAAATAAATGTCTTGACTTATAATCTTATAAATATTTTTTTCTCAATTAAAATATCACCTTCATCTTATTTATTTATTTATTTATTTAAAGAACTGAAGTCAAATTATACTTGTATGATTCATTGTTAAGATGACCAATTACCAAAAAACAATTTAGATCACAACATGAGAAATGGCTCTTTTTAGGAATTCATTCTATTAAAACATTTGTTTGTGAATCTGACCCTTTAAATACCGAAAGACAGATGGTGTGTGTGTGTGTGTGTGTGTGTGTGTGTGTGAGATGGGAAGAGAAGAATCTCGGGATCTGGTCTGTCACAGGAAAGGTTATACAGCCATGGTTTATTTCCCCACAGATCTGCTGGTGACTGAGATGGTCAGCAGACTCACACTCTGCCTGATATAAAACTAAATCTGTCTCCTCAAACGACCCTCTTCTTTTTCTCAAGTCACCTGAGACACTCTTTTGCACAGTTTCTTACATTTTAAGACACATTTCACTGCTGCCATCAAGACAGGGAAAGGTTTTTCATAACTTCAAAATGTCACTGGTGAAACCAGCAATGGGAAAAGAGCCTATAAAGTTACACTTACCTGTACATGTTCTCACAGAATGCTTTATTTGATTTGCTAACGACATCAATATCCAAATAAAGATTTCACTGCATCTTCTCCACAAAAACGGTGTCCTTCACTTATACTTTACACACACACGCACGCACACACACACAATGCTGATTGCCATCTCTGCCCTCACTAATGCCACTTTATCCTTTAAAAGCAACAGGCGAAGGGCAGAGGCACAAACATCCCCTCCAGAGTGATGAATTAATAACCGGGTTTAACCTCTCGCCCGGAGACAGAGATACAGCAGCAGGGTTTGGACATCTCCTGATAACACACCACTCTGATTGCAGCAGACGCTGACAGACAGATGAGCTGCATCTCTGGACAATAACATGGTGTCAAACAAAGCTGTGCTGAACTGCACGAAAGGTGTGTGTGTGGGGGGATGAATAAACACAAAGAACATGGTTTTTGTTCTCTTAGAATTAATCCTGACAGAAATGCTTTTTCGACATCATCTATGAGACTTAAATGTTAAACCAGTAAATGATCATATGTCTGCTAAGGTGGATTTCACACAGTATTTCTTTATTTATCTAACTTGATAACTGTAATGGAAAAATGTCAAATGTTAATTGTCTTAATCGAAAATGTTTTAGGGAAATTAAGCAACGGTGTCATTCATAATTGGTCTTAAACACAATATCTTGTTACTGTAAGTTTCCTAATGCTTTTTCAGATTTTACCTTTCATGTAGTTTGTCATATCTGTTTGTGAATGTAAAAGGTCTGCAAAGTCAAAGTGCACAACAAATAAACTCATTGTCTCAAATTAAAGAAACCTGTTCTGAACCGTCTGAAACGAGTCGTCGGTAATTCCAGTCTTACTTCCTGAATCAACTTACGCAGGTTTGTAAAAATGTGCATAATGCCAGTCTATGGTCTTCATTGGCTGGCCGTGAACATCTATTTTGACCCTAAAACTGTGTTTGTAGCTGAGACCTGGAAGAGTTTAGTTCCTGTTCCCGACATGTCGGGAAAATGCTTTTTTTTCTGTGAAAGCAAATCCACTTTGATGCACACAAAGGGTGAGGACTTGTGCTGGAATTGATACAGTAAAACCAATGTTCATCATTACTGTGCGTATCACTGTGTACCAATTGCTGTAGAAGCAGTTGACCAATCACAACAGACTGGGCCATCTGACCAATCAGAGCAGAGTTGGTTGCATGCAAATATATTGTGAGACCTACCAAAACAAAACCAGGAATGTTTAAAATAGCATAATATGGTTGCTTTAAATATGAGATGGTGTGTCTTTAGTTTCAATCTATTGTGAAATGTCAAAACAGAAGTGAACAAGATTGTCAGTATGAAGTCATTGTTCATTCAGTTATTCTGATGGAAATTAAATATTAATGGATGAATACAAAAATAAATGATAGGATGTTATCAGAAGACGGCTCTACTGTTTTCAGCGCTGTTTGCTAAGACAAGTATCGCTCACACTGTGGATTTAAACTTGAAACAGCATAGCAACTCCTTGGCAACCACACACACACACAACAACACTCCAGCTCAATGACAGGGTTGTGCACAGCCAACACCACTCACACTATCTTCAGAGAATAGTGTATCTGTACACACCCTCCTGTCATCTCCTCAGGCCACACAAAAGCACGCTTCCTTCGTGCAGAATAACCTGTGTTTTGACAGGCAGGATTGTCTTCTCACCTCTAAAGCGGAGCGCTCTCATGCTCGCTGTTCTTTAGTCTTCACACAGGAGCCTGTTGTTTTCAGACCGTGTTGCAGAATGCAGCTGAAAGGAAAATGCCTGCGGGGGAAGAGACAAGAGGAGTGGAGAATGCAGTGGGTTTAGACAACGAAAGAAAAAGGGGAAAATCTCAAGCTGTCTCTGGATGTCATATTAATGTATATCAGAGACGCTCAACTCTCCAAAGCTATTTTAAAACATCCTTTAAAAAAAAGTTTCAGAAACGAGCATGTCACAGTGGAGTTTTGGAGTGGCATTATCTGTTTACCTCATGCATTAATCTGACACGCATACAAATTTTAACTTTGAATTTTAAGCAGCTTGGTCAAGGTTTAGCTGGTTAGCATGGGTCAGTTAGCCTCAGCTGGTAGATGCCATATAATTAGATCATCTGGTTGTATCCATTGATGACCATTCAAAAATAGCGATGCATTCTGTTGAAGAAATTATAATAATCCTGCTACCCATATAGTTATTACAATAACCAGGTAATAACTAGGTACTAACCCAGAACCTTCCCCTAAACCTAACCTTAACCCATGTAGTTATAGTACTTTCTTAGGTAAGTACACGTGCTGTAAAATAAAGTGCAACTAATTCTTATTATTTTATTATCTGATTGTTTTATTTATTTAAAAGAATGAAATGGACAGTGATTAGTCACATTGCTTTTGACTCAGAGATTTGCTCAAAAACATGTTTTAATTCTCATTACTTGTTTACTCAATTTACTGTGGTTTAAATTTTTGCTTTGGCTTTACAGAAGCAAAGCTTTTGTCATGCCAATCAAATTTAAACAAACGAAGATTGAGAGTGAGATGCTCAAGCTGCATGCTGATGTATAGAAGACAATAGTTGTTGTTTTATTGGAACATTATCGCATAAACCACCATAAAAACCATGATCCTGCAGTTCCATCATCATATCTTTCCTTTATGGCTTTTAGATGTGCGTTTTTCCTCATAAAGAGGTATATGAAGAGGATTACTGCACCAAACTGTCATCCACTCCCACTCTCCAGAAAGCTGCTCATTCTGGTGTTCATTTAGCTGTGAGACGGGCCGGGATCACATCAGTGCTGCGTCTGCTGGCTGAATGTGCTGACTTCTGCTTTTCTACACAGCTTTTTAAAGGAAAATATATCTGTCTTTATCCTTTCAGCGGGAAAATGCACCCTCTGCATGTGGTAAAGCACAAGAAAAGGTTTTTTTTTCTACTGTTGTTGAGGAAGCTAATGGCATCACTGCAACAAGTGTAACATCATTTCAGGTTCTACTACTAAAACACATTTTAAAAGAAAAGTGTAGTGTACTATTTTCTATAACAATTGAAATGTCCATAACATTTTCACAGCTCATATAAAATTTATGGGCTAAAAAAAAGCAAAGTACAAAAATACCCTGTTTGGATGAAACTCTTAAAAGAAGAAAGTATTTTCACAAGATAAAGAAGCATTTTATTATTAAACTCTGAGGATGAGATGAGTGTGCATACTGTAGTCAGTGGAACAGAATACTACATCACCCTGGAGGCTCCGTCTCACAGGAGAAACAGAATCCTAAAACTCTCTCAAAGAAACCAGCCTCATCAGCACAGACCTATTAAAACACAAATCCCATTTGCTTTTTTCTTCCTCGGCTTCTATAATCCTGCTCAGAATTCCTCAGAAGAAGAATAAAGCTATGGGAATGGAGAATCTTTGACTTTGCGGTTTTACTTTCCCAAGGAAAAAAGATAAAGGGAGTGAAACAAAGAGGTGTTCACTATAGCACACGATTTATCCTCCATGCTCCCCATAAGAAAAATAAATGTGCTATTAGTATTCTTTTAAAATAAAAATAAGTATACTTTCAGCCTACTTTATGTACCTCTCAGCAAATACTTAAAATTGCACTTGAGTATAATTCTTGACTTATACTGACAGAAAAGTCTAAGTATATTATTCGACCTGTATTTGTACTCAATCTTTTGATTGAGATATACTTAAAAGTATAATTATTCAAAGTATACTTGGCTTGTAGTTGTTTAAACACAAAACGTGGGTCAAAATAGTATTGAAACAGTACACTTATAGCCTAGTACATTGATATTAGTATGTTTACTTGAACTTAAGTGTACATAGTAAAATCAACTTTTGTAAGGTTCACTACATCCGAGTGTCCAAGCAGAGGTTTTTAAGTATTGTTTAGAAGTTAGCACACACTTAAAATAAGAGATTTTGTTTTCAGAGTTACAACTACAATTACAACAAATATTCAGCACTTATTAGTCAAACTATTATTAGTCAGATTCATTCATTTCTTTAGTGTACCATTGAGCTAAAAAGATGCATGTTTTAAAATAATAATAAGAAAATAAAAAATAAACTTTTCTGTTGATTAATTAAACTGTTTTGGGCTTATTTGATGATGTATATGACATGCATTAACCACATGTTTGATGTTTGTTATTTAAAAAAAAAAAAATTTTTACCCCCTATATATTACACATGTTGCACTGTAATTCTCATCTTTGCACCCCTATTCTTGCGGCCTTAAGCCCACCATATTCCCAGCATTTAAAATCAGGCAAATTATGTAATGAGAGCACAACACAGCCTGAGGACGTTCCACAAGAGACCATATACGCTTCCCAGAGGATCTTATTCATTTGAACAACCTTCCTCCTGTTTGTTCCCTCAGCCACAGATAATTATTCATGTAGTTTCACTTCTGTTGTCCTGGGGGTTCGGAGACTCGCTCTTAAAAAGTTTGGCTACTCCAGGGCAAAGATATCAGAAGACCCTAACGGAGCTTTATGCTGACTATGAACACTCTAATTTAGTCTTTGCAATGAGCTGGAAAAAAATAATATTTGCAAAAGTACTTCAGTCACTACGACTGACCACAAGTACATCTGAGAAGCTCTGAATTCAAATCCAAAAGATACCATTAATAAAGTAGTAACTATGGGTGATGATTTATTTTGACTTGTTCATGGGCGTTTGTGCAGCATGTCCCTGAACAGGGTTTTCATTTGCACTAAATAACAGTATAAATCTCAGGGAGAAAAGATACTCATTAGGTGATTGTGGTAATGGGCCATGTTCCCGTGTCTCTTTTCTGGTGATGGAGGAACTGGAGGGAACTGGTACATAATTGGCTGTGTCGCTTCGTTAGCCATTTTTTAATTAGCATAAACAAGACTTATTCATCAAATGTTCAGGCTCATTAGTGACCTATCTCTGCTAACTGTTCAATGGCAGAGTGGAAGTACTGCATGTGTGTTAGAGAGAGGAATAGAAATGGCTCCTACTGGACGACATTGCTGTTTCCTTATATGATTAAGATAATCGGCATATTGTACACCCTTTCCCCTCATCTCCCAGCTGGATGGGACCTCTAGTCTTCTTACTGTACCCAGGCCAACTAAATGGCTTGAATGTTAATCATAAGACAAGAATGGAGAAAAGGAGAGGATATTGAACCTTCTCCTAGATGGTAATTAGATCAAATGGAAAAATAATGACTGATTTTAAACTGGTTTCCTGAATGCTCTCAGTCACTGGTTAGAGAAACAATCATGTGCCAAACCCAACACCATTGGTCGCCTAGTTAGGGTTCATACAAATGATTGATTGTTGTCTCTGCATAAGCTGGTATAACAGAATATATTTTAAGACATCCTGCAAGAAATATGTAGGAAATTACTTTTATTTTATGCATTGGGAATTGATTGGATCTTAAAAAGTGGTCTCTATAACTTTGAGGGGAGAGGCTGAAAAATAATAGGGTTTAGTGACGGCAGACAAGAATAAATAAGCAGAATGTTCTCTCTCCATTCCTGATTTCTCACTATAGCCTGGCGAATATCAGAGCAGGAACGAAAGCTGCTGCTCTTTTTTCGTTGTCTCTGGTCACGTTCATGTAAATTGTGTGAGCTTATTTCGTCGATTAGATCAAAAGATCTGAGAAAGTCCATACATCTACCCGCCCTAGACCCTCCCCTTGAAGAAATCAGGACAGAAGTGGTTGAAAGTGGACAAAAGACAGATTAAAACACCAGGGTTGCATCCGAAAACACATACTTCCCTATCTATATAATAGTGAAAAACATTGTGACAAAGTACACTCGTAGAAAAAAGGGTTCATTGGGGTTCTATGTAGAATCATAGGGTTCTTTACTCAACTACAAATAACCTTTTAAACTAAAAAGGTTCTATAATGACACGAAAGAACCCTTTTGGCACAAAGGTTCTTTATCGGCTATTATTCATTCATATATTACATTTATTCTGCAACATTTTGTAGTTGTAATTAAATTATTGTTTATTAAACTGTTGTGGTAACTTAATATCACATTTTAATCATGCTGATTTTTGGAGGAGAAAAACTGAAATGGCACTCTTCGTGTGATATTGATTAATAAAATGATATATACATTTTCCAACCCCCATATCTTGAATTTTGTGATCATTCACATGCATTCATAAATACATTTTAGGGTCTTGATGTTTGTCAATAATATGAAATATTTAATCTGGAAAGGACAAAACAAATGATAATGAATGAACCCCTAAAAGGTTCCATATAGAACCTTTTTCCTGGTTACAAAGAACCCTGTATAGAACCTTTTAGGGGTTCCAAATACGTAGCGCCTGATATAACCTTTTAAGGTTCTATATAGAACCTTTTCTTCTAAGAGTGTTGTATGTCTGAATTCATCGTTCTCATAAAAGAGTAGGCCAAAAGTACCCAGATGACCTGATTCTTCCAGTGAGATTCTGAAGTGTGTATATGATGAACACTTTACTATGAAGCCACGGGAGAGGGTTTGTGAATGACAGTGAAGCGACACAACTGACGTTGGTAGGTCACATGATAATGACAGCATGGCGAATGTAGTATGTCCGGATTACATTCATACTATAGAACTTGCTTTTTTAGTACTCGTGATACAATTACTCATTCAAAATAAGTACGCGATTAATCGACTTGTGATCCGATCGACCAAACCGCATCTTAATACCAGGTGTGAACAGGGCCAATTAATTCAAAACCCTGATTAATTCAGTATTGTGTGCTACTCTGAGACCCTTCGTGTGGAACTTTTTTCGTTCTGTGGAGCAGAACTACCGAAGGTAACCGTTTCACAGTCATATCATTAACTTTTTCTAGAATTTCCCTCAGAGAAAACTGATAGTAGTTGCAGAACGCCGTTATCATGGCTAACCCATTAGTTATTTATAGAGACACTCTTTGTTGATTGGAATCCTGCTCATATAGGCTATTATGTGTTTTGCAGTCAGATCCAGTATCCGACATTCAAACTGCAGCATGAGCTCCAATCATTTCTGTGACTCCATCAAATGAGCCACAGTCACAGAATTGCCCGGAAAGATACCCAAATGCGCAAGAGCGTGTGTTTGTGTTATTGTGTCTGCCGACGTGAGCTGAATTTAAAAGCCGGAGCCTCGCTCTCTGGGTAAACAGCACTCCCCGTCATGTATATTCAACACTGAATCTAATTAGCATTCACTGTGCAGAGCAGTAGATTACATTCAGAAATCAAAAAGAGACCAGAGGTCTCTGACCCAGGCTTTCATTTCACAGCCCCGCCCATACATTAGCATGAGACAGATTTTAGCGCTGATAGGGAGCACGCGCAAACGAGATTTATGGCGTTGTGGTCAGGCTGTAATCAGAGACCTGAGAGCAGACACTGTCACGCAGCATAAAATTTATACAGCAAATGAAATGCTATTACTTGCCCTGTTACGGGGTTGGTCGGGGGCTTTTTTCCTTGAGTCCCAAATTGGGATTAATTGTCAGAGTGAAAGATGGCTGTGTGTTGTTTTGTTGCTGTGAATCTCGATAATGAATAAAAATGGCTATGCACCATTAGCAGATTGATCTCTCTTTTTATTTAAATCATTAAAATGGGTTGGAGAGAGATTAATTTATGAAGTTAATGTGTTTTTCTGTCACATGGCTTCATTTTTCCTCCTTCCTGTTATTGCATTTGGTAATAAAGAGAATTTTGGGCTATGAGCATCAAGACCCTATGTGCGACTGTTGGCTTCATAATAGTGCTATAAAACACATCTCAGAATTTAATGGTAGTTGTATTGTTTTTGCAATGTGCTAAGGATTACTTACTTCAGAAATATATTAAAACATCAGAGATGAACAATAATATACCAATAGTGGTCTTCATATATGTTCCATAAAGAAGCATTTACAGTCTAAAAGTGTATATTCTCTCAAGCAAAGGTGAAAAAATGTTTTTTTTTTTTTTTAGTTAGCATGAAGAACATTTTACAAATCTACTTTTTCCAATATAAAGAACCTTTTGACCAAAAACAACAATTTCTGGGTTATTTGGCATTAACCCAGCGCTGGGTAAATACTGGAAAGAACACATGCTGGGTTATTTTTACCAGGCTTGAGTTTTGACTAATCCAGCATTAATTTGATATAAGGTTTTTCATTTTAAATAATAAAAATACACTCTAAAATCTCTGTTATAACATAAATATAATTTACCAGCAGGCTGAACCCCGCATTATCTGTCTGTCTGTCCGTCCATCCATCTTCCCATTTTGTAGTTTTCCCTCATAGCCCTGTCACATCTCAAACTCAAACATCTTGCATAAAATACATGCATATCAAAAGTTAGTTTCTTTGGATAAAACCAAATGTTCGTGACTTTGAGGAGACCGTGACATATACCAAGAAAACAATATCTCCCTTGTCGTTTCCATCCAATCAAAAGTGTAAGACTCTCAGGAGTGGAGGAAGTTGTCAGATCAGGCACCAGGTGTGTCGTCTTCTCACAGCCACAGAAAGCCTTCAGCCGTTGAGCTCCGACGTCTCAAAGGAGGGAATATTGAGGGTTTCTTTGAGTGATGGATTGAGCGAGCGTGTGTATGTGTGTGTGTGGTCGGATCTTGTGCGCTCCCCCTTTTTTGTTTTAATTGTGCCACTGTAGCAGTCACCCTTCTGCCTCTCTAACCCTTCCTCTCGTTCCCAGTCACTCATGGTGTGTAATGAGAGAGAGAGAGAGAGAGAGAGAGAGAGATATCTTCTGCAGCACCTCGACACAAAGCTTGAGTGACAGCTGGCCTCTTGAGCTCTATCCATGTTACACTTTTAATAAATATAGTTTAAGATCTCTGCACTGAGCCAGTGGCGACTATATTTGGAAAAGCATGTTCCCACATCGGAAAGTTTTGTGATTGAGATCTCAATCTATCATAAATTTGAGAATGTGCAACTGTTTTCTAATAAAAAAAAAAAAAAATAAAAAAAAATGCAAGCATGCATAAAGGTAAGCACGAGATCATGTGAATAGCCACCAATTTGCCGATTCGCAAATTGTTACGAAAGGGATATGCTGGAATTACTGTAAAAATGTTTTTGATTTGCAAAAAACCATTCATGTCTTTCAATAACTCATAATTACAAAACTATAAACAATAAATAAACCAAAACGGCAGCAGCTTCAACAATTATAGTAAATCTCTACTCATTTAATATTTTTTATAGCAAGTGTTCCCAGGTGTGCTTTCTTTTGTTCTTCAGAGTTTTTCAGGAGGTAAAATAATGTACTGCACTTACCAACAATGTACAGTACTGCAACTGCCACAAAAGTAAACAATTTCTGGATCAAATAATGAGTTGTCATCGTTACATTAATTGTGAGATGCACTTTGCAAATAAATGCAAGCACCTTTTCAAGAAGTCATACAAAAATGTCCCCTCCATCATAGATTTAGCATTCAGATATGACATATCAAAGCATCGTGCAGGTTTAAGTGAAGTACCTTTTATTTATATAGGGCTTATACGATACTGAGCTACTGATAACTTCACAGTAAATAGAAAGAAAAGTAACCGTGTTAATGTTGCAAAATTCATGAATTGTGAAACGACTTCCATTTCAAGCTAGTAAAGCAACTCAATCATTTTGTTATTTAGCTAAATTTAGTTTAATGTTGATTCAATGATACCAAATACCATTGGTTCTTGGATGTCATGTGACCAATCACTATTCATTAAGCTACTGCTGAGGGTACATTTTTAATATCGATTTAAATTTTGGGTTGTCCTTACTAAAAACTATTTGGACTATACTTTCATGATACTTTTATAGTACTTTGTCATTTTTTTTTCATCTCAACAGCATCCTTTCCCATTGTATGGAAAAGAGCTGCATAAATTCTGATAGAAATCTCATTTTGTATTCTGTGAAAGAAAAAAAATCATCAGTTTGAAATGACAAGACTGTGAAGTGATGTCAATTTATTATTTTATTTTATGTGAACTATTCTTTTAAACTTTTTCTAAAAGAGACAGAAAGCAGAGAGCTAAGTGTGAGAGGAATGCAGTAAGGAGAATCATGTTCCTTCACGGATTCAGCAGGATTGTGGTGTATCGGATCGGATGCACACGTGGCTATAGCTAGGAGATTTTGAGGAGAACAGTATGCAGTCAGGGATCAAACTGTTCTAGTGCTTCTTACTGCCTGTAACTTCAAGTAGTTGGAATCTTAAAGTTTTTAAATATTTTATTATTTTAATATTTAATATATGTTGTGCATTGCAGTTCACTGCATTCCAAGTCAAGCTTGTACAGTTGTCATTTTTAGGGGTTTGTTATACTTTGGCATAGATGTGGCTAGATAGTACCGTAACTCCCTTAACAACACAAAGAACACCCTAGCAACTGCATAGACACTATAGAGCACAACTCACATTTTCATCAGCAAAAACAAATCTTGTTTAATGCATAATCTATGAAATTAATAAATCATATCTGCAGACACCTGATTGGCAAAAAAGGCGATTAACAAAAAAAAAAAAATCCTTCAATTTTTTTTTGAAGATTTGTAAAATGACCAAACAAATGTACAGCTCAAATAATGCAATTAAATTAAAAAATAAATTAAAAAGTTTTATAAAATAAGTCTCACGTCACAAAAACGGCAAATGGGCTGAATGAAAATGCAAATTCACTGTTTGACAATAGGTGTAAAAGCAGAAATACAGTGGGTTCTACGGTTAATCTTGTACACAAAGCTTTCTGACACGTCACACAGAGGCACTGTAAGATAAAAAGGAAAACGCCATCAAGACTTTGCTGAAGACAGTCAGTTCCCTTCAGAGAGACATTCACATAACAAATAAAAACTCAGCATTTGCACAAATCCAACAAATTTATTTCTGGACAACATTTGAAACTATGCTTCCTTGAAGAGATAGTCCAGCCAAAAATAAATTATATCATCATTTACTCACCCAAACCTGTATAAAAAAATATTATACTGTTGGACACAAAAGAAGATATGCAATAGTATATGGAAAACAAATAAAAAATTCTATGGAAGTTAATGGGGTCCATAAACTGTTTGGTTACCCATATTCTTCAAAATATCTTTGTGTATATTAGAAGTTCAGTAGAATTCAGTATATTTGTGTTCAGTAGAAGAAATAAATACATACAGGTTTGGAACAACTTGTGGGTGAGTAAATATAAAATTTTTTTTTTTTTTTTAAATGGACAATTCCTTTAAGATGAATTGCTTATTGTATGTTGTTTGCTTGTTGTATGTTGAATGATGTTAATGTTTAAATTCACGTCTTAGTTCATACGACATGTCTGTAGGTATGATAAAGGCAAAAATATTAAATCCAAAAATATTTATAATTTTTTTTCTTACATTGTGAACTTGCCATTCTCTTTTTTTTTTTTTTTCAATCAAAAGGCAAAAAAAAAATCCCTTATTCCCTTCTGGAGTCCCATCAGCACACAGCATGCATATGGAGGCCCTGTGGGGACAAAAAGGTGTCAAGTTTGATGACTCCTAAAACGGTTATCCTGCGCCTGTGCCATTCCCGTCTTGATCCTCCCAGACACAAAGGGGGTGGGGGAGGGGGGGTTGGGGAACTCCGGCTACAGGTATTTTTCCTGGATTCTGCATCCCGGGGGAGGAGAGGATGGAATGTCTGGCAGAAAGAATCACATGTCCATAGTGAGCGAGCAGCATTGTGCGACTCGATAGGAGGACAAAGAGGTCTGAGATAATGAATTAGATTAAATGGGGAAAAGTTAAGCAATGAAAAAAGCCACACAAAGGCAGCGCAGAGAAAACAACAGCGGTATGAAAGGGAAAGCGGAAAAATAGCCACCCTGATCTGACTGGTTATTTTGTAGCTTCACTGAAGCAATTATAGCCATTGTACATGGTGAATGGTGCTATGAATGTAGATTATGAGTGCAATGGAAATTTTCGACTCATTCTCAATTATCTTTTTTTTTTCTGTAGCCTAAGAGGAGATATTACACACACACACACACACACACACTGGGCCTCAGAGACGTCTCCCTTCTATTTTGCCAATTCTAAAGGTCACAGCAGTTTTCCCATCAGCGAGCGTGAAGTATTAGCCCAACGCCTGTGGAGAATAACTGTTTTCCATCTTCATTCCCCCTCAGGTGCATTTCAGACGCTCTTTTACACCGGTCTCCAAAGCGTCTCTCACAGGGTGTTAAAACACACACAACACACACATGGCTGTTGATGCCGCAGGTAACACTCAATACACAGGCCAATCGTAATGATTCTTGCTTCATTTGCATAAAGCGCAGGGATTTGTGTGTGCCATCAGTTAGATCGATGCTGTTGTGCTGTCTGATACCGATGAGAGCTTTCTTTTAAAAGACAGTGTTTGAATAATCGCAAACTCTGTCATTTATCCCAAAAGGCAGTTTAAGCACTTTTGAAATCTCCCTTTCCATTCGGCTGTCATTGGGATGGAGCTCTGTGCCGTGCCCCTGTTGTTTGGACGGGTTATAAATGTTATCTTGATGTACTGTGACACATTTGTTAGTGAGAACACAAGACAATGCGCAGAGAGCCAATGACAGCTGACCTCTGAGCCGCCAGGAGATGGAGAGAACTCCGGTTACCATGGCGCCCAAACGACTTCCAAAAGAGTTCTGAAATCGCCATTGAAGCGTTTCCATTGTTTCACTCAGGTCATCATAATTATGCAGTCACCACGGATACAAGTTATGATGTTTATAATATTTCCCTTTTTGAGAAGTGTAACTGACATTTGAATGGTTTTAAGCCTGTTGTTGTAAAAGTTGTATTTATAGATTTGTTATCAAAACAGTAGAGGAAAAAATTGTCTGAATCTCTTTAAAGGAGCACTGTAAAGAAAAAAAAAAAATTTTCCCTCCCAGTGGGACAACTTAAAGTAGCCTATATCAACACCATAAAAAAGAACTAGGGTTTGGAACTGACAATTTTCCGAAAAAAAATCCAACCGTTCTCACATGTGCATTAGTTCACAGAACAGAACACAGAGTAAATAGTGTAAAATATGACACTATTGAATCTGCAGTGCAAAACAGACAGCATGATCTCTGACTCTTGTGAGCCAGTTCTTTTTTAGAGAATCAAACACATACAGCTTTCAACTAACCGTGTGACCTACATCAGTTCATTTGACAATGAGATGCACATTATACTTTTTTTTTAGTAGCAAAAAAAAAAAAAAAATGTTAACTGCTTTGAGAAATTGAGAAAATTTGTGTTTATCCAGTTATGGCCAGTTGGCCATTGTCATATCTAATTCAGTCATGAAACTCTAGAGGGCACAAGTTGGTAGGTCCTTTACATGCAATCTACAAGCAATCACATACTTCCCTACTATAAAATCATTTATGTGACAGTAGTATGGACAAAATCACAGTACTCATAAAAGAGTAGGCAAAAAAGTACCCAGATGACCTACTACTTCCAACGAGATTCTGAAGTGTGCAAAATGATGGACACTTTACAATCCCATGAGGCCGCGGGAGAGGATTTGTGAATGCCAGTGACGCTGGTCGGTCATATGATAATGACAACATGGCAAATGTAGTACGTCTGGATTACTACACTACAAAGAACATATTTTTTTAAGTGGCCGCAAAGTAATTATTCAAAATAAGTACCTACTCGAGAGTATGCGATTTCGGATGCAGCCATCATTACTGCATGGTACAAGCTGATTGGCCTCTGCTGATCCTGTAGCCAATGAGATTGCTTGGTCAATATTTAAATAGTCTGGGTAGTTGTTTGCTGTAAGCTAGTCCTGCAGAGCGCTATCAGAGTTCCTCTGAACCCTCCACCTCCCTAGATCTGCTACGGGTCTTATGTGTCAATTTATGCAGCAGCAGCATAGCTTACATGCTCACAGCAGCAACAATCATCACCGTAGCAGATCTAGTCCGCCAAGATTATAAATACATTATTTGCCATATACTTTGCCATATTCAATAGCATTCCAAAACAATTAATTGAATTGCATTTATGAAACATCTAAAAAGGCCATTTGCCATTTTTGGCTAAAAGTGTTTTAAATGTATTTAAATGATTAGAATTTATTTTTGCAATTTGAAATTGCATTTCCATTTACTAGATAAATATTCCTTACATGCACTAAAATAACTGTTAATGAAAACTTACAGGACCAAACTTTAAAAATCATGTGTTGATCTGTTAAAAGATAGCTTACACAACACTGTTAATATATTGTTGAAGGCCATTGTGTTGCTTTCCTCATTTGACAATGTTCCTCACTAGATCTACTAAATAGAGAATTTGTTTGCAAATTTCAAACAAATTAACTATCAGCAAAACATTTTAACAAAAGAAATTTAATGCAATTAAAAAACATACTGATTGCTTTCCTCCGAGTGAGGACCCTCGCTGTTCTGTTTTGTTCCTGGAAAATGAGCAGTAATTGCTTTTACCATTTTACACAAAAGCCACAGCGGGTGGGGGGGGGGTTGTTTTGGCGCTCACGGTAAACATGTCTAATAATGCTTGGATGTTTCAGAAGTGTGCAGAGGAAAGAAAGGAGCCGTTTAACAGCCCAGCTTTGGTCTGAACAATGAGGCTGTGCTGTTCGCATAGATTTTCTCTCTCACTGAAATGGAAAAGATGCTCAGAGCGGTAAACTGCGTGAACATGTGGCCCATCTCTCCTCTGAGAGCTTTAAAACAACTCCACCCATCGTTTAGCCGACCGCTGCACAGACACGTGTGTCAGGCGGAAAACTGAAGCTGGAATCTCCTGATAATGAAAACCTCTTCGGGTTTTATGGCCTGGTACACGGACCCTGGAATGGGAAGTGGCATCTGGAACGAGTCCGTTAGCACGATTCCTCACACGGAGAGCCGAAACCACCCCTGCAGGCTTGCCACCAAAACAAACAAGACACAAGATGAACGATTCCCGGGGTGTCATGCTGTGAGGAGACACCTGACAGTAGAAAAGAAAACAGAATGGAATGCAAATGATGTTTTTGTGGTTATCCTTTCATTTCGAACATTACGACAGCAGGCGGGAGAGCGGAAGAGAGGGCTATAGAAGAAAAGAGGGTGAGAGAGTGGACAACACGATCTCATGAAAGTGTGTGTCTATACCACGAGTTTAATTTCTCGTACTATTAATACGCCAAAAATGTTTTTTTTTTTGCGTGCATATGCTACGCACTGTAAACCGCAAATAAACCTGTAATTTTTACGGTAAAAAAACAGCAGCTGTTGGTTGCCAGTACTTTACCGTCAAAAATATGGTAGTACCGGTATTGGTTTTAAAGACTTAACTTAAAATTTAAGTAATAAACCGTATTTTATTATCTAATGTTAATTTACTGATCTATTGCAGCATTAATATCTGTTTTGCACCATTGTAATACACTGACAACCACCAATCACAGCAATGATGAGTCACATGATCAATCAAAGCTCATCACAAGAAGCTCTTCCACAAGAAAGTTAATACTAATATATAGAAGCTGCACAGTGTCATTCACACAAACATTAAACACCATCATGAAATTTTAAAAATGCAATAAACATTATTCTAACAACATTAAATGTAACATAAAACCCTAATGTACATAACTGATAAGAAAAAAAACTAAGAAAACTATGAAGAAACATAGTTATTTCAACAAAAATACATCAAATGTGAAGTGTCACGCAGGGAATTATGGGAATGTCAATTTACGGTATTTTACTGTAAATTGTACAATGAGTTCTTTTTCACTTTAAAAAACTGTAAATTTAATGGTATTTTACAGTAAAATTACATTAAATGTACCATTAGATCTATCACAGTTATTTACCGTATATAGTACGGAAACCTTCTGTTAACCAATTAACGGTTTTTCACTGTAGGATTTTTACGGTCTTTTACCGTTAAAATCACGATAATTTTTTATTAGGGTGTGGAGTGCGTGCGTATTACACGCCATAAAAGGCGTATCATATGCACTCAAAAACTGCGTATCATATACACGCAAAAAAACTATTTTTAGCATATAAATGCCACGAGAAATTTAATTTGTGGTATAGACACGAAGTTTCATGAGATCGGGCTCGAGTGGAAGAGATCCATATAGAGGTGTAATCTGTCTCTTCCCCTGTTATCTCTGACTGCAGTTATGTCACATCCTCTTTAAATATGCAGCATTGGCCCATTTTATCCCAAAGGGCAGCGTTTGAAATCATAACGGCCCGTCCGTTTAATTGCCAGAATGCCACCCAAGTTCTGGATCTGAACGATGTCCGTTTTATTATTAATGAGGCCCAGAAAGCACTTTGACATTTTGTATTTTGCTGGAAAATGCAAATGAGGCTGGTGTGTTTCTTCAGGAGTATAGGAAGTGCTGCGGTGCAGACGTCACCCTCCTGTGCTCATACTGACCAATCAGAAAGAGAGTTTCAGCAACTTAATTGTTAAAAAAAAAAAAAGTGTTTGACATGCTAAGGCAAGCATCACTATTACTTTCAGTGATCTACAGTTGAGTAGAGGTGCGTCAGTACTTTTATGTATTTACAATGTTTTAATTTTCACCTGACTAATGAAAAAAATGAGACTTGCATCAGACTTGCATTAAAGGAGGAACCTGAACCCTATGTAGCAATCTAGAGAACGTCATACAGACTTGCAGGTATCCTTTATTCACATTTTCTTCAGAATAAAAGTTGTCGCAATCGGGTGCTGCTGAAGGCTCATAAATTTTGCTTTGCACTTTTAGAAGAGTGTGGCATATTAAATGTCCTTTCACAATCTCGATCTCATTCATCGTATTCAATGTGAATATGGTGTGTATTCTGACTAAAATGAATGGGTGTGCTTTCCGTTTTTTGGTGCAGATGGTAGGAACACTGCACAGCACGACTTCCTGTGAAATGTAATTAAATGTACATTCTGAAGTGAGGCACATATGTGAAGGTGACCGGCTTGAGTCGAGAGAGTGTGAGAGTCAGAGGAGAGAGTGATATATTGGAGAGAAGAGCAGATGAAGGATGGAGGCAGATACTGTAGGAGGAGAGAGAATGAGACGTGATGACAGCTTGTCAGGGAAGAGTTCAGTGAGTTGACCCATTCCCACTACTGCCTCTAAAATAAAACCCACCGCCTTAAACAGAAAACCGACACGTTTAATAGCCAGACGTGAAAATTATGTTTATAAAGTAATGTCCTTCTCTCAACCGCCTTTTCTGGAGTTGTTTGCATTTATAGGCAGAACAACATTCTTTATGCTTTAAGAGTGGCGATCTAATAAAGATGCAGGGAACAGGTGTTTTTGATCTTTGGTGGAGGAGGAGAAGGCTGTGATGTTGTCCAAGTTTGGACTGGTCTTCTGAAGCGCCTGTGTGCATGAGTTAAACTGAATATATCATTATCAAATGAAACCACTCAAATAAATGCAAAAAGAGTAAAGAAAAATAAGGATCAGTTTTCAACATATAGAATGAAATACTTCTGAAAGATGCTACGTATGTCTCATTCAGGTGAAACATGTCCACACACGTACTTCTGTAGATTGTGTTCATGAATTCACATCTAGAGTCAAGAGCTTTGGTTCCACTCTTAAGTAAATGTTCATCAAAAAATAATGTGCACTTCACCTAAAATGGTTTTCCTTTTCGGCTGACATCACTGGGTGGGAAGAGAAAAATAAGAACCCTCTTCTTATCAAGAATAATTTTGTGCCGTATAGGGTTCTTGAGTTGGTTGTATTGTTCTTTTGAGAGTCAAGATATTGATGTTGCATGTAGATTCTTCAGATCACTGTATTGGATTGCTTCAAGTTCCATAGGCTATAGATTATTTTCTAAAGAACCACACAGAGGACTGTTCTCATATGACATCAGACTATAAAACTCTTTTGCCTCAGACTGAAGGCTTTATTTTTAAGGGTGGGATGGTGGCCTGCGTTTATCTCAGGGTGATTCAGCCCTGTTTTCAGCTGAAAGTGGGTCATTGTGAGGATGGAGTGTTTGGACCCCGGCTCCGCTTGTCCTCAGGCCCATTTATTTCACTCCGCTCTGACCATTAAAGGATTTCATTTTCCGTTCCAGAGTAAAAGAACTGACTTATGTCTAAAGGACGCTGGAGTATTTTCTTCCCCTTTAGACCCAACCTAATAGTTTTTATTCAGAGAGCTGTAGTCTTTTATTCAACCCTCTGTTGCTCTTCTTGTTGTGATCATAAATGACAAAATAAAACGTTTCTGTCAAAAATGACGGGGTTCCCATCATTAAATAATTTTATGGATATAATTTGAAGTAATTTATTTTGTTTAATTACATTTTATGAATTAAACTTAATTCATCACTAGAATCTTTTTTAAATAACCCTTTAAACAAAGTATTATTCAATCATTTAAGACATTTCTCCTTATATTGAACCCTATTTAGAATTGAACCTATTTTCCTAAGAGTGTACCTTGTGCATTTTGAGACCCCCATTAGTTTAGTTGTAAACAGCACCTGGGTCATAATAAACAGATTCTTGGCTCGTCTATAAACAGCTGGTTGAGGTTGAGTATCGGCATGCATGCTTCAAATCCCGATGAAGATGAACTCATTAACTCATTAATGGCCTTGGTCAGGGTTTTAGCATCAGGAATCAAGCAAACACTCTCCATCCTCAGCTACATTTGCTGATATAAATCATGAACATAAGCTATTCCTGCACCAGACATACTCATCTAATCGTACATGCCTTCTCTCTCCAGCCAGGATGATATATGTGGATAAATTTATCCGTGACCCTTGAAGGTCAGGAAACCCACTAAAGATGAAAGGAGGAAATCGCGAGCTGTCAGTGGCTGTGAAGATGTCATCACACCACAACGGCTCCCGGACCACCGCAATTTCAGGAAGATTGATCATGCAATTAGAGTTCGGCCAGAAGGACGTGACAACGTGCAAATATTCATACTGTACTAACAGACTGCAAATGTGTCTGTCGCTCTGTCATCAGCTTCTGATTAGAGAACGTCACCCACCTTTAGTAGCAGAGAGCAGAAGGACAACAGGACCTTAGCATGGTATCTGATGCAAATTCCTTCAGATTATTTTGTTTTTGTTAGTGGATTGCAGGTTGCATGCAACTGACTTTTTATTACTGAAAATCATTACAAAACATTTATTATTACGAAACAAGTACTAACTAGAATGGCACTAAAAACATCAAACTCTCCCAATAATAAAAGACAGAATAGCTTATGCCATTGTTGTTTTGACTTGTTGAAATCAATTGTTTTAAAGTGCTCATATTATGCTTTTTCGAATATTACCTTTCATGTAATGCGTATAATAGCTTTTTGTGAATGTAAAACATCTGCAAAGTTTTAAAGATCAAAGTGCAAAACAAAAACTACTAAAAGAAAGAATTGAAACTGCTAAAAGGCGTCTTCAGTAGGCCTAACTCCAGTCTCATCTCCTATGCTGTCGGTGAACAACGGAAGAGTTTGGTTGGTGTTGTCGAGAATAAGCTGTTTTCTGTGCTGCGAATCCAATTTGCATGCACTTCAAAAGGATGAGTAGTCAGGCTTGAATTGATACGGTAAAACTGACACGATCATGGTCTTTTTTGCACTTACTTAGTGGTAAAAAAAAGTGACATATTTTTTGCAGAGGTATTCTATAGAAAACATCCCGTTGCTGTCCTCGCTGCTGAGAGAGGCATTGAGATGTATTGTGGGGGAAAGTTACTTTTAAAAGTAATGCATTACAATATTGTGTTACCACCTAAAGAAGTAACTAATTGCATTACTCTCTTTGGTAACACTTTATTTGAAGGGGTGTGCATAAGACTGACATGACACTGTCATAAACATGACATAACACCTGTCATGAACATGAAGGAGTCTATATGAATGTTTATGACTGTTGTCATTAAGTGTCATTCGGTAAATTATGACACTTTTAATGCAAAGTTGACATTGTTTAAAATGTCTTTGTTATGACAACTTGACATTACCCAAGACAAAAATGTCTTGATTATGACAACTTGACATTAACAAAGAAATCATAACCTGTCAACCTGTCACAACTTTGGCCGTCATGACACCATTATAACTGTGTCATGAATATTTTACTTGTCCTCAAGTAAAGTGGAACACATTGTACTAGTTATAAAGATGTCATTAAGGGTTATTACACTGTAAAATGCTTTAAGTTTGATCATTAGACCTGTTATGACATATTTGTGACAGGTTGACAGGTTATGATTTCTTGGTTAATGTCAAGTGGTCATAAAGACATTTCTGTCTTTGTTAATGTCAAGTTGTCATAACAAAGACATTTTAAACAATGTCAACTTTGCATTAAAAGTGTCATAATTTACCGAATGACACTTAATGACAACAGTCGTTAAACGTTAAACGTTCATAAAGACTCCTTCATGTTCATGACAGGTGTTATGTCATGTTTATGACAGTGTCATGTCAGTCTTATGCACACCCCTTCAAATAAAGTGTTACCCTTTCTCTTTTGCTTTTCCTTCTCTAAGCTGGGATTGCTTGTTTGTTTTTTTAATAACAAAATGTTCAAATGTTAATTAGTAACTTTAAAAAGACAAATTAGGCATACATACCTTAAAGAAATGGAAAACTGCAATTGATGTTCATCTGTTAAACAGCTCAAAACCTGTTATACATTCATGAGGAAGATGAGATATAAATCAAATACACATGTAGCAAAAATCCGACGTGAAATTGTCATGCCACAGTGTTTACGCAGATTGTTTGGAGAGATGAAAGTGGAATGACAGACTTATTTACCTCCGGCTGTGTTGCTCTAATAGCTGCGGATCAGAGCCGAGAACATTTGACTGTGTCAACTCAGCCATGATAAAACAGAATTAATTTTAATTAAAGGTGATGTACTTTCATTTTAGAGTGTTCATGCCCTGTTGCTGGAACACAATTACATCATTCATGCACATTTGTGTTTACAATGCTAGTTTTCACATAGGCTAGGTTCACTGTTAGCATTTTATATCCCTTTGAATTAGCGATGGATTCAATCATTAGCAAATTCAAAGCAGATTTGGGTTCAAATTCTTAGACTTATGTGAAATTCTGTGAAACGGATTTGGGGGTGTTCACACCTGGCAGGTTTGGTTTGATTGAAACAAACTCTGTTAGTGTGGTTCATTTGAATGAGTGTGAAAGCCATCTGAACTCTGGTGCCACCAAACAAGCGGACCGAGACCCCTGAAAAGATGGGCCTCGTCAGCTTCCAAGCGAACTCTGGTGCGGTTTTGAACGCAAAACGGACCAAAGACATGTAAACAAACACAAAAATGGGTCCCTAAAAAGGACTAAATGCTCAAGCATTCGGTTACGGGCAGCTACGTTGCTCATATAGTTCAGTACAGGTGTCGGAAACATCGTCTCCTCGCAGTAGGGGAGAGCGGGGCACATCCTAACGCTTTTTCACTTTCTCGGTTTGTGTAAATCTACTTAGGGTTTAGAGTATTTATTTTTTGCCACATTCATTTCCCACATGTCTAGTACAATTATGTGGTTTTGTTTTAGTAATACAGTGTATAATTTTTCTTGATTTACCCCAAAAGAATGGAAGTGAAATGTGACAACATGCCCTATAGGTGGGGTATATTGTAACATGTGAGGGGCACATTGTAACATCACCATATGACAGCTTAAAATGCTATCTGATCTAATAAAAAAAAATATGCAAGTCAAACCAAAATATTTTCTTAATAAAATACAATAATTAACTTTTTTATATAAAATAATGGCATTTTTTAATAATTAAAAATGAACACATTTTTGAGTTTGACAACAAACACACCGGAAAACACAGCTATACAGCATAGTTCAAAACAAAATAATAATTAATAATTTCTGAACATTGACTCTCAGTCTTTATTTACATGTTTCTCATGTTTTATCATAAAAGTATAGAATATAATGGCACATTTCTAATAGGGGCACATTGTAACGCAGTGTTACAACATGCCCCAACTGCACAACTGGGATTTAAACCCTGCTAGTGTCTTCTGCTAGTTAGCGAAGCATTAAAGAACTATATCAACTATTAAACAACAGATTGGAGATTAAAATAATATCAGATTTGTCTCATTTTAAATAAACATAAAAAACAGAGATGAAAAATTAACTTAAGTAAGATATGTACTTTTGCTATGGTTAAATAAATGTTCAGTGATATCTTACAAAGATTTCTGAATTTTGGCGCAATTTTTTCTCTATATATGTGTTGATATGGCAACTATAAAATACACCAAGTTTCGTCATGCTGGCATGTGTGGAAGTCTTTAAAACAAGTGTGTTACAACTAGCCCCGCGTTACGTTGTGCCCCGCGCTCCCCTAGATCTTGGTTTGTGTGCAACGGAGCTCTTTGTGTCTTCTCAGCTGGTAAAATTACCATCAAATGTACGCACATACAGCGAGCCCAGCATTGTTTTGGCTGTTTGGTAAGTTCTGTCGTAAAATATACATCATAAATGCCCTTTTTTCCCCTTTTGGTTCGTTGTCAAAAAACTACAGCGTGCACACTAAGAGAACCAGGACTAAATGTGTTATTTCATGTTTTGCTCCGAAAGAAAAGAACCAAGAGAAATGGACTACAAGTGAACACAGCCTAGTTAGCAAAGGTTCAGATCTGTGTATGATTGCAACAGCCAGTTTAATTTTTCTATGCAATTTGATGCAACCTAAATGCTTTGGTAGCCTAAACCTGGTCAGACTCAAAATCTCCAGACCTTTTGAGAATACATGCACAAATAACCTGTCAAAAGTTCCCTTACAATGTCTGAGGTTATGAGGGTCACAGGTGTACAGTAGGTGAGTGCTTTGGTCCACTCGTCTTTGTGCTGTAGGTCCCTCCATGTCTCTTTGGGAACAATTAATGTCAGGCATTCAAAGTGGAGCTATTGGTGGACCGTGGGACTTCAAAGGCCAAACTCCTCAAAGGCTCACAGTGGAGAAACGGCCCTCAAAACTTCACCAGACCCTCTAAGGCACAGAGAGAGTCCTGTTTCTATGGGCCAGTGAGGGAGGGGAAGACCTGCTCTCTTTATGAAAGGACCTACTAACACGAAGGGAAATCTCCATGGGATTAAAAACTTCCATTCAGAGTGCAGAGGAATGGCGAGATGGAGAATCTAAAGATCAAAAATGCCTGGTACAAGAAGTGAGTTTTCAACATTGGCCAATTGTACTGTAGTGTTGTTATTTCGTTTAGTTTTTAAAGGCCATCAGAAGCAGGTACCGTTCATGTAGTTATTTTTTTATTTTTTTGCATTGACTGTGGACTGGCACACAGCCAGAGATTTCCACCTTTGTATGGAGCTGAGCTTTGTTCACTGGTGTGGACCATTAAATCCCATCAATCCCCTCGTTTTTTTTATTTTATTATTAACCAAGGCTTTAACTGAAAGACTGTGAGCACCTGTTTAAGTAAAAAAAAAAAATAAAAAAAAAATAAGAGTCCATCGGAAGCATTTAAGACCCAGATTAGAGAAGCGAGTGGAAATGGGAAACATTAGGATTTTCTTTTATACTTGATCTTTTTTTTTTATTAGCAGACCTTCAGGCAGCCATTTTGTTTGCACAAAGACGTCTAGCCCCCCAGTGACCGGCTGTGCCATTTAGTCATTAGCCACAAGTCAGGGAGTTGTTAAAATGCAATAAACCATAACATTTAACTCCCTTTCAATTCAGAGTTTAATTTAATGATCAAAAGATTGAGATTTGCACTTATTTTCTTTCACCTTTCATCTTTTGCAGAGCACACAAGTACAGGAAGTAGTCATTCCACAGACGCTTCTGGTGCAGACTTGAGTCCGTTTGACATCAGATTATGGTTTCTTTGACTGGTCTGTTTTCCAAGCTTGTGTGTGGTTTGCCAGAGACAGTGTAAGAAACACGGTCTGCTCATGCATATAACTCGGAGAATAACACTCAATATCGCAGCTGTAGGAATGAAATCCCATGTTTTTACAGCCAAAAGATACAATTTCCTTTTGTTTACTCTGGACCCATCATGTAAATAAATACAAGATTTTTAAAAATCTCTTATGCTCACAAGGCTGGATATATTTGATAAAAATAAAAAAAATACAGTAAAATAGTATTATTAACAGTACAGCTATATGGTAATATAATATTAAGAAATATTTTTACAATTTAAAATGTAATTTATTTCTGTGATGGCAACGCTGATTTATTAATATTTTGAATATTTTTGTGAAAACTGCTAACTTTTTTTGATGATTAGAAAGTACAAAAATACACCATTTATTTGAAGGAGAAATTGTTTACAATGTTTATGCATCTTTGCTAAATAGAATTAATAATACATATCGTGTGTGTGTTTATTTATGTTTTTTTTTTTGGAGTATGCAACTCTGTAGCATTTATCACAGCATTTGTTATATATCAAATTTATTTACTAAATATTGTATATATTACATGAATGGAAATCCCATGGGAGGGAGTACAAAGACGGACACAGAGAAACTTTGTACTGCAAATAGGTGATTTCTTGTGATGTTCCTCATTTGTAAATCTCTTTGGACAAAACTGTCTGCTAAATCAGTAAATGTGAAAATGAGAAAAGAAAATAATAGCAGAGGGTGCAAATGAACTCTAGTTCAGACTATGAAAACAACCTTACAGTATTCTTCCCATCTATCGTGAGGGTAAACAAATACTCCTCCCGTTCTTTGCAGCAACAGCGACTTCCCGCAACCCGCTGAGAATCTTGTGGACTTTCTGTGCTGCTTGTTTTGTTTGGTCTGGCCTGTCCGTCCTCCTGCTGTGACCTCAGCGCATGTTTCTGGCACGTTAGAGATGCTCTTGCTCTGATTAGGGTAATTACAAACCATCTCTGCTCTCCCTGCTCCTCAAACCCCACTTGAGCGCGTATTCATCCATTTGTCTTAAAGTAATGAAATCCCTGGAGGAGGGGCGGGAGGTGCGGCGTGGTGGGGCGCCTCATTTCAGGAGCTATTAAGTAGCGAACACGCTACTCGCTAGCACTTTTATCACTGCGCTCGTTAATCTCCGAGGCCTTCCGCTTCGTGGAGCGGCTGCCATTGCAGTAATCACAATAAATCACACCGACAACTGCTGCGGCCCAACCGTGGTGCAACGGAAGAGAGCAGAGTAAGTGCTGGAGCCCGCTCGAGCGTAGAAGACCTGATGACTCTTTCCAGTAGCAGAGTGTCTTTATAGAAGTACAAATAGAGCATACTGTCTGAGTAGATACTACATTTTAATTAGATTTTACTTCGTGGCAACTGAAAAAAGTATGTTCTATAGTATGAATGCAATCCGGACGTACTACATCCTCTGTGTTGTCATTATCATGTGACCCATCAGCATCAGTTGCGTCGCTTCACCTCCATTCACAAATCCTCTCCCGCGGCCTCACAGGATAGTAAATTGTCCATCCCAGACTTCACAATCTCGCAGGAAGTAGGTCATCCGGGGACTTTTCGTCTACTGTTTTTCAAGTACTATGTATTCGGACAAACTGCCCTGTTAGTTACTTACTGTTTTTCACATGCTATATAGAAATATTCAGTTTTGGATACGGCGCATGTTAAAGTTTTTCTTTCATTAAGGTATGGTCACATTAGCAAAACATTACTGGCGAAAATTGTCAATAGTATAGCGATGAATGAAGCACTGCTTACACAGAAGTCACTTTCAAACTAAGTGTCTGTGAATATCTTTTACACACATTCCTATTGGAATGACTGGATTTTGTCAACAAAATTTTGCTGAGCAACGTTAAATGTGATTGCACTTTAAAACACTGAAACACTATGCACTTACATGTACCATGGCTTTCAAAAATGAAATATTCAGTGAGTTCTGATAAAAGATTGATCCTAAAAGATAAATCACTTTTGAAAATGACGTACATCCAACACTAAACCCTAGTCTGAACGATAGTGTTAAGAGAAGCAAATGTGAGATAAAAATGCATTTGCTGAAGCATGAAATATTAGCTTGCTTTTTCAAGTCTTTAAACTCTTTAATAATGACTGTTTTTTCACGGGACTTGTACGTGAACACTTTACCAAGTTAGCTACGGAACATGTATTGTATATGTTTTTGTAATTTGGACCATTTTTGGAGCAAAATTGTAGGTAGAAGCAAGCATAACTTCATCTTCTCAGCACAAAGCTGCTTCTCTATGCTTATTTAAGCTGTTGGTGATCGAGTGGAGTCTTTGTGAAATTTCATGTCTCTTACAGGCCTCTGGTGAGCTACAGTAACCATAACTTCCACTGAAAGTTGCTGTTGCGTACTGCACAGTCCAGCTACGCTGACATAAATGAGACCATATGCAGCGATATTCTTTCCAATTCAATGGCCCTAATGAAGCTCTTTTTATTTCGGTCCATGTGTGATACAGCAATAACACAGACGGCACCTTAGCGGTGTGGAAAAAAAACTCTGCTTTTATTATCATATCTGTAGCTTGATGTATGAGTCCTTATGGAGGAGTTATCACGGCACGGTGGTTGTAAGCAAAAAAATAAGCTGGCTCAGGTTCTTCACTAATTAACTGGAGTTAATCTCTCAAACGCAGCAATATAATTACAACGACACTTAATGCACAGCGTGTTACGCTTCCTCTGCTAGTATGCATGCTTGCGTGTTAAGCGACATTGTGTTGATTGATGTTTGGGGAAGCCGGTGTCAAGAGTTGTTTATTTCACAAGCGGTGGGCTCTCTGACAGTCCTTTCATATGTGTGTAATATACAACCGAGACAAAATTTAGAGCAGCCCTCCACACTACACTGAACCCCTTTGAAACGCTGTAACCCAACAAGTGCAGGCGCCGTGGGCCTCGAGAGCGATACGGCCCACTTTTGTTCTGCTGGAGCGGGGCTTGACATGCCATTAGTCACCAGCAGGTCAACAGAGACACACCATGCAAGAGGGACACATTTTTCCAACACATCAGACCAGATGAAGAGAAGAGTGCAAAGAGAACAGAGACACTGATAGAAGATACAAAGTGCTTGCTATAAAGTTGAGTACAAAAACGAGGAAAAAAAGGATACATATGCATATGTGTATACCAGAGTTGGGTATAACGCGTTACAAAGTAACTGTATTCTAATAATACTGTGATAACGCAGTAATGTAACCAGGGGCGTAGGAAGGAGTTTAACATTGGGGGGGACACCAGGGGCGATTTTAATTTTAGGGAGGCTCAGCCCCCAATGAGATCACACTGGGTTTTTCCTGGCTCAAAAGGAGGTGGAGGTGGTAAAATTCTGATCATGTAGCCTTTTATAAGATCATTACATGTGATGATCATGTGATTCCCACAGTATTTTTGTGAGTGTAGCTCAGTACCTCTAGGGGGGTCCGGGGGCATGCACCCCCGGAAGAAAATTTTGTACATTTTAAAGATAAATTCATTAATCTGGTGCACTTTGAGTCAAATCAACTGTTGAAAATGAAAAATCTCCCCGCCAATCGCAGAAGGAATGCTCATATTGACCGTTTAACCGTTAACCGAAAGTAAAAAAATTTACTGATTCATACTAACAGTTAAACGTTTTTTTTTTAAGATTTTTTTATTTTATTCTTTGCTTCATGGTTAAAAAAACAAACATTTGTTAACTCACTGAGCGCGTCGACATGCGCAATCACACGCGCCAACATATTCTCCCTGAGCAAGCAAAATGAAGCGAGAGAAAAGAAGTAGCCTAGCTAGGCTACTATATGTGGGACCATTTCGACAGAAAGGGCGACGAAGTTACTTGCAAAATATGCTACGTGGTATTAAAATAAAGCAGTCGTCCAAGTAGCCTACAATGCAGTATCACTTGCGAAGCAGCTTCCCGAAGCTGCCATAGCGAGACGTCTCTGTATTCCCGAACATCTGTGCCATCGGAGACTAGAGGGTGTTTTCTCTCTGCGCTCCAGACTAGGCTACCCAACAGCATGTAGACTGTAATGCTACTTTTTAAAATAAAAACTAGACAAGCTGTGGATTGAGGTAGGGCTGCTATTTTATTTGACGGAAAAACTTAGTCTGATGGAGAGAAAAAAATGCAGTTTTTTCAACGCAAACTGATTCAGTGTTTTCTTTTTGTCATCGTAATTTGTTAATTATTTAAGCTATAAAATATATATATATTTACTGTAGTCTTATTTTGTTTTTTTATTTATATTATTGTATTCTGTTTTTCTCTGTTGTCACTGTCAGAAATGCTCCGTGAAAATTTTATCTGAATCTGTTCTGTGTGCTGCTGTTTGCACTTTGCACGTTAAATTAAACCCTTTGATTAAAAAAATAAAAATAAAAAAGTTTGTATTTTTAATGGGTCACAGATACGCGTCAATTTTATTTTTATTTAATGCCAATTCAATTAAATCTTATCAGTTAACCGTTAATAATCGATTAACGAGTGGCGGTTGTCGGTCGGGAAAATTAACCGAAATGAGCATCCCACCCGAACCTATGAATTCTCTGATTTAGATATTTTCTAAAAATAAATTCTAGTGAAATTCACCTGGTCGCTAAGGGATAGGCTATGTCAGCCAAGGATATTTACCATTCATATGTGCCAAATGTCTGTCAGATTTCGCGCTCCTTAACTCTTCTGTTTGGTTTTTCCTAACTCACTGACGGTGCACGAGCTACTAGAGCTATAGGGAAAACATGACATGGATTTCAGGAGAACTAGGTTTTGTTAATGTAGCCTATAGCCTAGTGTAAGGCAAGTCGAATGGATTTGGGAAATGGACCGGCCGGGATTTTATATTTTCGGAGCTGGAAAGAACGTATTTGCAACCGCCCGCATAATCAAACAGTAGGCTATGATCAAATATTGGGGGGGACAAATTGGCCTTTTTTGAATATTGGGGGGGACGTGTCCCCCTGTCCCCCCATAGGATTACGCCTATGAATGTAACTCATTACATTTAAAATGTATGTAATTTGTAAAATGTAAAAAATTAAGTTAGGCTACTTGCGTTACAAATGTATTGTTAAGAAAAAAAATGCAGTATTGTTAGTAAAATGCATTTCTAATAACGTTTGGCCGGCTGCGTCAGTTAATGAGCATGTGCTTTAATGAATTACCGGAGAAAGCGCTTCATGAGGCACACACACGCAAGGTCTCTCGCTCTCTCCCTCTCCGCCGTGCGCGTGCTACACGGTTTGGAGCACAGTCTCTTCTGTCTCGCATGCGCGCTCTTGCTCGCTCGTTCTAGATTCCGGGAGATTTGAACTAATTTGCGGGCATCCGGGAGCCGCTATCAATATGCGGGAGACTCCCGGAGCTTCCGGGAGACTTGGGATGTCTGCAATATTAAATTACGGAAAGAACTGAGTTTCACTTTGTAGTGTATTCTTGTGGTTTTAATAGGTTTTCAAAGTAACTTGAAAGTAAAGTAATTAGTAATCTGATTACTTTTTACATGCAGTAATCAGTAATGTAATCAAATTACAAGTTTAAAGTAGTAATTAGTAATTTGTAGTGGATTACATTTTTTGAGTAACTTACCCAACACTGGTGTATACACACACACATTTATATATATGAATCCCTTTTAGAGTCCTTTAGAAGAGTGAGTCTCATGGAAACAAGTCCAGGTCACATTTCACCCCAACAGTCAAAGTAAACAAAAATGAGCATATTCTTTGCATAAATACTACAATTACAATAAGTAAGTGACCATTAAGCACAATTATTATGTGTGTGTTTGTTTGTGTTTCACAGTAATGAGAACTGTTTTTTTTTATTTATTTTATTTTTTTATTTATATTTTATTTATTTTATTTATTTATTTATATTTTAATATATATTTATTAAATTATTGTAAAAATATGGACCCAGACATATTCTTGATATAATTTTCAAGCAGGAAAAATAAATTACAATTGAGATCACTTACTACCTAAAATGTGTCCTCTAAACAGCAAACGGATCAAATTAAGTATTTTGCTTAAGTCTCAATTCACAGATGTTTCTCATGAGGAAAAGGACCCCATAATCTTGGATGTCTCTAGAGTTTCAAAAAAACATCTCGAACTGTGGTCAGATTTACCAACCCAGTTTGAGCTATAATGCATTTACACACACACACACATTCATTTAGAAGACCATTTTATCCAAAGTGACTTACAAATGAGGAGCATCACAAGCAATTTATCAAGGCTAACAATACTGCCGTGCTAATTTGAAAGAATATGGATAGCTTGATTTTGTACGTGCAAATACAGTACATGTGACTTCAACGTACAGGCCTAGGCTATATAGCATGCCAAACGAAAAAGTGAAAATGCTATGCAGTGACAGATACTAAGCTACATTTCCCAAAATATGTGCACACCGTTGTGTTTTAATGCACAAGCCTATAAACAGATTAGTTTGAACTCTATTCAATGAATCCTTAGTGTCTTACAAAGTTCAATCCAAAAATAAACATGTCCTTCTAATTAAGGAAATGTCTAATTTTATCACGTTTCCAGTAAAATGATGTTGGCCTAATAAGCAACAGATGTTTGAGTTTATACTGTATTATTTATTAACAAACACAGCAGGGCTGATGGGTCTGACCGTACACAAGGCCTCCTCTGATGTGTGTCAGAGTTTTAAGCAAACCCATTTGCACTGCCTGTTCTGGTAATGTCTTTGCCCTTCATATAAACCCTTCCAGATGGCACAAGTGTGTGTTTCATTATTATTATTATTTTTTGCCGTTGCTTGAGAAGCATTGTCCAACATCTGTTCTTTGGCTTCTGGTACATATCTCTGATATACAGTCAAAGATTGAGCACCGTTGGCACACTGTGTGGTCCAAACCCAGGGGGCAGCAGGATGCTCTTAATAAAACTTGACCCATCTGAACCAATAACTTATTAAACCAGTTATCTCAAACATCATACATGCCACTCTTCTTGTTTTGAACATGGGAAATTATTTATCGACTCTTTGTAGCAGCTTCATTTAATTGTATTCTGATATTAGCTCCAGAAACCCCAGCTCAGATGGGACAGTCACTTTCCAGAAATCACTAAAGTAAACTCAACTAATCAGGGTTTGCAAAGGGTCTCTTTTACATATTTCCCATAAGATCAGCCTGTGTTTTATGATTTTACATAATATTATATGGTGTCTAATATTTTTTGAGTTTTTGAAATAAGTCTCTTCTGCTCACCAAAGCAAGCCATGTATATAATCATAAATACAGTAAAAACAGTGATTGTAAGATATTATAATTTAAAATAACTCTTATACTGTATATCTCAATGTAATTTATTGATAAAAGCTGAATTTTCAGCATCATTGCTCCAGTCTTCAGTGTCACATGATCCTTCGGAAAGTATTATAATTTGCTGATTTGCTGCTCAAGAAACATTTCTGTTTTTTCAGGATTATTTATGAATAAAAAGTTAAAAACAAAAGCATTTTTAATGTCTTTACTGCCACTTGAACAATGAAAATGAATAAGAAATAAAAACAATATAACGTACACTTGCTATATGTGTGCATTAGTGCTATTCAAATTTTGGCTTCACCTGAGTTAACCTAAAATTTGACGTGTGTTTAAAATCAGTTTAAAAATAACCTTCTTTTTGATCACAAATGAGCAGTCAAAGCATCACACACACCGGTGTAAATCTGTTTCTGTGTGGTCGTTTATTATCAGGCTTCTGCCACATCTGTGTATCACAGAGCGTCTCTTTGAAACGCTGTGCACATATATTTCAAAGACCGACAGTTCCTTTGCATTAAGGTCTCTTTAGCTGTGCCATTAACCAGATAATCAGCCTGAAATGAGTTCACTGTGCAGACAACGAGCCTTTGGAAATATTGCCATTTAAATTTAAATTGCGTTTTTAATATATTCCATTTCAGACATCTCACATTTGCTTTAACTTATTTCCATAATATGCTTTTTTTCTCCCCATTTTCATATCCTGTGATTGTATGTATGTTTTTAAAGGTGATCATTTTAGTTATGCTGTGTGCCCATATGGAACTGAGGTACAGGAAATAGAAAACAACCCAGATAAATCCTCAACTGCCTGAAGATCAGTACAAACCCCGCAAAAACATCTTAAACCCAGTATCCACTAGTACCAAAAACAGAATATCTCTGGAGACATAAATTAAACATAAAATTTAAATGGAAACTCAATTAAGTGTTGAATGCGTCTAAAATAGACACAAATGAGACATTAATATGCTTTTCCAGCTATTAAATTTCCTATAATGTGTTATATAGCTGTTTGTGAATGTAAATGGTCAGTTTCAAAGGTCACAGCAAAGTTTTTGTCTCCCAAAAGAAAGAACCAATTCTGAACTGTCTGAAACGAGTTGTAAGTAATTACAGTCTTCCTGCACAAACCTAGGTTTGTTCCAAATTTGCATAATGCCATTCTGGTCTTCATTGGCTGGCTGTAAACAACGCTTACTTTGACCCTCAAACACTGTAGTTGTAGCTGAGACCGGAAGAGTTTGGTTCATGTTGTTGACATGTCGAGAAGACGCTGTTTCCAATCAGAGCAGAGGAAGCTTTTAGATAGGAGGGGTTTAGAGGGACTGAATCCTTTAATGAGAAAATAAAACTGTGTTTTATGATCTTGGATACATGTAAACCTATTGTAGGTGACTTCAAAACAAAGTTAGGAACCTTAAAAATAGCATAATATGGGCACTAGGATTAATTGTTTGAGTTCATATTGAGAAAGCATTACCTGAGGCCCTGTTTACACCTGGTATTAAGATGTGTTTTGGTCGATCAGATCACAACGACAGCAAATACAGGTGTAAACGTGGTCTAAAATATTTTGAGTTTGGACACTTTCAACCACTTCCAGAGGTAGTCGAAAACCGGATTGCTTTCGTAGTGTAGACTCTCATGTGGTCGAATGTTCAAACAGCCACAAAAGACTCCTCCTCTCCATCTACTGACCTAACACATGAACATTATGGGAAGAGCTCTAGACAGACGGGATTTAAACTGTCGGCTGAAGACCCAAGTTTGGTTTGAAGAGGAAAAACATACCAAGCACAATATTCTCTCGCCATTCCTGATATCAAACACACACTCACAGCGTTCGGCTGGTCTTGCGGCTGTCAGAGCAGAAACTAAACCTGATGCTCTCATTGTGTTTTTCCGTCATCTCCAGGTGCGTTCATATGTAAATTGCATGAGATTATTTCGTCCATTAGATTGTAAGTCCTGAAAAAGCCCATTCATTGATCCGCCCATAGACCCTCCCCTGGAAGAAATCAGGACAGAAGTGGTTGAACGTGGACAAAAGAGACAGATTAAAACACCAGCTGTAAACGGGAATGCATCTTCCTTGTCTACTTGTGATCCGATCCACCAAAACACATCTTAATACAGCTGTAAACAGGGCCTTCAGACATATGATCTCATTACTGTCCAAGAGAAAGAGATTCTGAGATTGACATCGCCATTATGAATTATTCCCTATGGGATGCACAGATAAAGAAAACAAGAAAAAATACTGGAAGTACGCTCTCTCTGTAAGAACAGACTTTTCAGGATTACTGCTATACGAAATAATATTGAGTCTTGAATCAAAGAGCTTGTTTGAACAGACATCAGCTTTGCCCCAGTTCCCTACAGTGAGGATTCCTCTCTTCACATCTGAGCGCGTCGTCTTTTGTCTTCAGTGATCTGCTGTCTCGTAACATTTCACAAAAATGACCAAAGGGGTTTTCTGTGGTTTAGAAACACTCTCCTTGTTTACTCAGTTGATGCTGTATTGTGTTTTGAGCTCACTAGCACCAATTATTTGGATAATTTAAGGATATTAGTTTCTAACATCATGGAGGACATAAAAGCTTTCTAGTTTGTGCTGAAAACAATCAAATTCCTCGCATTACAGTAAAGCTTTAGAGCTAAGATTGATTGAAGGTTAAATCTCATGTAATACAAACATCAAATTGCATTCGACAGTGTTGTTGTATGTGCAGAAAGTAACACAGAATTTACAGAAATAGCAGCATGATTACAAGAACAGTCTAAAGTAACAGGAAAGTAAAAGAAATTGGAATGGCTGAAGACATTTTTTTGACTGGTAATTGCAGGAATTTGTCAAATTCAAAATTTTACCATTTGCTGTGGGCTTGATTTAAAAAATGATCAAATATACTTTGAAGCAGGGCTGTAGTACTCGAGTCCGGTCTTGGACTCGCTGGTATTCGTACTCGGACTTGTCTCGGATTATAACCTACCTCTTGCGATTCTCCACCGACATCATCGATACTGTTTGTATCACTTGTGTATCAAGAGCTAAGGAAGATCTGGAGCTGAAATGAAGATATGGTAATAGACGTTTGGCTTTCAACACACGCTGCAAGCAGTCGACCAATCACAACAGACTGGGTCATCTGACCAATCAGAGTAGAGGAAGCTGTTGGAAAGGGGGGGTTTAGAGAGACTGAATCTTTTATTAAACCGTTTCAGACACTGTGAGAAAGAGGTGATGCTGCCATTCAAATTCTGAGAAAATTTATGGTTTTTATATATATTAGATGCATGTAAACCTACTGTAGGAGACTCCAGAATAAAACCCATTATAACCCATATAACCCAAATTCTAAATACAGTATTTCATTTAAAAAACAAAACAAAAAAACCTGTTAATTATTTTCAGATCCTGGCAATATTGTAGCATTTATGTCGGGTTTTAAGCTTAATTCTTTTTGAACAACCAGCGTTCTCAGCTCCAGTAGTTTATGAGATCAGCTTGAGTCAATGTTTTCACTCATGGCTTGTGTCACACAATGAAAACCACACATGCGTGTTTGCTCTCTAATTAATCACTTCTGCCAACATGCTGTGACTTCCTGTTTACTCACGAGATTTATTTATCAAGATAGATAGCTGATGAACGAAAAAAACACACTAGCATTTTGTATTTGCATGCAGCATTAAGTTTCTGTCAAATTTATATGTAAATGAATATTTGCACATTTACAAGCAATTCATCATTTATTTTTTTCTGTCAGGGTGATTTGGAGTCGTTTTAACGTGGGGCTCACAGAAGCAAAAGAGCGTGGTGGACAAGCTGACTGAAACAAATACAGGAACAGAGCCGAGGACAGCCAAACATATCGCCTGCGGAGAATGGCACACAAACCGGTTATGAATAAAATCAGAAAACTGTTTACAAACAGCTATGACATTTTTTATGATCTGATAAATGCATCTTCCAAAAAAAGCTAAATAAATAAATAATGCTTATGTGAAGCATATATATATATGCTGTATTATAATGTATATGCTAGAATATATACAATTTGTATATATGCTGTAATACAAACTGTATTATAATCAATATTTAATATAGGTACCCATTGCACACTAATCACATTTATCATGTGCACTAAATGAGCCAAGAATCAACTAATTATAGCCCTATTCTAAAAAAAGTGCATGATGCCTCAAACACGAGATCTCAGTATGTAGCTCAGAAATGCAAACTCTGTCTAAAAAGGAGGAAAAACAAACCTTATGAGAATGTTCTCTTGATTATGTATTAAAGCCGAGAATAGAAGCAGCCTCCAGTTCTTGTATAATGAAAGGTCAGGAAGGAAAGCATGTGGAAATGTTCCTGTCCTGTGGCTGTTTTACTTTCACCTTTTAAGGTTTTGGAGTCAGACTTTTCCACAGGACCTGCTGCTGCAAGCGATCAAGTCTCTTTGACTGTAACTTATTATAAATTTAGAGCAGATTGGATCCGATAACAGGGACTGAAGGCTTCTTTAAAAATACACAGACTGACATAGCTTTATGAGTTATGGTTTTCTATAAACCAAACATTTATTCTAAAGCTCAGTTGATAATATGAAATTATTCTGATTAACAAATGTAATTATCAAAAAGGCCTATTCCGTAAAGCAAAGTGCATAGATCAAAAAACATATATAAAACATCTACATCTGATCTGCGTTCATCCTATAATCGAGAACTCGCTCCCAAATAGGATGCCAGAAAATGCATTATTTCTGGTGAATTTTAACCGTGTGCTTCCATGCATGATTTTCCAGCTATTATAACCTACAACTACTTGGACAATGGAAGTTGTTTTTGATGATTGTCTTTTTTTATTTAAAAGTTGTGCTATAGGCTAGCTGTCACAAAGATCTATGCAGTAATAATTAATTTTACAGCAAGGCAAGTTTATTCATATAGCACATTTCATACACGTCAATTCAAAGTGCTTTACATAGAAAGGAATAAAAATAATCACAAAATAAAATCAAGGATAAAACCTTTGAATAACAAATGTTTGCAGCCCGTCATAATGACAGTAATGACATGACATAAAACATAGTGAATTTAGCAACTGTATTTTAACGCTTGCCTACAATTGTGAAACGTACATGACCTGTTATTGAGCAAACTGAGCAAACATGATGAAGAAAAGTGAGGTTAGATTATTTGTGTGTCCAAATACTTTTTAGGCATACTTTACACACTTCTAATGCATAGTATATGCAAATTGTGACAGTCTCTTTTTTTTGGTCATATTCCTATGCTTTCTGTCCAAGAGCTAGTCACACTAACTAATATTAGAAAAGTAATAAAAGAGGGAATGAGAAAGAGCCGAGCTCCTGGCTCTGATATTTTTAGCAGTTTATCATAATGAGTTATAAATGGGTCTCCCTCACTCAACAGGAACTCACAAACCGCTTAAGACGATGCAGCCCGTCATAATGACAGTAATGACACTCTCACAGACTCTCTCTCTCTCTCTCTCTCTCTCTCTCTCTCTCACACACACACACACACACACACACACACACACCTTCCTCTCCAGCTAAAACCGTTTAATTCTCTGTCCACTCTCCTCGCCCTTCACGCATCACTGACCTTTAATCTGTGTCTCATGGAAATGCTTAACATCTTCCAGATGCTAATCTGAATTCCCATAAACGGGCTTCCAGCCTACAGATTTCACGATAACAAAAACAGAAACCGAAAACAAAAGAATTAGCATTAGCAGGGGGATCTCATGGCTGATTAAATACACATCTGAAATGTAGCACATCACAAGATCCAGATATAATCCTCAGAGGTACAGGAAGTGTTTCTGTTCTGCTCATTGACTCTGTCAGAACATAATAAAATACAGCTGATTTGACCAATCAGGATCAAGTATTCATGCGGGCTGTGCAATAAGAAAAGTTCGGGAGTGTCTTTCGGTTTTGCAGTCTCATGGTCAGTGCAAATTCAATTTGATAAGCAACACATCTTAAAAATTAAGGATCCAAAAGGGGGTTTTCATGGTGATGCCACAGAATAACTATTTTTGGGTTTCTTAAGAACCTTCAGTGAACAGGTTTTAAAAGAATAATTTTAAAAACCTAAAGAACCTTTCTCCACTATAAAGAACATTTTGTGGATGTGGAATGGAACGTTCGGATGTTCAAGGTTCTTTGTGGAACCATCAATGCCATTAAAGAACCTTTACTTTTAAGAGTGTAATTCGTTCACTTTCACTACCAACTAAAAGCATGCACTTTGCAGGTGATGGGGAAAGTCATATTTATGTGCTATATAAAGTGCAACAGTTGGGTTCCAGATGTAAAAAATCCATTCATTTTCTCCATAGGGATACTGATTTTAATCAATAACTTATAAACCTTTAAAGACAGACCTACTGTGAGCTACAAGGTTGTAAATCAATTTGCTTCTGCTGAAGCAGTCAGCCCACATTATTTCAGCTTTTTAAAAAAAAACATTTTTAACACTGGAATTCCTAGTGAAAAACCTCATATGATGCTGAACAGAAAATTAAACCAATCAGAGTCAAAAAGCAACACATACCAAAATAGCTGTTTAGCTCCGCCCACTCCCATGAAGCTGTGTTCATGCCATGCAATTACGAGATTTCAACTTGTAAAAAGTGTTCACGCCCTCGTAGAGCTCGTAATTACAGCTTCAAAGATGGCCGTTTTCTGAGAGCTCCTACCTGTACCACGTGACTGCTACAGATTCATTTAGGCATTGATAGTGTTGACATAGAAATGCATAATTCTGAGTCTGAGAACGTGAACAGTTCCGAATAGAACGTGACGTGTTGTCGTTTCGAGACTATGGTAATTAGGACATGGCGTAAATGCAGCATGACGTAATTGAGTCAATTTCTCTATAGACCAATTTCGAGCCTACGTCAGTTACGTCACAGCGTTAGCTGGTGGCAAAACGAACGGAAAACTGGAGGCGGCCAACACAAACCAGCACAGATTCGGCTACATAATAGGAGCTTAAATTATTATTATTGTTATTAAATGTCATCTTTTTGTGTTGTTGGGTGCAAGAATCGCTGAAAAATGAATATGCTGTATCTGGAATTTTAATTTCTGGAAATATTCACATCATTAAAATTTTACCGTAATGTCACGTCTTCTTGGCGCTGGCTAGGCAGAACTGCGGATCGTACCACACAAGTCTTGTACATGACCATTCAGCACATAGTTACAGGCATCTAAAGATTTATATGCCCTCTTTTTCCACTCGGTTTCTCTATCAGGTACAGTAGGTGTAGAAGTCAGGCCACTCAACCGGAGGTAACTTAGAGTTAACGTTAATCCTGTCAGATCGTCCATGGAGTGAGCGTGTACGGGTCGGCCAAACTGGGTCCGTCCGTTAAAATTAACTTTTGCAAATAACAATCGCGGTCCTGGACAGTGAGTGACCTTGCACATTAAGATAAATTCGGATTTTCTCCAGTTATTGTTAAAAAACAAACTAACAAAACTTGCAAACTAACGTTAGTGAAGCGGCCAGAGGGATCGTTCTGCCACCACATAAGCTCCGCCCAAAAAACATCACTGTTTACCAACTGAAAATTGGTCTATACACTCTCAAAATACTTATTATATATGTATATATATACACAAAATCTTCAACAATGCCTCCTACCTGGTAATCTTTTACCAATGCTCCTGAGCTCTCGGCCAAATACTTTCTGCAAACTTTCAGCATAATAGGATTTGCAAAACCATAGTCATAATCTACCTGTATATGAATTAGATACAGTCAAACAGAGGCGCAATGTGCTCATGATTTTCACAAAAGTAAAGGAAGGGAGGGGACTGCACACTGTCCAGGTACTGATAATGCCTTTACTACAGCTCATGAACGTGATTTCAAGATGACTAAATAATTAAATGTACATGCTGAAGCAGCATGTAAAAAGTGTGTTAACCTCATTATCTCTCTCTATCCCGCCACCATAAAAATGAAGGACCGGATTAGAAAGCAGTTTCTGCAAATCCTCCTGTGTCTACTCAATGTTTACATTTTCCCAGGAAGGTGCCTAAAACCTGTATCCATGGAAACTACCAGGAGCCAATCAGGAGTCCTTTTATGTGAATCATGTGACCCAGAGCCTGTTGTTGAGAGATGCATTGAAGTTGGCAGTCAAGCTGTCTTCTGACTGCGTTTTATTAAAAGAAAAATACAAACCATTGAGACGGAAAAGCGCCTTAGAGCACAACATAGAGGGAGAATGAGAGGGCTATGGCTTTTACATTTTGAAAAGGAAAAAGATTGTTGTCCTTTTCATGTTGAGGATGCATTTCACTGCTCAGAGAAGGTGAATGAGTTGTAAACGATGGGATGGAGGTTTGCTTTGCTGAGACGATTGCTTATTCTAGCACATTCTAGCCACTTTTCTGTAGAAATAACACTTAACCGTATATTACTCATGAGGTTTGGCAAAATAAATAACATCGGGATCCTCTGTTGAAGAATTTTCTAGTTCAACAGTCAGCTAGAAAATCTAACTGAGCCCAGAGACCTGTCTCTCATAGGTAGCATCCTTCTTAGAGATCGTCCTCACTAAAATGGAAACTTGTAAGTGATTTAGAACAATCCACATAAGCAGCAATTTAAATAATGTGAAACAAGTATTGATGTCAAAAGAGATTAGTTAGCATATATATATCAGCAATAATGCATTTAATTGGTCAAAAGTGACAGTAAAGACATTTGTGACACAGAAGACTGGAGTAATGATGATGAAAACTTTGCTTTGCCATCAAAGGGATACATTATCATTTTGATTTTCATTTTGATTTGTAAAAATATTTCAGAATATTAATGTTTTTGACTGTATTTTGATCAAATAAATGCAGACAATAAAAACAATCTTACATACACCAACATTTAAAATGGTCATAAAAGTAATTTTTAATTAGATTTTTTTATATAATTCTTTTTTTGCTATGGCATAAAATACATTTGCAACTCACTTTTTTCTTTAATCAACTTTTTTTTCATGAACTTGTTGCATTGCATTATGGAATTGCAAGCTTTATGAAGGATGCATGCATGAAGGCAGTTTAATTGTGCAGCCTACGTACTTCTTAGAAGAGCATTAGATACCTTAAAATGCACATGTTGTGTTTTCATGTTTGGGTACATAATGGTTTTATACTGTACAAACTGTATATTCTGTCCCCTGAAATTAACCCAACCCATCACAGAAAACTTTCTGCATTTTTACATTTTCAAAAAACATCACTTAGTATGAATAATAAGACCAAAAAATTGCCATTTTGTCCCCATAATGTAGGTTTACCTGGATCACGAACACACACACAACCACACGCACACAGACAGACAGACACGCACACACACACACACACACACACACAGAGAGAGACATGCTATTTTTACCTGCCATGAACACTGTTTCTTATCAGAGGCCTTGAAACTACCTGTCCACTTCAATCAACATGCTCGGCTTTCAGCACTGAGCCTGATGTGCCTCAGTTATTAGAGCATAAGATCTCTCTCTCTCTCTCTCTCTCTCTCTCTCTCTCTCTCTCTCTCTCTCTCTCTCTCTCTCTCTCTCTCTCTCTCTCTCTCTCTCTCTCTCTCTCTCTCTCTCTCTCTCTCTCTCTCTCTCTCTCTCTCTCTCTCTCTCTCTCTCTCTCTCTCTCTCTCTCTCTCTCTCTCTCTCTCTCTCTCTCTCTCTCTCTCTCTCTCTCTCTCTCTCTCTCTCTCTCTCTCTCTCTCTCTCTCTCTCTCTCTCTCTCTCTCTCTCTCTCTCTCTCTCTCTCTCTCTCTCTCTCTCTCTCTCTCTTAATGAGAACGGCAGATTACATTCTCTTTATGGAGCACCATGACCTGCATGTAAGAACACCGGCCTCGATCTTGGTTTCTCCCTCTGAGGGGATTTTTCATGTTTTGCTCCATCAAAGGCTTCTCTGAACTTGCCAGCAGCAATATCACCCTGTAGCCCATGACTGGTTGCCCACTGAAGCTTGAGCCTGGTCAGTACCTGGATGGGAGACCTCCTGGGAAAACCCAGGATTCTGCTGGAAGAGGTGTTAGTGAGTCCAGCAGGGGGCGCTCTCCCTGTGGTCTGTGTGGGTCCTAATGCCCCAGTATAGTGACGGGGACACTATACTGTCAAAGAGCACTGTCCTTCGGATGAGACATTAAACCGAGGTCCTGACTCTCTGTGGTTCAAAAAATCAAAAATTTGCCCTGTGGCCTCTGTCCATCATGGCCTCCTAATCATTCCCATATATATATATATATATATACACTAATTGGCTTCATCACCCTGTCTCCTCTTCACTATTAACCTGGTGTGTGGTGGGCGTTCTGGCGCACTATGGCTGCCGTCGCGTTATGACAGGTAGCAAAAACAGTGAAGTAGCAATTATATAGCTACTGCTTGATAATGTGATTCATATATAGCTACTGCTTGATAATGTGGTAATGTTGTCCTGATGTTTTATGTAAATTAACTACAATAATCTGACATTAATTGTGATCTTGAATTAAGTTATTAAAAAGTTATTACTCGACCACCTGTACATGACGTCAAACAACATACTAAATGTTGGTTCAACGATGGAGGTGCGAAGTTACTAAAGGAAACTTTCAAGGAAAACAGTCGTGACTAGTTCTTTTCCAAAATGACGCATTATAGTTAAGCAGAGAGTTAAGTTGTTTACAGTAAACGCACCCCTGGTTTACTGTGGTATGCTGTCTTTGACATTATTTTTGGATCTTGACGGCCCCATCCCAGTTCACTTTCATTGTACAGAGAGAAAAAAGAAAAAAAAACATGTCTAAAATAACTCATTCTGAGTGCAAAAAAGAAAGAACTGAGTGGGTTTAGATCATCTGGGGAATTTCCATTTGAGCTTAAGAGATGCAAAAAGTCACCAATAGATGGAGACAGAAGCGTGAGGAGAGACAGACAAGGAAAAAGAGCCACTGAAAGTGAGGTTATTAAAATTGCCAACGTATAAATAAGTGTCAGTAATGGGCTGCGATATTACAACGTCTGAGGATTGTTCTCAGGAGACGGCAGGTCTATGATTAAACTAACTGTTTTATGTGTGCTGAGACACTGGAGAAAGTCACGATCAACCGAGCTGCCCAAGACTCCAGCGAGAGTGACCCTCCGCTCAAGTATCCCGACCTCCACTCGCCATTCACCTCTACGCACGGATAGATAAGTGATATCTTTCAGAAAAACAAATACAGACCACCACCATTCACTCAATACAAATCCTCTCTTGGTAATTGTGCTGCGTTGAAAGACTGCTTTACATGTCCGCGGCTCCCAGCATGCTCTCTGTTCACCTGGTGACACCAACAGAAAGAGCGAATTTTCTAGAAGCCAGAGCACAGCGGTGAACTGCGCTAAGTGGCCGGCCTTTGTTGGTTCTTTTAAGCTCACTTTTTCTCTATTGCTTTTCCTTTTTCTTTCCGACCATCCAGGCAGCAGCGACAGGGAATCAATCCTTTAGAGATCCCCAGCAGGTAGAGCTCTCTCTGCCTGTCTCTCTCTCTCTCTGACTCCCTGTTGATCCGCATTCATCAGGCACATCAAAGGGCAGCTCGGGATGCTGCTGTGTCCCCGGTTTGCCGGCCCCTCCTGGTTGATTCTGCCGCCCATCAGGAAACAATCTCCCCTCCGCTGCACAGACTCATCTAATCAATGTCGAGGTTTAGGGCTCTCCGAGTTCCTACGGCTCCTGCGAGAAGCTAAAGGCCTGTGAGGTAGAAAGAGTCTTAGGAGAGAATGACTCCACACTGAGACTCAAGGGAGAGTTCAGCGCATCGGATCCCACCCGACGAATGTTTCTTCTTGACAGCAATGAGATCAAATGGAGAAGTTTCCAGATTCTCCAATTTTTCTCCAATCATCCAGATTTGCCAACCTAGCTATCAAAAATATGGTTTAAGAACGTTTTGCTAACGTTCCCATTAAGGGTCAGATTTACTGACAGCTTGCGCTGGCGCAAACCCTCTTTTGGCTTTGAAAAAAACAAAGTCAGGATTTACTAAAGACACGCAGTGTAAAATAAGCTCTGAAAATCGTGGACACTGTTATTTTGCGGCTGGCCTTATTGCATTTGTAGGAGTTTACCTTTCAGGGACAAACATTTATGGGAAAGGAGTAATTTAAGGTGATTTAATAAGGTTTGCGCTTGTCAATTTACTGGTATTTGTACCATTATTTACCGCCCCCCAAAAAAACATGTCTTAAACCAGAAGCTAATTTGCCCTGTTGAGTTAATTTGGCCCTAAATTATGAAAACATTATTTTTGAATGGTCTGTGATCGTCTAAATGTCCAGTTTTTTTTTATGTTTTAAAACAATTTTTACTTGATGCAGGCATTAAGCAACATTCTATTTTCCAAACATGGTATTGTTAATTTTTTTAATGTTCTCTGAACATTTAGAAACAGGGAGTAACATGTTAAAATGTTAGATGAAAGTCCATCTAAATAATTTTTTGGGACAAAAAATAAAACATTTCAGGACCGATGTATAGCCTAGATAAATGTTTTTGTGTTTTGAGAACATTAATAAAGACCAGAGAACTTTGAACGAACATTCTATTGATGTTACTGGAAAACCCTATTGCAGACTTTGATGCACAAATGATCAGATAACAATTGTCTTATGTGTCTATTTTTATTTCTTGTTTGGAATTTAGGAGAAACACCTGAGACAATATTGATCTTTAAATAAATACGATATAACTGAGAACACCATTATGTCTCCTGAGATATGAAAAGAGCAATATCTGATAAACATATTTCATATGAGAACATAAGGTCTGTTATCTCAACTGTTTTCCCTAGACAACAATACGTTTAAAGAGAGATAAAGAAAGAGGAAGAATCTCACGTTTCGAACTGTGCTCAAATATATCAATACATCAAAGTCTGCGATCTTTCTCATCAAAGCTTAAGGAAAGATACAAAGTAGATCTTGTAGGACAATTGTTTCTCCCAGCAGGCAATGCTATGGGGATCAAGTGGAAACTGTTGACAAAGTCTCCCAAGAAAAGACCCTCACGTGTGTCTCAAACTGTGCTCAGATTTGCCAAGACACCAACATCTGTGACCGGAAGTCCCATTTCAACATGAGCTCTAGAATTTCTCATCAGATTGATCCAAATAACCTTAGCTGCTATTCACATTGATTTTATACTGTACATCTATATCCTTGCTCTATGAAAGTAACTGTAGGAGAAACATCTGAGACAACACTGAAACAGAACTAAGAACCTGTCTTCAGAGCTATGAAAGAGCAAACTCTGAGCATTCAGATGTTCCTGTGGGAGGGCAGAGAGAGAAACGGGTGTTGATTAACAGCAGGGTGATGAGATGGTGAAGTTAAGAAGGGATGAGGGTTGTGTAAGAGACCATCTTCATGCTGTGGTGATCTGACAGCGTTGGAGAAGGGAGGAGCTCACAGCTCTGTGATCCAGAGACGAGCCGAGACAGAATAAAGCCTGAGAGACAGATTATGCTCAGCTCCAAGACAAATGAGAAGAAACATCTGAACTCTATCTGCAGTGGCAAACAAAAGGAATGAAGGGATTAGAGCAGTCAAGCAGTCCTTCCCTCTCTCTCTCGCTCTCTCTCTCTGACACAAACACACACGCATTTGTGACTCATTTATTCACAGCACTCTTTTACACACAAGTTTTTACTGTTTGCTTAACTCTTTAAAGTTATATTCGAAAGCACAGAATGTTCCATATGGCTCGAAAGGGATTTGGTGTGTGTTGTGTGTGTGTGTGTGTGTGTGTGTGTGAGAGAGAGAGAGAGAGAGGCTGATAGTATAAGAAACATTAATGCATTAAAGTGTTCAAGACATGTCTGTGGGAGTTTATTTTTACTATGGGAAACATTTCTGCCAATTGAGCTAAATCTCACAAATAAATCACATCTGACCAGTATTGTGAAATAGTATTAAAATCTAAAAGAAGTGTTTTCTATTTTGATATTTATTCCTGTGATTAAATAATTTTAAGGATCCTTTCTCCAGTCTTCAGTGTCACATGATCCTTCAGAAATCATTTTAATATGATGATTTGACGATCAAAGAAACATTCATTATTATTATCGATTCTTTTAAGTAGGCCTATGCTGGTTTAAATAGTGATAAATCACTTTGCAACCATCAAATACTTAAATTTAAATGTAACAAAGCTACACAATTTGATTGATCATTCACGTCTGCAGCACAAACAGTACCGAAGTTTTTAAGATGCCTCTCCTCTAAATATACTGTATATCTCTTCCCTTTCACCCTTGTTTCTCAGCCACTATAAAAGCCAATCTCAAAAGAACTGTATTTTCCAGGCTGTTCACATATGCTCTCTGAAGACAGAGGAAAAACACTGAATCTCGAGTTCCTGTTCACTGCCTGAGCCTTTTTATCAGCGTGCTCGAACGATCTGGTGTGGAACCCACGATTGGGCCTCGACCTGATCAATAATGCAACAGCGATGCAATCCAGCCGCCTTACAAATCAATTAAAACCCATTACTGGGCCGTGTTCATTCACCAGCAGCTGTGTGTTTATTCAGCTCTGTCAGCTGAGGGTGGGAGAGGCTGATCTCGCTGTGGTTTGTGCAGGTGAGACCGAGAGCAGACGCGTGAAAAGGAGGCATTGTACAAAACGCATGAGCTCGAAAATTCCACGAATGTGCATTTCATCCACACCGCACAATCCGCTCACTTGTTTCGGCGGAGTTTGGTTTGGCCGAGCGCTCGTGACTTACACACACCATCCAACAGGAGCAGTGATGAAGTCCAGGCCTCTCTCTGGAGCTCATCCGAACCGTCCCGCAGGAGTGTCAGCTTTCCTGAGGGGAATGTGTTTGTGAGTCTTGGCACTGTCAAAAAGCTCGAGGCATAACCGAGGGCTGATGATCAAAACTAAACTCCAAACCACCCCTTTCAACATCGCTCTCGCTCATGCTTCACAAACTACAGGTGCTATTTCTGCATGTTCTAGGTCCATACTTATATTTACATCTATGCGTTTGACAGACACTTTGACTCACAATGCATTCATTTTATTTCACGCATTCCCTGGGAATTGAACCTATGAGCTTGGCATTGCAAGTGCTATGCTCTACTGTTTAAGCTACAGGTGAAAATTGCCAATAAGCTTTACAACAGTATTCCATTTCCAACATTAGGAAGGAATGGTAGATTTGTGTTTACTGCATACTGTGCATTACATACTGCATAATGAGTAAAACTATGTTTTAAATAATATGTGAAACAGTATGCCACAGGTCGAGAGCATTGCATTGTGGGATGCAGTTTCTCAAGTAGTGTGCTCTGGTTATGTACTGCTCGTTTTAGTCAAATATAGTAGATTATTCTGGTGCATTTTAATGCATTTTGTCAGTAACTTGGTTTTTAGTTTTGTTGTATTTCATACCACACACAGAAATGTTTCTGATTGGCTATTTCACCCGGTTCAAACAGAGTGTTATACAAAGTTTGTGTCACACTGGTGACAGATACTGTTTGAGGCAGAAGACTGGATTATATTTAGTGTCTGACCTTCTTGTGTGCTCAGACTATCCAGGCTAAACGTCCCTCAGTCAAACAGCCAGTCAAATGAGCTAAAACAGTATTGACTCTGTATAAACAGGGGACATTCCTCCCTCAAATTGGGTTACCGTTCTCTTAAATTAAAGATGTTTTCATTTCTGAGCTCCTCAAGCAGTCTCTCTCTCTCTCTCACTCTCTCTCTCTCTCTCTCTCTCTCACGCACACTATGTTTTTCCCCTCAGGAGATGAACATTGTGCTGTGCTCTCATGATTGACCGGCTTCCCATGTTACTGCGAGAGTGATTGCCATAAATATTTCATCACCAAAATTGCTTCGTGCCATAAATACACAGCAGTGTGTGACAAAAGAGGGAGAGAGAGAAAGGACACACTTCCTCCTTATCACCTCAGACGCCCGGACAATTAACACACCACCTCATATATCATTCTAGAGCCATTTAAGAGGACATTTCTCACTCTTGTCTTCCTTTCTCGTCCGGTCTCACGTTTCCTTAAACACAAACACAATACTTTTAACAGACCGGCCTCATATATACATAAACATGAACACAAATGCACACTGATATTAGTTTATTATTTGACTGTATCTTTTTTTTTTTTTTTTATACTGGAACATAATCCATTTCTAATTATGTGTACTTTAGATAACATTACATTACAGATAATATAATAAAATAAACATAATATCTAATTTTTATTTTATGATATTACTGTATCTGTATAATACAGTATATCTAACTTTTTTACATAACTATTTAAACAGTAACAATATAATTTTTTATTAAAAATTCATAAAGTTCTGCCCATTCTTACTTTTCCTTTTAAATACACAAATACAATAGTTTTAACAGCCAAGTCGCAAAAGTAAATAAACGTTAATACAAATGCCATGAAATTTAATTTTATTATTAAATTTTTTTATTCTATTTTGTAAAGATATTACACTTTAATTATGTGTACTCTATTCTAAATTATATTAAACAATTTAAAAATGGATTATCTAACATTTTAAACAATTTATCAATAGTTAAGTCACCTTTATTTTATAGCGCTTTATACAAATCAGATTGTTTCAAAGCAGCTTTAGAGATAAACAGGAAACAAAATGATTCAATGAAGCAAACAGAGTTCAATTCGGCTGTACTGCAGCTCTAAAAATAAAAGTGTCATTTGTTCAGCTCAGTTCAATTCTCAATCCAATATTGTCAGTGCAATTGGATCAATAATATTGTTGAATATTAATAAGTTTCCCCAACTAGCTAGCCTGAGGTGACAGTGCCAATGAACCCAATGTCCATCAGGTGACAGAAAGGAGAAAAACTATTTTAAACTTGTAGCACAATTCATGTCTTTTTCACGTCTGCTGCTTGCGTGTCTCTGTAACGGCTCAGTTTTTGTGGAGATTTACTGTGTGTTATGGGAAGGGGATTTCCTACTGTTCTTCGTGGTCACTTGACTGAAGAATAGAGCCTGACCTTGTGTCGCTCACACACATATCTGCTCCCCACAGTCCTCACAAGCTTATTAAACACATTCAATCTCAATGTCATAAGGCAAGATTTTAAGTGTTTGGCTGAACGCCTACCCATAATCCACCTCTCAGCTCTGGTTGGAGGTCTGTCGAGCACTTCAGTTCAGGATGGAGGCAAATCCATTTCCATTCAGCTCTTGATAGCATAGAACCCTCTGTGCAGAAATAGATGACTTCATTTGAGTTATAAATGCGACTTAAAAGCATTTTGGAAACTTGGAATGACCAGAATGCTCAAAAACATAACAAACTTTCTTTGAAATCTATAAGTGTGACATTCCAGAGAAACACTTCAGTAACACTTCACCTTATATAGCATGTCTTTTTAATGCATTGTAATGCCGTGCTGGTAACATGCATTAAAAATAGACATGAGTGTGTGTCTACCGTTTAAAAGTTTTTTTTTTTTTTTGAAAAAAGTCTCATGCTCACTAAAGCTATACATTTTATAATCAAATACAGTAAAATTGTAATATTATGAAATAATATGACAGTTTAAAATAACTTTTTTTTTAAACTATATTTAAAAATATAATTTGTTCCTGTGATGCAAAGCTGTATTTTCAGCATCATTACTCCAGTCTTCAGTGTCACATGATCCTTCAGAAATCATTCTGTGATGATTTGCTGACTCAAGAAACATTTCAGATTTTTATTATTGAAAAAAAAAAAAAAAACAGCTGAGAATCTTTCAAAAACAAAAAATCTAACCATGTTTTTGAACACTATATACTATTACCTTATAGATAAATTGACAATATTAAAGTGCTATATTGTTTTGTTTAATAAAAAAAATTAATAAAAAAATATAAAATGTGAATTTACAGTGAATTTAGACCCCACAACATTATAATTGCACAATATAAACATTTATTTTAATTTTGTAGGGATTACATTTAACAGTGTTATTAAAATATTTGTGATTTTAATAATTTGAATGTTCATTATGACAAATGAAATCTAATGAGGACACAACATAAAATAATAAATACTAAAATACTGCACTCGACTGTGTATTATAAAGCACTTATGGCTTAGAATGCATTATATATAATGACATCAGGGAAAGTCTTACAGGGACCTCTAACACAATCACTGTGCATTACCTTATGTATAATAGAAGAAAGTTTCAGAACCTGAACCCCGCTGAATACGGGGATTTATTAAAGTCCAAAAGCGTTTTTCTGACTGTCCTTTAAGTTTAACGGTATTCTGCCCTCAGCTCTGGTCAGTTGTATTTGCCCAGGTGTTCGTCTTTGAAGTAAATTGGTACACAGGGACACAGTATCGTGAGTGTTTCTGAAAAGCACTATAAACTTCCTCCACAGAAGCTGCCTGAACATGCACTTTCATGTTCAGGAATAATTTGCATTACCATCATCATTTCAGCTCCTCAGTCAGCAGGCAATTATGGCAACAAACTTCAACGCACACACACACACACACGTGCACACACACACACGCGCACACACACGCACGCACACACACACACACACACACAGAAATCCATTTCTGCAGTAATGAGAAGAAGCTTTGAAATGGATTCAGAAACAGGTGTGAATGTAATTCAGGAGTGCAGCGGGTGTTGATTAAGAGAGCCGGAGCTCATGCCAGAGAACAGAAATAAAGTCATTTCTCTCTGTCTGTGTCTGCTGGTGTACCAGGGGCTGGATGACTCTATTACAGGTGAGAGAAAGAGAAAGAGCTGTCCGCTGTATCATGCAGTGTACAGTGGAAAAACAAGCTGTCTAAAAGAGCTAAAAATGCATTACAACACCAACTACTCACAGCATCTAAAAGATTGCTTGTACTTAAGTCCACTTTGCTTATTTTGACATGTAAAGCAATCATCCACGGTTCATGTTGTTTTTACATGCCATTTATTGGAAGTTTTATCTGAAATAGATCATACCACAATGATGAAAAAGCTCTTAAAATAATTGCAATATAGTGTCTGACCACAACTGCAAAATAACATAAATGTGTGTAGAACTTGTAATTTAGAAACCTAACTCAGAATATACACTTTTGTAAACTACTTTCAAAAGTGGAGGTGGTAAGATTTGTTGAAGTTTTTGAAAGAAGTCTCTTCTGCTCAAATACAGTAAAATACAGTAAAAAAGCAAGATTGTGAAATATTATATTTTAAGAGAGTTTTGTATTTGAATATATTTAAAATAAATATGCATAAATATGTACCCTGTCATTTTTAAAAAGGCCTATACAGTATGTATAGGTACACTATTATTACAAAAAGGTACACAGTGTGTTCTCGCTAAATTACTCCCAAATGTAAGATTGTAGAATAAGTACCCCTTAATTCTATAATACTTACAGTACAAATATATATATTTTTTAATTATCTTGGTTGTTACCCCTTCCTCAAACTTTATATATTGTTCCCTTATACTTGCATGCAAGTACTTTATAGGTACACTATTACGACCCGCAAACAACTGTGTAAGTAAACCGATATTACGGTGTACGTTTCTGTAATTATAGTGTACTTCCGTGTAGGTATAAGGGAACAATATGTTACGTTTTGGGTAATAAAGGGGTAACAAGCAGATATACAAGCAAATTATTTATAATGTAATTATTTTAAAACTAACAGGTATTCTGTTAATATATGCAGGCAAAAATTGTACGTCTGTTGTATATAAAAGTTTTTATCAGATTTCTGGCAAAATATGTTCTTGTGCAATGTAGTTACAGGGTAATTTTGACATCTGTGGTTTGTAAATTAAATGTGTGTGTGTGTATATATATATATATATATATATGGCTGTATGTAAGCACAGTATGCTAAAAAATTAATTTATTGGCTTTTCTTACTAAACTAGGCTACTTAACGTTAAGCAAAAAAAAAAAAAAAAAAAAAAAAAGGTTTCTGCTATGATTTTAATTTAGAACGTAGCCTACCATGTAGTACTTAGTACTTACCTTATCACATTGTATTGCAATGACACTTAAATGTGAGGGCAAATATACTGTGTAATTAAAACGTTTTTTTTTTGTTTGTTTTTTCATAATAAGAGTACCTTTCTCTGAAATTACTGTGCAAATAGTGTTGTTTCGTATTGTTACATAGTGTTTGTTACCCGTTTCATCTGTGTATTTACAGGGTAAGTGTAACTCCTGCGGGCTGTAAATTAAAGTGGCGCTTGTTACCCCTTTATTACCCAAAACTTAACATATTGTTCCCTTATACCTACACGGAAGTACACTATAATTACAGAAACGTACACCGTAATTTCGGTTTACGTGCGGGTCGTAATATAAAGTGTTACCAAATACTCTTAATGGAGCTAAAATAAGCAACATAAAAAAGCTAATTTCGTACATATAAAAGGTAAATAATAAAAAGTGAAATTTAATCTAGACATGTTCCAGACATGCACACACAATTTTAAATAAAATGATAAAGCCTTATAATTAACTTAATAATAAGCCTAATAAATAACTAATACAAATATTAATTTCTTTCTCACCTTAAAAGGTCAGAGGTCGCTTTTAACAGTACTTCTTTAACACCAGGAAAATACCATTACTGGAGATTTCACTGACCTTAGAAGTGAACCACTGCTGTTCAAAGAACAAATGAATGCCGAAGGCTCTGCCTTTTACACCAGTGTACCGAGATGACCTTGGTTTGGTTATTTACGAGCCAGAGTGCAGCTGTCATCATTAATTAGTTCCTTTCATTAGCGAGAGGATGGATACATACACTTTCCTCTCACCTTGTCTTTTATTCTCTATCCTCTAGTGGTCTAATGAGAGCTAGACATCAGAGAGACTTCCAGTGGGCTGTATTTATATACATAAGTAATGTCTGAACCGGTTTCAGATGCAGCCGTAATGATTTCAGAACAAGAGGAGAGAAATTAAAAACTGGAATAGCACTCCAGAGACATAAAGCCTATTTGGAAAGTCCTGGGAAATGATTTCATTTCTTTTACTGTGCTTTTCGAGTGTGTGTGTGTGTGTGTGTGTGTGTGTGTGTGTGTGTGTGTGTGTTCTGGAGATGGCCTTTCTCCGGCCTGTGTCATTTATGGGTCGTTAGCTGAGACCCACTGCTCCATTAACTGAAGCACAGCATTATGGGTAAAGTACAACCGCTCATATATTCTTGTGAAGGAAATGGCTGCTGATTTTATGGCATACATCTCCCAGTGGTACGCAATAACTCAAACACACATACACACACACATTATTTACACTTTTTTTTTTTTATTGGGCCAATTTTGACACCAGTGCTTATGATGGATGGTTGTGTTTTCTTTCTAGCTTTCTTCCTTTTTTCGTCATAGTAAAGTGGGCCAGACAAAAAACACGCACACACAGCTCTTAACATCCACCTGTTCCCATACACAGGAAAAGGAAGTGACTCTAAGAATGTGCTGGTTTAGTGTGTGACTGATAAGATGAAAGTACGCAGATAAGCATGAAACCGCTCTGAAACCCTGAAACCTCACAGTACTTCAACATGACAGCAGAGAACAGCTCCAAATAAGAGTCTGGTTGTTTTAATTGGCTTGACCTGTGAGTCACTGTGTGAGTTTTAATTGCATGCAGTGTGAGTCTGGAGCTTGATTAAGCCTTAAGAGGATTGATTGCCATTAAAGTCCTTATGGGAGAAAGGTGATATAATACAGTAACATGTAAGATAAAACATAAAGACAGAATATGTATATAATATAAAACATGTTGGGAGCACATTTAGGGAGTTCCTACAGGAAAACGGTGATGGTAAAAAAAAAAGCGGGATGCGAGGAAAAAATATACATCAATGCTTTTGCGTTCACTCACAAAACTTGTTGTGTTTTCACACGTGCTTCAGACACCGGATACGCTGATGGCATCCAATCCATGACGTAGTTTAGAGTTCCCATTGGAAAGGTACTATATTTTAGTGCCTTTGCAAGTGCATAGTACTTTTGTGAGAGAATGTAAAAGTTTGCTTGTGAACACAAAAACATTGAACGTCTCGGTTACGTATGTAACCCTAGTTCCCTGAGGAATTGTGGGGACGCCTCTGTGTGATTGTGCCATGAAGCACAAATGAAACCAGTCCAATGGCGTGACGGATCCTCATGTGACGTCATCGCGACCAGGAAAATATAAAGCACACCTGAACCAAACAGTGTCAGCTTCTGATAGTCTGAAGCAAGTCGATCACGGGCATGCCGGGAGTATGGCAGAGTGATGCAGCGTCTCGTTCCCTCTTCAGGGAACTAGGGTTACATACGTAACCGAGACATTCCCTTTCAAGGGAACTCGAGCTCCGTCGAAACGCTGTGGGATCGCTAATGCCCACGCCGCCATAAGAGCAAGTGTCCGTCTGTGTGAAATCAATGCGCACATCTAGGCGAAAGCACCTGCGCCCCTGAATTGGAGCCGAGGTCCAGCTAGTGAAGCCTCATGCAGAGCAGACAAAGTTTCTCTAAGTCTGACGTCCGGAGGAGGACATAAGGCCTGCAGTTCTCTAGGTCTTACAGTATTAGTAGGAACCTTATGAACGTAACTTGGTCTTAGGGTGAAGAAAACACTTTACCATACCAGGTGCAAATTCCATGCATGAGGGAGATACCAAAAGTGCTTGAATGTCTCCAATTCTCTTGAGAGATGAAATAGCGAAGAGAAAGACAGTATTTAGAGATATTCTCAGAAACTTCCTCAATGGGCTCGAATGGAGCTGGGCAGAGGCCTTCTGGTACAACAGCCAAGTCCCATGTCGGCACCCTCGAACTACAACATTCAGCTCCTCAGAACTGGATAATTGCAGTACCGGTGCCTCATTCGAGGTGGAAGTAACCGCAAAGCGTGCTTCCGACCCCGAGATGAGACACTGGACCTGGCAGGTGAAGGCAGAGAAAGGGTGAAGCCCGTCTCTAAACCCTCTGCCAGAGCCATTTGCGAACCCCATTTGCACAGAGGCACCCTCCTCATAGAGCGATCGGCAGGAGCACAGCGTTCTCAGTTGTCTCACAACAATGCTCATATTCAGCCCCCTCGAGGGCTGACTTAGTGTGTTGCGCTCCCAAACGAAGAACACACAATACATGTGTATACCCAAGCGTGATGTAGATTGAGTAAGGATGAACACATGTTGTTCGCTCGCCATTATAAAGTTTTTGTTTTCTTTTAAATATATATTGGGTGAAGGGACATAGATTATAATTTTCCCTCCCATCTTTTTTGCATCACCAAAAATTACAATAAATAATAAATAAATAACATTTTTTTGTGACATTATTTTCACAATAATTAGAACAATTTTCTGCTAAAATGTTAACTGTCATAATGCATCTGGAAAATTTGACTTTTAATTAAAATGTATTATTTTGTATTTCCCATTATTTTTGACTGATTCGATTTTTACATTTAAATCAGCATAAATGAAATTAATTACAACCAATAGTACTTAACAATTTAAATAATGACATTACATTTATAAATTTATTATGTTTATGTTTAAAGTTTTTCCCAATACAGTAAAGAAAATGTGTATAAGTGTCATGAAAATGTCACACTGCAAAAACTAATTCTTAATTGTAAATTCATAAAGGACAAAAGAGGGGAAAAAATTATGCAACCAGATAATAAACTAATAAACTAGACATGTTCCTGACACGCACATAAAATATTCAGTGGCATTGAATCAACAATTATAAATTCAAATGCTGACTCGCAGAGAAACAAAACATTAACATAATCTATATTTGTTTTATGATACACATGGACATTTCTCAGACATTATTACAATCAAATCTAATTAGTCTGTCCTTTCCAGAGCGCCTTGTGTTCAATCTAATAAATCTAATCAGGCTTCACTGATTATGATTATAAAGTTTAAAAGCTCTAAGCTGCCGAGAGCACGATTCATTTCTGCCATGTGAGTGTTTTTACTCTGAATCACACATTTTAAATGTGAAATGCATCAATTACTGCAGGCTTTACTAAACTGTTTATATGCTCCTCCATGCAGATCCATGTAAACACCACACACAATCAAAGACCGCCAGCTATTTCAAATGTTCAAAGAGTTGAATGAGTGTTTATCCAAAAATAATAATAATTGGATTGTAAGATCAGTTATGACTCCCCAGCAGCGAGAAAACAAAGACATGTCAGGCAGGTCTGAACAAGATAAAGGAAAGCTGATCCCCCCCTCCTCATAACAGGACAAATTTAAATAATACCGCAGAAAACAGCAGGCCTCCCGGACCCAGTGATGGCCGTGGAAGAATGAATAATAAAAAGTTAATTTACAGTTCCTCCAACAGATGTATTGAGACAAACACCGCAAACACACGGCTCACAAAATAAATTTTTCCCCAAGCCTGAAAGCCATTGGGACCCTCCTCTTGTTGAATCATCATGGTCCTGCATGCTGGAGGCAGCAGTCAGGGATTTGCAAAAAGATTCTCTTTGAGGCGGATTATCTCTCTCTCTCTCTCTCTCTCTCTCTCTCTCTCTCTCTCTCTCTCTCTCTCTCTCTCTCTCTCTCTCGTTCTCCTCATGCGCTCTCCTCATTCAGCTCACTGTGAAATCAGAGGAGATCTTGTATTCGCGGGCTGCCGAGGCCACGCTACTGAGCTGTGATAATATCTCTAGTCAATTTACTGTCTGTGGAAAGCTGAAATAAATGGGTTATTTAATATTATGCGTTATATATCCGCGGATGGTTATTTTCTAATCAAATTAGTCACTGATACATGCCATTTCCTTAACTGTTCAACATAAATAGCTGCAAACAATTTTACCTCATACCAAAAGGTTTTTTTCTGAAAAAAAACATCGAATATCTTTGTATTTCTTTCTCTCTTTTTTTTTCAGTTACTAATCAAATTTCCCAGATCAAAATCACTCCACACACATACAACATTTGTGATTAAAATGTCCAAACTCGTAAGTAGGAACTTCCCAGAGGACATAAACAGGTATTGCTTCATGGGTCAAGAGGGGTCAGACTTAAGTTTATGCACTAAAGCTGTAACACAGCTGTGAGGTCAAAGGTCAAATGTCATTTAACGGGAGCATAACCCTGGATATTAATCTCTGACTGAACCCACCCACCCCTCCTTCCTTCCATCCATCAGAACATATTCTGGCAAGGTTCTCTCAAAGTTATAAACAAACATTCTTTCAGTAACATTAATATAATATTAGCTCAGTTATCTGATCTTTAATAATGTTCCCAAAATGTTAGGACAAAAACATTATCTATACATCGTTCATGGAATGTTTTTTTCTGAAACCTTTTAGTTGGATGTTCGTCTAACATTTAAAAAAAATTTACTACTTGTTTCAGAATGTTCAGAGAACACTCAAAAGTAACAATCTCACAACGTTTGCAAAATGGAATGTTCCCTTATACGTTTGCATAACCAAGAATATATATATATACACTCACCGGCCACTTTATTAGATACCCCATGCTAGTAACGGGTTGGACCCCCTTTTGCCTTCAGAACTGCCTCAATTCTTCGTGGCATAGATTCAACAAGGTGCTGGAAGCATTCCTCAGGGAGTTTGGTCCATATTGACATGATGGCATCACACAGTTGCCGCAGATTTGTCGGCTGCACATCCATGATGCGAATCTCCCGTTCCACCACATCCCAAAGATGCTCTATTGGATTGAGATCTGGTGACTGTGGAGGCCATTTGAGTACAGCGAACTCATTGTCATGTTCAAGAAACCAGTCTGAGATGATTCCAGCTTTATGACATGGCGCATTATCCTGCTGAAAGTAGCCATCAGAAGTTGGGTACATTGTGGTCATAAAGGGATGGACATGGTCAGCAACAATACTCAGGTAGGCTGTGGCGTTGCAACGATGCTCAATTGGTACCAAGGGGCCCAAAGAGTGCCAAGAAAATATTCCCCACACCATGACACCACCACCACCAGCCTGAACCGTTGATACAAGGCAGGATGGATCCATGCTTTCATGTTGTAGACGCCAAATTCTGACCCTACCATCCGAATGTCGCAGCAGAAATCGAGACTCATCAGACCAGGCAACGTTTTTCCAATCTTCTATTGTCCAATTTCGATGAGCTTGTGCAAATTGTAGCCTCAGTTTCCTGTTCTTAGCTGAAAGGAGTGGCACCCGGTGTGGTCTTCTCTGCTGTAGCCCATCTGCCTCAAAGTTCGACGTACTGTGCGTTCAGAGATGCTCTTCTGCCCACCTTGGTTGTAACGGGTGGTTATTTGAGTCACTGTTGCCCTTCTATCAGCTCGAACCAGTCTGGCCATTCTCCTCTGACCTCTGGCATCAACAAGGCATTTCCGCCCACAGAACTGCCGCTCACTGGATGTTTTTTCTTTTTCGGACCATTCTCTGTAAACCCTAGAGATGGTTGTGCGTGAAAATCCCAGTAGATTAGCAGTTTCTGAAATACTCAGACCAGCCCTTCTGGCACCAACAATCATGCCACGTTCAAAGTCACTCAAATCACCTTTCTTCCCCATACTGATGCTCGGTTTGAACTGCAGGAGATTGTCTTGACCATGTCTACATGCCTAAATGCACTGAGTTTCCGCCATGTGATTGGCTGCTTAGAAATTAAGTGTTAACGAGCAGTTGGACAGGTGTACCTAATAAAGTGGCCGGTGAGTGTATATATATATATATGGACATTTTAAACGTTCAGAGAACATTCAGAAATAATGTTAATGGGAACATTATCAAAATGTTCTTTGAACATATTTTCTTACCTGGGTGTCTGGTGTAGGCCTACTTGCAATGCATTTTTTTCGCAAAATTTTTGTGTGCATTTCATTTCATGATATCCTGTCACAAAATGCATTTCCTTCACAAATTGCTCATTCTGTGAATGAGATGTACATGTAATCCATATTTGTTGTGGTCCAGACAACCTCTGTTATGGGTGAAATGCATATCTTGTTTACAAAATGAATCGTGACTCAAATACAAAAAAGTCCAGGACAGCTTCCCTCTTTGTGTTCCATGAAAGCACCTTGGGACGACATGAGGGCACGTAAATGATGAATTAATTTTTTTCTCAAGGCGTAAAAGACTTTATTCTCTATTGCTTCTGCCCTTGAGCCCCTTTCATTTTGTTTATTAAGTTCCTCTTGACAGATGATGGGTCTCCCTCCATTTCTGAATCCTTTGGGAGTTTCTTTTCTTTCAAGCTTAAATGCGAACGCTTAAAATCAAATGCTATTGGGGTCTGGAGCCAGCGCTCAAACGCTCTCGGCGAGAGTAGGTCCGCTGACAGCCGTGATTCAGTTTTGCATCTGCAGGGGAAAAAGAATTTAATGAATAAATGAAATCAAATCCGTCTGGAGTGGGTGAATCTGAATTATTCACCATGATCTTGGTCACCCCTGTTTCCTTCCCCCCCAGTTCTCATAACTGTCACAAAACAAAATGTGCCAACACAGACTCAAAAATTCAGGGGATGATGACAGCTGATAAAATATTAATTGTCTTGCAGTTGTTGCATTTAGCTGACATACTCTTCTCCTCACTCACCGTCCCCGAGGCAGACGACCACTGTGTTGGTTTGGCAACATTACATTAAAGGCACACTATGTACGATTTTTGGATTAAAATATCCTAGAACAATGTTATATATTTTGTTGATTTGTGTACTTACATTATCCCAAATGTTTCTAAGAATGTTAAAATCCAGAGAAATAAGCAGTTTCAACCAGGACACAAACCGTGTCCGTGCTTTGCCTATTGATGACATCTTACCCGTGTTACTTTCGATTTCCGGTTTTAGTTTGTATAAACAATGGAAACACCAAAGACGCTTTAATCTATTATGTGTTTTATTAGACAGGTGAGCAACTGTTTGGATACATTCATTAACATAAAACAAATCATTGTTACACAGCTCAGCACAGTTAGTCTTTTTGTTTAAATCTCATTTTCTTGATTTACCGCAGGTACCATGTTTTACCATGCCTAATATCGATCTAGCTCACTGTAGTGTGAAACAAGTGTCTCACAGTCGCCGAGCGAACGCACAGAGTAGCACTATAACAACTTTCATCACATGTGGTATATGTGGAGTATATGCAAGGTTCACTGCTCTCAAACCGTGTGTCGCGCTAATCTCTCATTAGCAATCACTCCGGCGGCCTCATTCCGATCCAACGGCTTTTGTAACTTTAATACATTACCGGTCATCCATGAATATAATTTCTGCCCGAGTCCCTACGTATTCTCTACTGGCTGTAAAAGTGAAGACAACAACTCCCATGATTCCACGAAATCAAGGTGTCATCAAGCTATGCATTTGTTTTGAATAAGTGACCTCTAGTGGTAAAAATTACATACTGTGCCTTTAAGAAGTGATGTCCCTGCTGAATTTTCTTACTTCAAGTATATTTTTCTAAAATATATTTTTCTAAAATATACTAAAGTACAATTATGTCAAAGTGTGTCAAATTATGTTAAGTGTGTCAAAAGTTGTATTGTGAAAATAGATAAAAGTATGATGCTAATATACGTTTAATATATTCAAAGATAGTTTTTTGTTAGTATATTTGCAATGTACTGTACTTTTGAAAAAGGGAATATATTTCAAATACAATAAAGTATACTTTTTTCACTAGGGGTGTAACAACAGTGCATTAAAAAGTAACTAATTATGCTATCATTAATTTTGTTGGAAGGTTACTTTTTCCTCACCCTGACTGAGAATCTCTCTTCCAGACTGCACTATCGGCTTGCAGATGTTGGAAGTGGTATTTTTTCAACTCAGATTAATTTGCAAAACGTGTATTTTATTAATTTATTACGTCACTTTATGCTCGGTTCAGGTCTGGTGGGGGTAGCCCCCCGTGGGACGGGGTGCGTATTATATCTGACCGCTACCCCCATGAAACCTCTCCATCCCCGCCACCCCTGTGCTTCGGGGGGCAGCGGTTTCCAGCGAAATGTCAGATGTTCCGTTGCTTCCTGCTTTCATCCAGGACACGGGACATCTAAAGTCCCCTCAAAAGGAAGTGTTAAAACTGATACCGCTATCAGTGAGTCTGGCAGTGTGGGAACTTCTGCCAGGCATTTCTGCTTGGGTATCAAGCATATTACAGATAGGATACAGAATCCAATTTATTCATCGTCCATCGTGTTTCAACGGTGTGGTCTTCAAGGGCATTTGCATTTTAAATTACATCGATGGTTTGTTAATACTAGCACAATCGCAAGAGAGAGCGTTTCAACACAGAGACATCGTGTTAGCTCATCTACTGCTAACCATGAGCAAAGTCAGGCTAGGTCAAGATCGTACTGTTCGTCAGTTCCAAAAGATGTTAGGTTTCATGCCTTCAGCATCCACGATGATTCCTTTGGGGCTGTTGCACATGAGACCGTTTCAGTTGTGGCTAAAAGCCAGGGGATTTCATTCAAGGGCCAATCCTCAAAGGCAAATAAAAGTGACGCGCCGTGGTCATCGTACACTATCTCTGTGGCTCAGACCCCGGTTCCTTGCCTTGGGTCCCACTCTAGGGGCGCCTTGTCGTCGCAGATTGCTAACGGGGAGCGGTCTTAAGTGTTCATCCAGCTCAAGGGGACTGGGAGGGTCATCAGCTCGATTGGCACATCAACTGCCTCGAGCTGATGGCTGTATTTCTGGTCCTGAAATACTTTCTCCCTCAGTTGAGAGGCTGTCATGTCCACATGTGGGTAGACAACACAGCGGCAGTCTCTTATATAAATCACCAGGGAGGTCTGCACTCACGCAATCTGAACAGAATAGCGAGGCAGATTTTTCTCTGGGCCCAGGAAAAGTTCCTGTCACTCAGGGCAGTGTACATCCCTGGGCACCTGAATGTGGGAGCAGATTTACTGTCCAGACAGAAACTGCTGACAGGGGAATGGAAACTCCACACAGAAGTAGTCAATCAGATCTGGACCAGATTTTACAAAGCAGAGGTGGACCTCTTCGCCTCCCAGCAGACAGCGCAATATCCCCTTCTCTCTGAGTCACCCAGTCCCCCTGGGTCTGGATGCAATGGCGCACACATGGCCCAAAATGCGCCTGTATGCGTTTCCTCCACGCATCTGGAGTGGCTCTGCTCCCGGGAGTTCTAGCCAGAGTTCGCCATCAAGGGTCTTGCCTCTTACTGATAGCGCCGCGTTGGCCGAACAGAGTGTGGTTCTTGGAGATAATATCTCTCCTCAACGGCTCGCCATGGGCGATTCCGAAGAGGAGGGACCTTCTGTCCCTGGCGCAGGGCACGACCTATGTCCCTAGCCTTGACCTACGGAGCCTTCATGTTTGGCCCCTGAACTGAGGGACACAGGGCTTTCGCCTACCGTTATTGAGACCATTCTAAGTGCTGGGGCCTCCTGCACTAGAAAGTTATGCTAACAAATGGGGTGTTTTTGAAAGGTAGTGTGTTGTGCATTATGCCAGTCAATCCAGTCAACTGCCAGATTGCTTCAGTTCTGAATTTCCTGCAGGAAAAGTTATCAACAGGCACATGCCCCGCCACTCTCAATGTTTATGTGTCCACTCTTTCGGCTTGTCACGGCTTGATGGACGGGGTGCCACTCGGGAGACATCCTCTGCTCGCTCGCTTCATTTGTGGGGCCAGACAACTGAGGCCTCCAGTCAGAACCAAAATCCCTTCATGGGACTTAGCTATAGTCCTCGAGGGTCTGGTTGAGACCACCTTTGAACATCTAGAGTCAGCGTCTGATAAACTTCTGACCCTAAAGATGTTTATTCTTATGACTACAACCTCTCTAAAAAGAACTGGGGACATGCAGGCTCTGTCAACATCGCCATCCTAGACTTTGCCCCTGGAATGGTGAAAGTGATTTTGCATCCTCATCCTGATTACCTGCCTAAGGTACATTTCTCGGCTGTACATCCGGTCACTCTTGAGGCCTTTTGCCCTCCGCCGTTCACAACGCCGGACCAGGAGAGATCTCACAGACTGTGTCCAGTCCGTGCTCTTCAGGCCTACGTCCACTTCAGGCCTACGTCATTTGTCATGGGGGCAGCAACAGGGCTGCTGCCGCCCCCAAACAGACCATGTCACATTGGGTCAGGGATGCTATTGCTCTTGCCTATGAGGCCAAGCTTCGCCAACGGGTCTAAGGGCTCACACCACCAGAGGGGTCGCCTCCTCTACTGCTTTGGCAAGGGGTGCCCCCTCACAAAATGTTTGTGATTGGGCAGGCTGGTCCTCTCTGCACACATTTATTAGATTTTATAGTCTGGATGTTCATGCCACTCCGGGCTCTCACGTTCTTGAGTCGACTTTACAAGCGAATGTCTAGGGCTTTCTTGCGTTCTTGTGAGCACATTTACACAACCATAAGGAGTCCAATCACGGCGGTGTGGGTATTCTTGTTCCCAATGCGCTAAGCATCTACTGCGCTACTTTGCCATGCTGATGATGTCCCGGGACTACTCTTCAGACAAAATATCATGACGATGCACCTGCGGCTCATCTAATTATAGCCTCGCGCTGAATGACGTCACCGACCAAGGCTATATTACTTCCGGTCGATTCCATCGACAAGTTTACACACTATATTCACAGCAGGTCACGATTAAAGACGTTCCCAATGCGCTAAGCAGCGCAGCATCTCGTTCCACTTTTTCAGGGATTCAGGGTTACAGTCAAGCAACCCGGAACGTTTCCATTGCAGTTTTGCTAAATATTCTGTCACTTTTAATCAATTTAACAAATCAACCCAAACTTTTGAACAGTAGTGTACACAAAAGGAGAACAAATAAGTCAATCTTCATATAGCGATCGTGATCACCCAGCGACCAGGGCTGTCTAATTTTGCAATCATGGCATATCAAAGTATAGTGAAAATCACTGTATATGATACATTATGAACAAGATAATACAGAAGACAATAAGATTCTGTTATGTCTATGTATGATACATCGGTAGAAAATTGTATTCATAAACTAAATAATTCAATATTTTTGTTTTTATTATAAAGTTGTAAGGTTGGGGTTAACAATACTTTAATACAATATTTGTCTTATTGTGCACACTAAATTAACGCATGTTATTGCACATGTAAACATTGTTTGACATTGACTTTAAAGTTAGTTTAATGTTTGGTTGGTTTAGGTTTGGTTGATCCTCACAGCTCCTGTTTGTCTTCGATTATAAGTCCTGGCACAGGGCGTTCTCTGTTTGTCTCCCGGGGGGCATCAACGGCAGGTGTTTGCGTCTTTTGGGTTTTAAGCTGTGATTGTGTTCCAGGCTCAGTGAGGCTGCTCTGGGAGTTTCTACTGTAAACTGAATGCTTTGCCGAAAGTTGCTCCTTGTCATCCCTGGGGAAGGAACTGTCATAAGCATCGGGATGTCTGTACCATGTCCATTGTGTTTAGAGTTAAACTGCCGCAGATTATCTGGAAAAGTACTATAGCTGAATTCAGCAGACAAGCAGTTTGCACGGGTCAATAAAAATCATCTTTTATGTAGTGGAAAGATAATTAACTTTTAAAGAGGACCGTAAAAAAGTTTTGCCAAGTTAAATGAGAGCAAAACTATTAAGATGACAAAAATAAGTCTTATTTTATTTCACTTTTCCCTGCTGAGAAGACTAGGAAATGCTAGGAAATGCTGGTATAGCTGTACACCAGATTATATAGACGCTCGGATCCACTTTAGCTCTTGTTGAGAGTGCATGTAATCCAAGACACATTTGTTCTATTTTTCAGGGGCCGTATTCACAAAACATCTTAAGACTAAAAGTGATCCCTAACTGGTTGATTTATGAGAAGCTCTTAGGAGAAACTCCTAAATTTGTGCTCTAAGAGTATTTCACAAAGCATTTTAGCGCTAAAATTATAGGAGTAGTCAAAAGGACTCATGTCACTAAAACCAAATCACAAACAATCCCAAAAATGTCTGTTTCAGGCAATCCACTCAAAGACACTGTGCACCATTGAGGCAATATGAGATAGAGCCAAGGAGATTTGCAGGCATTATGTACAGGAAAAATGCAATGAATGATGGAGAATGAAACAGTAGGAGTAGGAATGAGCATCAAGCCCTTGTTTAAACACAATGGGAAAGTAAAGATTAGGATTGTCAAAATATTTCAAAGCCTCACAGATACTTTATATGTTTACATTTGATGCTGGTCCACTGGGAAACAACGTTCCAGTTCCGGCATTTTCTCCGGTTGAGGATGCCATAAATGATACGGCACTGCGGTGCAGAAGAAGCCTCCTTTTGTTCCCTTGCAAGAACCACTCACTGAAGTATTCAGGTCTCACAAAGCAGCAAAGACACTCATTATATCAAGTGTAGTGCTCACAAGAACTTATTCATTATTGAGTTTCTCTCGCTTGCTCGCTCACTCCGAAGGCATGGTTTTAGGCTAAAAGTGCCTTTCATCAGTGATATTGTTTGTTCGAGGGACAAAAAGCAGGGCAAACAGCCAGAGTTATTGAAGAGGAAGACCGGCACGTCCTTTGAACTGTCCAGATGCTGGTTGGATGAATCAGTGCGAGTTTGAGAGGAACCAAGCATTAAAGTCTCAAGTTTTTCTCGCCTGCTATGATCAGTTTCTAGGTATCATGTTACATAACGAGTAAAGTCATGTGTTATTTCTGTTTCAAATAAGTAAGCTGCAATACTTGTGTTGCCAGTTAACAAAATAAATAGATTGACACTGAACCACGTTTCAGATTGGCTTTATTATTCTCTATTAATTCAGTCAATTGTTTAAATCTCCTTTAAGATCTTCAATGCTCTGAACTGAATGGTTAAACAAGTAACAGGTGATAATTTAGTATCCCTCAACCTCAAATACTAAATTACACTATTCAAGTGTAGAAACTCAACATGAATAGTTAACAGAACAATATCTTTACAGAAATACCAGTAAAGCCTTATAAAGTGTCAATTTCTTGAATTACAGATTATTACAAATGTTAGGGCACACTTTCGGGGTAAAACAATACACTTTGAAAGCAGTCAAACACGGTAGCACGCACTGTTATGGGTAGGTTTAGGTCTGGGGTAGGGTTAGGGTTATGACGCCTTGGGATCTGCGTCTCATATTGACGCTAAAGGATGCTTTGTGCGTTGGATTTAGACGAGCGTCACCTGTATGACGCCTTGGGTTCTGCGTCTCATATTGACGCTAAAGGATGCTATGTGCGTAAGATTTCGACGAAATGTCACAAGCGTCACATGTATGACGCCTTGGGATGAGAACGGGCTGAATTATTGTAGTATACTGTATGAGCATCATACAGTTCTAGTCAGAGCATCTTTTGAACTTTGCAACACGTCAACTTATTCTAATATTCTGAGGGTTAATAGACATGTAGGTGCAATGTTTCTTATAGTCAATAGAATGTGGTAAAGAATTATTAAAAGAAAGTGTTACCACGGTTTGTATATCTGCAGTCCTAGATTTGAGTTCCATTTTTGAATGATGAATATATGACTATTGATACCTGCTGATACACACAGATATTTCCTTACACACAGGCGCAGAACGCACATACTATTTGACAGTCATCTGTAGTCTTTGCGAAGTGTTCAAGCAGCTTTTTGGCCCAGACGCACATGAGATGACAACACAATCGGCGCTGCTGGTTCTTTGATGTTGGCTTGGTATTTGACAACCTTAAAATGACATGTCTGCTTCAGCCAGTGTGTTTTTATCGTACATTTGCTTTTCTTTACACTATCGGTTAGTTTTAGGGAAGAGTTTAGAGTAGGTGGTACATCATTTGCGTATGAAGCGCCTCCGCTATCATTGGCCAGCATTTTTCTTTTTCCAATCTGTTGTGGTAGTCCCTTGAGGAAACAGGAGGAGAACTGCCATAGCTCCACGAATCTTTCCTCCATTCCACTAGACTATCGTCTCTCTTTCGTTTTCTGCACGTTTGAAAGCTGTGTGCAGAAGATATTCTGTGTTCCTATTGGTCAATGTCACAGGTGTGACGGAACTCGTTGTGGACAATCATTTTTAACAAATTTAAACATGATGCTTTGTGAGGCATCGCAGACGGTGAGTAAATGATGACAGAATTAAAAATTTTGGGTGAATTACCTAAGCAGCTCAACTGTTTAAGAACTATCAGAAATGTGTCTTGAGCAACAAATTCTGAAGGATCATGTGACACTAGCTATGTTTCCATCCAAAGCTGTGAATTTATCTTATGCCCAAAATTAAAATATTGTAGCATTTCCATCCAGTGAGCCGAAGAGAACAAAATAGTCACTTTCTGATAAACTGGTGCTAAATATAAAAAAAAAAGGAAGTTGCTGCAGTAGAAGCCACTGCATATAATATTTTTCGTATATAATAAACGTATATAATAAATTACTTGAGCCTCAAAGTGCGCAGATGAAACATAATTCATTGGTTATCTATCTTGCATTCAGAGGCAGATGCTGCAGTTTGTGAACACAGTCTTGTAAGACAGTTCTGGGAAGGTGAACCACTATGACAGACTTTGCTCAGGTATTTCACAACAACCAAAACAACATTTCAGATGCGGTGCAACGAGATCGGTCCACTGGGTAGTCCAGTTATGTCTTTTTTTATGTGCATCAAATAATTTAATTAGAAAATGTGTTTCCATTGTAGTTTATGTGAACATGTTCTTATCAGATAAAAAGTTTATATGACTCAATGTATGGAGATGGAGGATGTTTCCATCCAGCGTTTTTTTTAATGCAATATCCCAAAATGTGCATACAAATAGGTGGATGAAAACAGCTACGGAAGACTGGAGTAATGATGCTGAAAATACAGGTTTGCGCGTAATATAATGACGCTTTTGCCAAAGCGTCTATATCGAACGCGCATGGCACCCTTTAGCGTCAATATGAGACGCCGATGTATATGGGTCAGAAGGCGCCTCCTAGCGGTCTAACCCTAACCCTACACCATACCTAAACCTACCCATCTCTCTGCGTGTTATATTGACGCTAAAGGGTTCCATGGGCGTTGGATTTAGACGCTTTGTCAAAGTGTCAGAATATGACGCCTTGGGATGAGAATGCGTTGGAATAAATTACATTTTAAAATATATTCAGATACAAAACAGCTATTTTAAATTGCAATAATATTTCAAAATATTATTGTTTTTACTGAAATTGATCAAATAAATGCATCCTCAGTGAGCATAAGAGACTTCTTTCAAAAACATTAAAAATACATTTTAGCAGGGACGTGCACAGGAATTTTGAGGGGCAGTTGCTCTGACCTGAAAAAACGGCAAACCCCCCCCCCCATATATACACAAAGAAGTAAAAAACTGAAATACAGCAATCACCTTAACTACTACTAATAATAACACAGAAAAATATGACTTGAGTCATGAAAATCCCTACATCAATATCCCTATCAATATCCTATCAAGTCACTGATAGGTTTCTCCAAATTTACATACTAAACAACATGCAAAACTTCAAAGGAGAAGTGTCTAAACTATTAGTGGCCATTTCAACCGTACAAAAATTAAGAAAAAAAAAAACATTTAATTGTCTTGCTACACTGCAGCATAATAAAATAGTCTCACACTCCAGTAATATTTCTGTGAATTGAATTAATCTTGCACTTGTTCATATTTTTTGTATTATGTCTGAATATTCAGTTGAATTTTGCCCATACAAATGGCCTTATCTGACCGTGTTTATGTCCAAACTCAATGACTCATATTATGGTCTTATTTATAAAGATTGCAAAATGTCAGAGATGACAGGTTTATGATATACAACTTTGTAAACTTATACAAAATGTATTAACAATATGTTAAATGCCACCAAAATACACATGAGAAAAAATAATCATTTTTTTTAATGATTTTTTAAAAATTTTTATTCTGTTTTTTATTTTTTAAATTTGAAAATAAATAATCTGGATTGAATTGACAGATGGGGGAAAACTCGCTTCTAATAAAATATATAAATAAACGCTTAGATTTCGGGAAAAAATACAATCCTTTTTTAACCTTTTGGCTTCCCGTACATTCAGTTGTGCTTCTTGCTTGTATTCAGTTCTGATGGTACGTATGGTAACTCGGCAACTACGCATGATTTGTATTATGATTGCGTAAAGGGAACACGAATTCGGGTAGGGATCTGAATCGACTGCTTCACCGGTCGCGTGCAGCGCTGCAGCCACGGAAACAGAGTTTTGCCCTTAACCCACTTACTTTCACTTTCGGTACTCGAATGGAAGTGAATGAGGCTTTGCGATTTTTTTTGTTTTGTTTTGTTTTGATTTTTTTATCTAGGCCTACGTGAAATTCTGCATATTTGGACAATTTATTTATTTTCCCCCTCGGAAGGGCAACGTGAGTCGAGAAGGGCAATGGGCAGTTGCCCGGGCAACCTGAGCAACCCCCCTGTGCACGTCCCTGCATTTTAGTAGTCTGTCCGCAGAGTATTGCAGAAACCAACTTAGTTTGAAAGTGTTACAACACACAACAAAAAGCGTCTTTTATCTTCTAACAGATTGTAAACCATTTTTTTTATTATTATTCAAATCACCCACCAGCTGATTTGCATTTAAAACAAATCAAAGTAAAACAACAGTCTGTCCAATGTTGTTTTGGACATCATTGGAACTCCGGCTCAGTTCCCAGTTCCCCGCAGGAGTTCCCAGCATGCCCACGAGGATGATAATCTGCCCTCAGTGGAATACGAACAGACTGCTCTCTCGAGGAGAAACTGCACCAGGACATCTTTCACTGCAGGACTCTACATTTCAAGAAAAGAGCTACAATTCACTTGTGGTTTAAAATGCATTTGTTTATAATTAGAGATAAGGGAAACGAGACACGGATTAATACAGAGACACACAGGAGAGGGAAACAAGATCCGGAAGTGTTACAAGCCAAACTCAAACCACGGTTCGAGCAATTGTGATTGCTTAGTCAACACCGCTTGCATAGATAACTAAATGCAATTAAATGTGGTATATCTCAATTTTTCAATTTAGTGAAAGCATAGATGTAGGATATAAAAACACATCCATCAATGGTTGTGCTGGGAGCGATATCACTGCTTTCATATTTCTGTCTATGTCTCTTGGTGGCGCAGAGAAACCACTCTTGATTGACGCCGCAGAGGAAGATTACTAGTGGCACAGATGAGGATGGTTAAAGTCTGAATAGCCACCCTAAACAAGCCTGGCTGTGCCACTGATGCACAGAGATCATTATCAAGATTCAGATCAAACTGAGGAAAGAGAGGAGAGGGAGCGAGATGAACTGGTAAAGACAGTGATTTTGTGGAGATTATCTAAGATGAGGCTGAATTGCAGCAGAAAGCTATTGGATATAATAAGCTTCACATGTGGAACTGGTGCAGAGTTTACAGCCGAATTTACTTTGTTCGTTTTCTCTTTCTCTTTCTTCTTTTTGGTGCATCCGCACATCATTCATGGCATGAGCTGCAGTGAACTCCAGAACTGAGCCATGTTGAGTAATGAAGTTATGTGTGCTGGGAGCTGAATAAATGCTTCCAGGTGCCTGTGGTTGCTCTGTCCTTCAGAGATTTATGAATGAACAGGCAACAAACGTTGCTGAGATTTAGATTAGTGTGTGAACATGCATGGAACTGCAGAACAGAAAAAAAAAATAGTTCAATGCAAACGTAACTCGATTTAAAACTTCAGTAAGTGCTTGTCTGGTTTTTGTTTCTCGTTCAAAAAGTTTCTGATTTATTTTGTTCAAATATAGTTCTTGGTAAACCTGTTAAAAAGACCAGCTGTTTTATGTTAATTAAGCCAGTGAACTATATAACTATGTTATTCAAAGCAAAAGAGTGTATCTTTCTGAAGTCCAGAGGGATATTAGCATCCAAAACACAAAATACAGTGAGATCAAGCAGCACTATTACTATTGTCCATATACCCAGCTAACAGTGAACATTCTGGCAAGGTTCTCTCAAAGTTATAAACAAATGTTATTTCGGTAACATTAATATAACATTCATGCAGAGTTGTCTGGTCTTTAATAATGTTCTCAAAACATTAAAATTAACTGTTGCTACTTGTTTCTGAACATTTAGAGAACTTTCAAAAAGTAACATTCCCATAATGTTTGCAAAATGATCAGATGGAATATATTAAACATATTCGAACATATTTTTGTTGGCTGGGCATTAAACTCCTGAGCAGAGGTTTTCTAATTTCTAAGGGATTTCTGCTGTAGTCTTTGAACCTTATATAATGCTGACATAATCAAGTTTCATACAGCGGTTTCGACCTGTTGTTGCAAGCATAATCTTTACCTAATGTAAAAAAAAAAAAAATACTTTGAATTGTGTGTCCAACTTGCACAAACGTTTCTTTAAACGTTGTAATGTAAAGCCATGTAGAGGAAGTTGCTCTTGGCAATTTCACGTGTTGACCTGATTCCTGCTAATGGATAGAAAAGACAGAGCGATAGACCACACACACACACACACACACACACACACACAATATGCATGACAACTTCTCTCTCGCTTTATTATAAATTCTGTTCATAATCAACCAACAGTATATTTTATCTGCACGGAAGCTTGTATTACAGCTAAGCACACAAGTCTAAATCCTAATTCTAAAAGAAGTAAAAAAACAAAGCTAACAAAACCCATTATAGGAACATTAGGATTATTAGTATTGTGAGTTTTACCCTATGAGCATGATGTAATATGTTTTCACATTTGACTTCTTTTGGAAATTCATATCATTCTCAATGGTAATTCTCATAAATGTAATGCAGTATTTTTACCTGTTTTGTTTTATGGTTTACAATTTTTCACATTGCAGTAATGAAATTTTGGGATGTTTATTTGTTACAATGTTAAAAAAAATCTTAATGGTAAAAAATATAGATTCATGAACAAAAATATCCCTTGAGGGTCGGATTATCAAGGTGGGTTGGGTTATCAAGAGAAAGACTCTCCACCTTTTCTTGATTAACTGGACTGAGATAAGATGGATATAGAAATGAGAGGAGGGGGGGATGGGAGAGGAAAATACATGAAATGATACAGAAATTGGGAGAGAATAAATGTGAAGACCGAGGTGAAAGAGTGACAAGAATAATGATGAAGCGAGGAAGAAGGTGGGAGGAAAAAAGATTGAAACAATGGAATAAATGGAGAGACAGTAAAAACTGAGTGAGTCAAAAGAGAGCTGATTTTTGAGTGTTGTAGGAGGGCTGAGGAAGCGATTAAGCCCTCTTCGCTCGGGACATTGCTCTAGGGGAGGGACTCTGCGGGGTGTCCCGTCATGTGCTGCCCCTCCTCAACCAGGGGTCATGACCTCCTCCCCTGAAGATTCAATTCGTCTGTTTCCACTTGACTTCCTCTTCCCCCTTTGTCTCCTGAACCTCCATGAGAGCCCTGCACACCTAAACTGAAGAAAATACATATTATCTACAGTACAAAGATGCATTTTAAGTGAAAAAATTAGACATTAGCTGCTTATCATTATTTTACTATAAAAGTTCATTTTATTAAGTAGGCTATACTTGATTAAAGTTTAAATATATTTTTAAGTATACTTCATAAGTATACTTGTAAGAGTACTGTTTCAATACTATTTGGGGCTAAATTGGTCCACTTTTTAAGTGCAAGTTTACTTGTACGTTTTCTGTAAGTGAACATTACATCATAATTATTATAGTTTACTATTTGTTATCTTTGCACTTTGCTCTTTCCTATTTAAGTATTCAGTTGTTATACTACAAATATACCTTTAAATGTACTGTAACTCTGTCCATTTGAAAAAAAAAATTTGTATTCTAGCTGCATCCTTTTTTTTTTTTTATCAACACTTGAATACGGATAACTTCAATAAAAAAAAGCAACATTCTAAACAAAAAGCTGAGAAAATCGCATTTTTGTCAAAGACTATGTCCGGATCGGATTCAGAATGATGTTCAAAAAATAGATGGAGTAGATCATCGAGTCCATCAACACCCGCAAAGCTTTACAGTTGTTTCCTCTTCATTGGTCGATATTTGATTCAATAACGTGAGCAATTTTGAACATATGTGCTGTTTACTCTTTACAGTTTTTCTGAATTGCTTAAACGCATGTCTTGAAACACAAAACCAAAATATCAAACCACATTCAGCGAACCTCTGACTCTTCTGGCAAAATCAAACAATTGCTTCAAAACAATTTTTTTGCTCAAAATCAAACTTTCAGATCATACACACAGCAAGTCAACATCATTCATTAGACAGTCCATCAGAAAATGGATAACACAGATTCCAAAGCATGCAGTTACAAACAAAAAAAAGTATATTATAACAAAACACATTTTGAAATTATGTAAAAAAGCAGTAAGGTGAATAAATAGCCTACTGTATGCACTGCGAGTATAGTATTGTACTGAATATTCCATAGTATTGAATGTCTGTATATATTCAGCACTTGTGTACTGTGAAAATACAGTGACCCAACTGCAAAAGCCAAAAAGGTCACAGTAAAAAAACTCTGAAAAGCATGTTACAGTGCATTCAGAAGAGCTTTGTCACATGCAAAATCAAAGTCAGTGAGAGAGATTGACTCTGCTTCAGCATCACGTCTTCATGTTGGGTCCGGCTGGAGGACACTGTCCACATCACAGACAACGTCATCTCTGCAGGCAAAGGGGAAAACCCTAAAGCAGATCCAGCCTTGACAACATTCTCCACACCACTCTTTCTCATCCTCCTCCTCTTCCTTATACACTTCCTCCTCTCCCTGTTTCCATCCATTGTTGGAATCAACATTCAGTGTAACATTTTGAGTCAATTTTGGCACTCTGAACTGACTTGTATTATGCACAGTTGGTTTGGTTTCATCATTAGAAATAAGTGTGAACAATTTTGAGTCGTTGTGTGTAAACAACAAAAGTGCACCACAGTGAAAATGTGTTTTAGTGAGTGGGAATGTGTTTAGAGGTTTGCAAAAAAGAGTTCATGAGATTTGCAAACAGTGTTTAAACTAGGCTACCTGAACTGGTTTAATGTTTTACAGAATTTATTTCAGAATGAATGATTTATTCAACAAATTGGTTTAGGCTATTTAGAATTTGGTTCATGGAATGGGGTTTAGTGTTTTAGCACTTCAGCAAAACTGTAGGCCAAATGTTCGATGATTGTGTGCTTTTACATTTGCGTAAGCAATCTTCCATCACTTGTTTCTGCTGCTTCTTCACCTGTATTTTAATCCAGAGATTCTGTACTATTTCAGAAGATGAGTAATAGCGCCCCCTACCATATAACAGTGAAAACATGGATTGCAGGGAAATTCAAAGAGTAAAGTAGAAGTAAATTCCTATGTACTCAACCAGTGATTCAGATACTCACGATTATCTGTTTCCTGTATAAATAAATAGTTTCTATTATTATAAGACAGTAGCCTATAAACTATGTGAAAAGGATGTTTAATAGGCTACTCATTCAAACGAGTTAATACAACAACAAGCAAAGTTACTTAATTATACTTTTAAGTATATTGATCAAAAGACTGAGTACAAATATAGGCCACATGTTCTTAGACTTTTCTGTCAATGTAAGTCGGGTATACTCAAGTGCAATTTTAAGTATATTTCTGAGAAGTACATAAAAAGTAGACTGAAAGTATACTAAGAGCACACGTTGTAGTAAAGTGGACCTCGTGAGCCAGAGTTGAGAAGCTCTGCCTTGTCTCTTAAAGACCCTCGGTGACCAAGCCAGATTTCAAAAAGAAAAAAACGTCCAGAATGTTCTTCAGCAACTTTAGTGTTACATGCAAAAAGCAAGACATACAGGATCAGAATGACATAAGGGTGAGGAAATGGGTTAGGGTTAGGGTTAGGGTTAGGGTTAGGGTTAGAGGTTAGAGTTAGGGTTAGGGGAAAATAACCTTTTTCATTGATTATACGCAGATGAAGTGTGTGCAATTTGACCAAAAATGGGTATTAAGAAAGCATGTTTAGGCCATATTTTACCCCCAAAATTGTCACGTTCTGGCATAAGAGTGACTTCTGGCCCAAGCAGAGTTTAGCTCCACCCCTGAACAAGCGAGTCCATGTCGGATTAGAAAGCAACAGGCAGGTGAGTTTTATCAGGGTTAGAGCAAAACTCTGCAGGACAGTGGCCCTCCAGGAACAACGTCACTCATTCATGCTTTTAAAAAGTTATTGTGTATGTCACCGTGTTTGTTTCAAGTCCACCAATATTGTCCCTGAAATGTCCAGTCACCATGTTGTGTTTTGTATGCTAATGTTTCCACCAGACTTGTTAACTATAGCGTAACCAGATCAGCTACTTCATCAGCTAAGATTTGCTGTTTGGCTATGCCAATCCTTCAACTATTACCAAACCAGTCAGGATGTCACTGATAACGCTTGAGAAGTATCGAAAAGCCAATAATCTCAATGCGGCTCTTTAATAGTGACTAATGTGAGTATTTGTGGGAGCAATCTCTTTTAAAAAGCTTGTTTTACTGATCTCATCTGGCCCATGTTCAGTCATACATTCATCTTAAGCCTTTCCTAGAATTCGTTTGTGGCTTTACCAAAAAATGAGTCAGTCTTCTGGAACGAAAGCAAGCAAGAAAGAAAGAAAAAAAACGTTCTGTATTGTAAAGCAGTCTTATTTTCCTGAAACATCGGCCCTGCTCTTCATGCTCTCCCTCTTACTTTCTCTCGCTCTCAATGCATTGACACACCCATTTAGTCTGCGACTCACTGGACCTGAAGTCAACTGGAAAACCGATGGGTGCGCGAGTGTGACCACTCTCACCTTTGCATGTCCAGCGAATCCTGGAGTCGGACGAACAATCTCAAAACATCAGGCATCGTATCCTCAGGCAGTGTGTGCGCTTTGGCTTTTAATCCAACCTAGAAAAGTATTCACTCGGTCAGCACTTCTCCAAGCTCCTGGCATGATGTTTGTCTAGGCCGGACAACGGGCTGAAAGGCTCAGATAAATATCCACAGACCCCCGGAGGCTCCAACCATCAGGGCCTGTCACAACGAGTAAAAGAGCCAGCAGAACGCTGGGCCTGTGTCCCACTCGTCCCAGAGTCCTCTCAGCTCACGGATCAGCAGATCCCCAATGGGTTCATGGCCAATTTCTGAGGTCCTGCTGGTGTGAGCGGTGAGATCTGTTCAGGGTCAAGACTCAGAGAGCTGACCACATTACAAGACCTGCTGATGAGTATTGTTTAGTACCTTCTTCTGTCCTGCAAGACAGATTGTGTTTGATGCATGTCAGAAATTACAAATACATATTTTTAGTCTTACAAATAACCACTAAAGCAATTTAAATAAGAAATTCCTTTTTATAATAAGATCTCTGTTTACATAATGTTTTATGTCTAACAAACATGCATATGTTTATTTGCGTGTATGTAAATATACCTGTTGCCAGATCTGACAACACAAACAAGCAACATGTTCTGGCAAAACAAAGCACACCCCAAAAAAAGGCATATCAGAACTTCTCATAAATATAAAAATGTACAGACTCGGTAAATGGCATGACAACACTGTCGATATTGTCTGACACATCCACAAAAAAAAAAAAAAAACAAGGAGAATCCATTACTGGACCTCAGCAACTGAGCAAATGTAAGATTGAGAAAAGAATCATCTGTCTGAGGATGTAAAATAAATGGTATCATTTAGAAATATAGATACACATCAATACAGATGGTGTTTTTGAATAAAATCGTATAGCTTTTTTTGTTCTTCAGTGTCCGTTGATTTGGTTCAAAGCTCGAAGATTAATACGAAATGCCCTTCCGGAATTAAAGATCCTAAAAATTTGGCCAGTCACTGTTAAATCTATTTAAATCCAAACAAGAGTTTTTTTTTTTTTATTTAGTTTTTTTATTCTGAAGTGCAGTCCTGGTTGTCATATCCTCAGTATGTTCCCAGAATGTCGGGCACTGTTGCCTCTTGAATAGAAACCTTTATTTTTCCAAGTTCATGTAATCTGTTAGAGCTCAATCATGTAATAAACAAACAGCGGAGATAAGATTTATCTGCTGTTGCCTCTGTGTTCCAGACGTTAAAGTTCCCTAATTAATTCTCTTGATTACGGGCACACACACATGGAAACACACACGCACACACACACACACGTTTACAATGAAAGACACAAAGTTTTTTTTATTTTTTTTTTATCACATACTGTATGTAACAATTATATTTATTGTCTGTAGTGTCTCTAAAGAGTTTGTCCTTCAAGAAACTACTAGAGGAAACAGTGAAGAAATAAAGACTTTTACTGAATGACAGCAAAGTCAGGGCTCCAAGGTCCATATTGAAAAATAGTCCCACCTCAAAACAACACTTCAAATGTTTTTTTTGTTTGTTTTCTTACTCTGACAAGATAATTTTTTTCAACTGTATCTCAATTCATAAATTACATTCTCACACAAACTAATGCATGTATGTAGCTACATGACAGCTGATTCTTAACATGACAAATCAAGCACAAAACAAGAAGAAGAAAAAAACAAGTGAAAAAAATATGGATTAGGGTGGTAACACATGTAATTGTTTCCTAATTTAATGTCCTCTTCATGGGCTGTTTCTCTTTCTTGTCAAAGACTGTGCACATATCTGATGACTGGCTGGATTTTGAACAAGACTGAAATAGTTCATGATCTGGATTTGTCTCGCATTAGAACACAAGCTTTGGCGTCTCAGACTAGCCACAGACTCACACCAGACGACAAGCTTCTGTCTTGTAGTGTGCACTAGACGTCACAAAGTAAACAGCTAAACCAGAAACATGTCAAAGATGCATGCAGCATAACATTAGATTGAAAATAACCCATAATATGCAATGTACACAATCCTTCAAACGGGACTTTGCACGGTGGTGTTTTGTCCGTGTGTAAATTCTCAGTATAAATGTAATCAAAATATTGTATGTATGATGTTTTAATTAAAACTGAAGGTGTTCAGGCTCATAATGAGTGTCAAAGTCTCCCTCCCTCTGTCTGTCACTCAGTGTGATGTGGGATTTGACTTGAGTGCTGAATTCCAGTGCGGTTTCATCTGGTGATAATCCCCACAGATCTGCATCAGTGTCCACTGGCACCTTTGATCTTTCTGAGACTCACTGCGTGTGTCAGTGCCGGAGCTCTTTCCCAGGATGCTCTGCTCAAGCCGGGGAGCTAATGGGTAGTTTTGTAGGGGCTTCCCAGCGGCTGAAGTCATTCAGTTCAGACGTCAAAGCAATCAAGCGTTTCTCTCAGGTGACTGAGCTTCCTCGGTTCGGCTCACGACTCTTGAACGCCTCCACTCTCGTTTTGAGTCAGATTGATGCAATAGCACATGACATCAGTGAGCCGAGTTCAGTGGGTTCGCCGCAGGTGTCGCTTTACTCAACTAAAAAGCCTTTTTGGCGTTAGTGAAGTAAGAGAATTGGTGATATTTACAGCTGAAGCAAAACACTGTAGATGAACGTGTTGATGCAGAGATTTTGAAAGGTTTGAAAAATCTTTTTAAAACAAACAGCTCTGAAAGCGGATGAGGCACATTTAAATCTGTCTGCACATGTACATGCAGCCTCATTACAAGTGAACTTTATATAAATGTGCCAAGTTTCTACATTAAAGCATTTACATTAGCCAGCAGGTAAACAGCTACACTACTAGTCAAACTTTTGAACACCCAACCCATTCTTTATTATGACTATTTTGGACATTTTCAAATGATAGCAAAGCAATGAAATAAAATGAATACGTGCATGCATTTATTTTAGCTTCTTTTTGTCAAAAATTTTGCTCTGGACATTCTCTCAACAGTACTACAAAAACTTTTCTTGAGAGTTTTTGAGAGTTTTTGCTAACTGAAATAAAAGTTAAAGTACAAAAATTACTAAAAGAAATATGAATTAAAAAAACTAATTAAAATGACAAAAGCATAAAATTATCAATACTTAAATTAAAATGAAAACTGAAACAAATTAAAGTTAATCTAAAAATGTATTAATACAATGTGTAAATACTAAAAAAACATTAACACTCAAACACCTTTAATCAATTTAAAATAAAATATATATATATTTTTTTTTGTGAAGAAATAATGTCGGCAGATTTTAATCGTTTGTCCAAAAAACTAATTTTAAGCATTTAAGAATAGGTCTTTAAGTCAATAAATAAATAAAAATATAATAAAGGGAACATATTTCATCAAACGTTTGACTAGTTGATTGTGATTAATATTATTAAGACAAGTAATTATTTATGGAACATTGGGGTCTTTATGTTCCTGATTAACAACTGTTTGACATTCTCGTCAACGAAACTAATTATAACACTATCCCTATAGCCAAACCTTTACCCTCAACCACACCTAAACTTATATGTAATAAATAGTTTTTTAACCCTACAGTTTCCCCTTGATTTCCCCCTATTAATAATTTAAAAACTGGAAAGGGCTTTGACCGTCTCTTCATTTTAATGTCCTACAGAAATAAAATTGTATTAGGACCAACAAGGATGTTGATCCAGGAACATTTGACTTCCAAAATCACAGTCACCCTTTTTTACATCACCATTTTATAGCAATACGTCACTCAAGGCTGTGCATTACAGTGATTTCATCATGATTAAGCTTTGCCACCGCACCGGTTGCATGATGGGAACAAAAACGATTTACAATCTCAGATTTCACAACCATCCGAGGAAGGACAGTGATGGCATACATAAAGAGTGCAACGGTCGAACACCTTGAGCTGCGGCTCTCTAAAGACCCACTGATGAAAGCGCCTGCAAGATGATTCTCTTTGCTTTTTTTATTCCCAGAAGCAGAAATGTTGCCTTGCGTTTGCTGACTCATCAGTCTGATTTCATGGGCAGCTGGACTCAGATCCCCCCAACCGGCCCATCTGCTGGATGCGTGTGTGTGTGTGTGTATGTATATATGTATATGTTTGTCTGCTGGGAAACCATGATGAGTCCTGCTCTTTTGACTGAGAGTCCAGTATGTGTGTTTGGCTCTGATATTCTCAATGGACAGTACAGCTCAGCCAACTCACTCAACATCTGCTGCCCTCAAAACCACCAACAAAATTACAGCTCACATACACACAAGCTCTAACCCACTACACTGCCATCTACTGTATTCCACCCTCATGATCTCGTTCTGTTTGTAATATGAACTGTAAAGGTCTAAAACTGTATCTGCACCACTAGCATCACCAAATGGAATAGCAAAAAAGAACACATGCTCCATCTGTGTGCTGCAAGAATAAGCCCTAAATTCCAGAAACGAGTTAGAATTTTAGCACTTCTGTCCGATTCCAGCAGTCAATTGGTTTGGTTAAATTCCTGAATTAAGGTCTGCAGTGAATGCATGAGCAAGATATTTGAATGTTTTAAAATACAGCATTAACACCCCACTTATGTTTTTTTTTTTTTTTTTTTTTGGGTGGGGGGGGTGGGGGGTATATAGTCTTGGAGTCTTTTCAAACGTGATCACATGCACTGAATAGGAAAACTCATCTATTTACTAGTCAGTTTCACAGCTGTGTTTATAATCACACTCTTACAAACTATTCTCAGACTTTCAGGGAAAATGTTGTTGTTGGAAGCTTAATGACAGTGACACTGAACATGACTTCAACGACCATGGTGTGGTTTGTTTATACGTTTTGTTTTTTACTTGTGTCAATTGTATTTAGGCTTCAAAAAAAAACGTTGAAGAACCATAAACTTTTGTTGGTCACAGCTTATTTTCTGCAATGATCCAAAAGCCAATGGAAAGATTGGGTTTCAGTCGAGGGAACCAGGGTGATGGGAACTTTTTGGGTTGGATATCAAAATACGTCACCACTGCAGCCCTATATTGGTCGGACAAGCAGGCCTTGAGCTTGTTTGGGTCAGTCGGGGTGCTCAACAACAGATCAGTGTTCTGATACCACAGCAGTGACACTTTATGAATACTTTTCTAGGAAATAAACCTACGAATGGCTTACACTTAGATATATGCCTATCTGTACATCAATCTGAGATAGGAGAAAGTATTTTAACACTGAAAAACATCCATAGCTAAATGTCCTTCTGGGCAGATTAATTTCAGCAAAGAATCTATCATCTTATATAAAACATTGTTGGCTATATACAGTACTTTGAAGATTAAAAATGGCACTGCATTGCATGTTCTTGATATCAGATCAGTGTCCTGGTTCAAGGTTTCATCCATTAACAGAGAGAAGCCCTCCTGGATTCTTTGCAGCGCCAGTCATTGATGTTTTTCAAGAACCATTTAACTTAAGTTTCTCTTTTCACATCAGGCTGTTACAGATAAGGAAAAAAACAGGAATGAAACCAGAAAAACCCTTCTATAAATTCAAATGTGAGACATTGTGAAAGGAAACATGTGTCAGTCTATAAACTTTTCGTCTAAGATGCTGTCACAAAGTGTATTTTTTGCAGTGCTAGTGTTTATGGAGCTCCACTTGATGGTTTACTTCTATAAAACCTTCTGTTATCTTTTTGTCCCAGATAGGTTAACTTCAAAATCTTTCACAGTCTTTGTATAATGGAAAAAATATTGCACCGTAACAAACACGGTCTGTCAAGTGTTTCCTGGGTTTATTGTGTCTTCAGCGTCTTGAGTTCTGGGCATGAATGCCTGTGCTCGTGTTACAAACAGCCAGTAAATCTCTTCATTCTCTAATATGAGCCACATTAATACATACACTCAATCTCATAGTCCACTATACAGCTGCATTGTGTTATCTTACAAATGACTGTTTATGAAAGAAAGCCAATGGCTCTGGAGAAAATCATTTTCAGCATAAAAGACAGTGCCGCCGCTCCCACCACGCGCATCACGCGCTGTGCGTAGGGCACCAAAAATAGCCTAATGAAAAATCAATCATCAAACTTCTTGTTATAATCAGATTCAGCGCGTTCTTCATCTTCAATCCGCAGCGCCGAGCAGAGCTAGAGCACGTCAGAAACAGAGAGGACAGGGTGTGTGTGTGTTCATCTGAGCCTCATTGGTCCGTCACTGCTCGTCAATGTCAGAATATTTGAGATGACCAATCAAATCAAAGTAGGCGGGCTTTATGTTCACAGACGCTGAGCGCGAATTTTAACAGTGCAACTCGACGCTTCAGTGTACGGTCAAGTGCGAGATAAGATGTAAGTAGCTAAACTTAACGTTTCATATTTGACAGTTTTTTTTAGGTCATAAATGTTAAACGAATGACAAAAAATAATTAGGCAAACTAATATAGTTTTGTCTAATTTCGCCATTTTGAACTGAAAATAGGCCTATGTAACATGTAGCCTACTGTAATAGTTTAGGCTACTGTCATTGTGAGGGGACAAGAAACATGAACAAAGCCGTTTTCATCATGATAGGCACAGGATTAATAATGAATGTGTACATATTGAGAATAAAATACAAATTGTAGCCTTTAGTAAATTAAAAAAGCCAACTTTAGGAGGGGAAGAGACAGGGCAAGATAAAAACAAAGTGAAAAAGAGTGTGATGCTGATGAGGAGAGAAAAATAATCAGCTGCCCACTCATGGTTTTAAAGCTGTTGTTATCGATTTTTTGTTTGTTTGCCTTCACAACATCTTAAAATGCACATCTGTAGTTCAGAGAAATCCAAAATTTTCCCGGGGAAACCCCGAACCCCCCTGACTAACCTACCTCAAATTCGGGACCACAGTGATGATAAAACCATGCCATTGCATGGTAATGAAACTAGTTAGTGAGCAGTAGACCCTAAACTAAAGTGTTACTTTTATTTTTATTTTTTATAAATCTAACCCTCATTGGGGTATGAAACATAAATGAAAATGAAAATAAAAATAAATGATGGGGGGGGCATCATAAAGGAATTATGCTTAGGGCACCAAAATGGCTAGCAGCGGCACTGATAAAAGAGTTATTCACAGTTCAAAATAAAGGGTCCAATTAGAAATAAACAGGGGTTTCCATCGACATCAGGAGAACCTATTATGTATTTAGTTCTAGAAAAGCTATGTTTTGGTGCTTTAAAGAACTCATTATAGGTTTTTTTTTGGTTTTTTTTATCAATGTTTTGGTTTATGTCACATTTTGATAGCCATATAACAACTCAAGAGTTTTACAACATAAAAAAAAAATACTATTTGTTGAACTGCAAAGACTACTAAAGAACTGTTAAAATTAAAAGTGTTACTGCTGAAATACTTAAAGAATGATCCTTATAGTGTCTCCTTGTTCAGCAAAGAGAAAAGTAATGTCACATGTGAGATTCAGAAGGAATGTCTCAAATATCTCAAACTCAAATACAAGTTTCGACTGGTTTGGTGAATATAAAAACTAAATCCATTTCATGCTAAAGCAATGAGTCGGTTTCATTCTTCTGTTTTGTAAAGATGAGTGCTGCCAACATATTTCCCTCCAGAAAAGCAGATTGCTCCGTGACCTGTTCGATTCTTTCAACTGTGAAGATCAACATATCTTTACTCTTCTCTTTCTCCATCTCTTTTGCTGTAGCTGAAATCTTACACCACCGAACACCTGTTCAGTTATTCTTACAAGCGTTTCACTGCTGTCTCCATGTCAGTCTTTCTTCCTTTACCATCTCTCTCCCTCTTTCTGGATCCTTACTCCCACACATTGCACTCTTTCCCTGAAATCACTCTGTAAAAAATGAGATGCTTCAACCTGATCTCATGAGAAAACAACTATTTTATTAGGTGGTGATTTAGATTTTAGTCAGTTTTGAAAGAAGTGAAATAAGCATAAAGGCCCATCACTAAACCTAACCACCAGTTGGGCAACAGCAGATTGTACAAATGAGATCTGAACAAATTCATATGAATTAGCCACTAATTCGACAACATTTAAAATAGCTTTTAATTGTCATGAGAGTGTGTTAGATATTTAGTACTTTAAAGTGCACTATAAAACCTACATAGTCGATACGGTTCGTATCACTGTGTCTCAGAATTCAGATATGGTAATAGGCGTTTTGGTTCCGACACACTGTAAGTGTTAGACCAATCACAACACACTTGGCCATCTGACCAATCAGAGTAGAGGAAGCTCTTGGAAAGGAGGGGTTTAGAGAGGCCAAATCCTTTATCGAAACATTTCTGAGAAAAGTATATTATGGAAAAATCTTTTTTCTTTTTTTTTTTACCTTGGATGCATGTTGTAGGAGACTCCAGAACAAAGTTAGGAATCTTTCAGATGGCATTTTAGTTGAAGGCAATGGTTGCATGGTTTGTTTGAGTTGAATTTATAATTATTTTAAATAAATGTGTTGACTGAACTTAAAACTCAAGTTGCCATGACTTCTAAATAAACATTCCTCGCACACCTGGGTGGTCATGGCCAGGTGCGTAAAATAGAAAAAATAGAAACAGTCCTGCAATTTCTTGTAAAACTTCATTATGTTTTGTCAAAGATCTTTAGACAGCCAGATACCTTAAGATAAAGTAACTCTAACAAAAATGTCTTGGTAGTTGAAACAGCACTAAGAACGAAGGAGAACCACTATAATGGTATTTAATGACAAAACTCAAGATATCAAGAAACGAACACACTTAACATTAACGAGAACGGACAAGGACCAAGGGAGAACACAGGGAGTGCTTCTCATTTCTTATTTGTGCATCCTCATTACCTATCCTTGCTTCCTTTCCTCGCGTCTCAGCTCCAGCCCCTGTAGGACGCAAGGGAAGGCTGCAAGGAAAGAAAAGGAGGACGGAGGAATCGAATTAAAGCTTTTTTTATACATCGGAACACTTGATCACTGAAGCGTCACTTCACAGCGTTATCAGCAGCGCTCAAAGGATCTGCCCTTATGTTGTTAAAGTTTGTTTATTTAATAAATTCATAATAAATAAAGCAAGATACCCTGTTGAAATATGTGAGGTATAGTATATACATGTGAGGTAAGGTAAAGTATAAATTAAAATGATCATGACAGATGTGAAGCGTGAGGATCATTTATACATGCGTCACGTTTAGTCGATAAAACACTTCCGCAAAGGATACACCTGTGTGACTCCTCATGAAGACTCCTCACTCCTCGATCCTCGAGGTGCATTTAGAGAATCGAGATGTCCTTCAAGATGGCTGATCTCCATCGGTTTCCGGGTCATAGGATGGAGGACGGAGGAGCGAGGAGAGGAGGAGGGATATTGAGAAGCACCCAGGGACCAAATACATAGCAATAGCTAACAAAGGAACATAATTAGGACATTAACAGGACACAGGTGGCTCCATAGGGGAAACCTTGGTCACAGGACTAAACCAAATACACGATGAAACAGAGGAGACAGACCGTACTTGTAACACTGACTGCTGCAGATCCATTTCGGCGTTGATAGTGTTGCCAGAGAAGAGCATAAATCCGAGTCTGAAAACGTGAACAGCTCTGGATAGAAAGTCACAGGTTGCCATCTCTAATTACGGTTACATGGCGTGAACACAGCATAAGCTGGTTGTTTTGGGTTCAGGAGGGACTGTGAAAGGCATCTGCTGTCTGTTTACAACTCAACTCAGCCTTACAGAACGCACCGAAGACGTGTGATGTCTGCGCAAGCATGTGCAAAGAGGTATGGAAATACATATGTTGACAGGCAAGTAGGATATCCTATCAATGCATTCGGACCGAATTAAATGATTGGACGAATATTTTTTGATCATGTGACTTCTACAGAAGATAAATGCATGTTTTAAATTTAGGCCACTTCTGTCATCGATTGCTGTCAGGATGTGAAGAGAGTTTAAACCAGTAAAACAAAAAATAGTTTATTTGACAATTTTATTGTCCATGTAAACTAACGCAGTTATCTAATGTTTATAAATACCAAAGGAAAAACTGCATCAAGAAACTTGTTGCTGAAAGTTATAAGTATAAAAACTGCAAAAATAGCATAATTTAGCTTATTTCTACAGCATTATTATTGATCTAAGAATCATTTTACATTCTCTCAGACTGTGGTTTTTCCTTCTTTCTCTCTATGAAAGCATGTCTTTGTGGTTGTGTCTTTGGGTTCAGCTCTCGCCCTTTTCATCAGCAGATATTTGAAATCTAACTAACCCTATTCATGATCTGCCAGCTCTGCCTGCGTCCGGCCTGCGTTCATCCCACACAACACAGGCGGCCCGGTGAGGGGAATCTCAGGAATTCAGTCCAGGAGACGCAGGCGGCTGACAGCTGGTTCCAGCTCTTTTTTTCTCAATCCCACTGTATGGCAACAGCTCACCGACCACCAGCCACCACAGCTCGGCACCATCTGTACACCTATCGTATTCTGCACAGATCTGACAATAGTCCGGCTTTCCCAGGTTTAGCGTTACAATTGGCACTTTAATGTAGTATCTTACAGAGCGTCCTGATACGTGCTGCTGACGGTTTCAGACTCCAAACGCTCAACTAAGCTAATTAGGATCATGGTTCTGGTATCAGTACATCATTTTGTGTTTGCAGATTTATTATCAAGGTCCAAACAGTACCAGTTCGTTTAACGAACAGATGGGGAACCGGAGACCAACGCAGACGCTAACAAGATAACGTTTATGCATTTGGCAGAGACCTTTCCAGTGTTGGAAGAGTTACTTTGAAACAGTAGCTTTCCAAACTTAAGCTACTCATAATTTAAAGTAAGCTACAGTCCAACCATTCACAGAATTAGCTAAATAGTAGCGAACTAACAAAAAGAGCAATCTTTTGAAAATGTATAGCATATGACAATACTTGAAGACAGCACAACTTGAAGACAAATTTACACGAAATACAAAAAAAGTACACTTAAGTAGCTTAAGAGACTTGGTTTCATTTAAAAATAAAAATTGTTTTCAAATATTTGTCTATTTTTCTGAATGAAGCCGTTTACTAGTTTTCTATCACCACTTTTAGTTACTCCACAACACTGCACCTTCCACAAAAGTAACTTGCACTTACAGTTCAAGCTCAGTGCATTTCTCATGTTTTATAGAGCAGCAGGGTTTATAAGTGAACATCTGTGTGGAATTTACTAGTTGGTGGTAGAAGCCAAATGGCCACACTTTGGCAGAAGCTTAAGAGCGTCAGCATTGAAGTGCAAACAACCATCCACATTCGGCTGCCTGTTTGCCAGCTGTAGACAGAGGAACCCTTAGAAAATGCTAGAGGAAAAATTTGTCCTGCATTTAAGACCAAAGAAAGTCCTTTTTTTTATGAATGGAGAGGCCTTGAGACTTCTGGGAGATCGGAAGTCATGTTTACCCACAGGATGCAGATGAAGTTACTCAGGAGATTCTAACTGACAGCATTTTGAGGTCCAGCTCTCAGGAAATTTCTAACACCATCCTGTTCCAATTTGTCTTTATTATATACGGCGAATATTATCCTGACCTTTGAGGGCTTGATGGGTTACTAATGTAATGGTCTCTTCAAACAGACAGATTATTGTCTGCTGTGCTGGGAGGGAATGAGACTCTGTGTTTGCCCCTCACATGTGTGATTCATTTGCCATGCAAGAATATGGCAAACGTCCCACCTCAACAACAGATCCATATTGAACGGGTGTGTTTGTATAATACATCAAAAGCAAAGGAGAATCACACTCAGACAAATAATACTACTGTGAGACAGTTACGCTTACTTATAGAGTACAAAAGTACTGTGCTGGTATTATGTCACAGTGATGGTATCAGACAGTAATACCATGTCATTTTGATATGGTACCCTTGTAGTGAATGATTATCATATTCATAAACACTGTAGAAAGATGTAATCTGCTAATGTTACTTTAAACAGCACATTTTACTTGATTTAAGACATGCAAATTGGCCGAGAGAGCTCAACGTGCTGCAACTGAAGAAAACTCATGCAAATAGAAAAACACAGACAAACTAACATGTTTATGACATACAACTTTTTACAATAAACAAAATGTTAACAATATGTTCAATGTCATCAGAATACTAATGAGAAAAGAACAATGAGCTAAAAACTAAAATAAATAAATAAAAAAGATAGAAAAAGAACATGAGGGAAAGATGTTAATCTCATCAGTTACATTATACAAATGCTGTCATGTTATGTTTAAATAAGTTTAATAAGATACGTTAATGCATGGCCCAAAGATGAGACACTCACACACATACGCCTATTAATGCATATTTAAAAACGGTTTTGTATAAAATATTTATTTGCAACAGTTATGTTAACAGCAATAATAAGATATTTCTGGTAATCAGCTATTCCGCTGATGGACACCGTGCTGCAGTGTCATGGGAATATCCCAGGTGAAAATAATGAGGAAATTAATCTTTCGTTGCTCCCTTCATCAAGTGCTTTCCAAACGGCCACATAACGGCACACTAGTGCCCTGCTCACTCCAAAGTCCCCCTCTGCCGTCTGCCCTAGAAGGTGTTAGGATAGGGATACTCCACGCAGTCTCATGAAAGTGCGTATCAATACCACGAATGTTATTTCTCGTGCCATTTATACGCCAAAAATGTTTTTTGCGTGTAAATGCTACGCACTGAAAACGTACTCGGTTACTAACGTAACCTCGGTTCTCTCTAGAGAGGGAACGAGTACTGCGTAATATCTTACGCTATGGGGAAAACTCTTTTCCACGAGATATTGAAGCCAAAAATTATCCTTAATTTTTTAATCAATGTAAAACGCTTTGCGGCAGCAAGCAGACATAGGCGAGACAGCTCGCGCGCCTATTGGCTGTCCTGCGGCAAAAGCAGCAGCCTATCGAGAGAGGCTCTGCGTGACGTCATGACGAATGAGGGCACTTCGCGCCCATATCGTCACGTCCCGCCAGAAAAGGCGTGGTCTCGCCCTATAAATAAGCTTGATAGGCTGCCATACACTGATTTTTCAACGCCGAAGCGAACCAGCGCGTATTCCAAGCACGGCAAGATACGCAGTACTCGTTCCCTCTCTAGAGAGAACCGAGGTTACGTTAGTAACCGAGTACGTTCTCTTACGAGAGTATCTCTCGTACTGCGTAATATCTTACGCTATGGGGAACACAGTGTAACACGCCGTGCGGACAGGGATCCAACACCAAAGTCCCAGGGGCCGAGGCCCAGGGTGCATATAGTGCATAATCACCATATACTCACAGAGAGTAGAGGAGGAGAGGCTAGAAGCATCACTCCTTATAGATAAACCCACAGGGAGTGGAGGAATAGAGGCTAAAAAGCATCTTTCCATATAAAATAGCATCCAGGGGAGCTAATTATATGACCATCAAACCACGCAGCTAGGGTGAAAACTTTCCGCCTAATCTGGGTGGCCATACATGTGTCAATACTCATGGAGCTGCTGCATCGGACTGAGCGATGCGCAGGCCAAAACTCAGTATCTGAGCCGCACAGCGGGCAGATAGCACTGAAGTCTAGATCGCCAAAAGCTTAGCTTGTATGGCGGGTACCTCCAGGTTATAGTATTTTATAAATGTAGACGGCGAGGCCCAGCCCACGGCCGTACAGATATCTTGCAGGGTGACCCCGCTAGACCATGCCCACGGAGAGGCCACGGCTCTCGTGGAGTGCGCTCTGACACCCAAGGGGCACTGCAGGCCCTTAGAAGTGTAAGCCAGCGCTATGGCATCGACTATCCATCTGGATAGGCCCTGTTTCGAAGCGGCAAGTCCCTTGGAACGCCCGCCAAACAAAACAAAAGGCTGCTCAGTCTGTCTGAAACCAGACGAGCGGGACACATAAGCTCTTAATGCCCTGACGGGGCAAAGGAGACCCGCGTCCTTCTCCTCATTGAGAGCCGGAAGGGCAGACAGGGAAATTACCTGGGCCCTAAACGGTGTATTGAGGGATTTCGGCACGTAGCCGTGTTTAGGTTTGAGTACGACCTTTAAGTCATTAGGCCCAAACTCCATACATGACGCGCTTACAGAAAGCGCTTGTAAGTCCCCTATACGCTTCAGCGAAGCGAGAGCCATGAGAAACACCGGCTTGAAGGACAGGTGTTTCATGTCCAACAACTGGATTGGCTCGAACGGGGCACCTTTCATGGCCTCCAGGACCGTGGAAAGGTCCCATGTCGGGACTGAAGGGGGCCTAGGTGGGTTTAACCTCCGAGCTCCCCTTAGGAAACACACGACTAAGTCGTTCCTTCCTAGCGACTGGCCAGACACCGGTTTTGCAAACGTTGCTATGGCCGCCACATACACTTTGAGTGTGGATGGGGTCCTGCCCTTATCCAGCAGCTCTTGAAGGAAGGAAAGCACTTCCGTAATCCCGCAGTCTACGGGTGAAAAGCCCTGGGCTTGACACCAAGCAGAGAACACCGACCATTTTGAGGAGTAGAGCCGTCTAGTAGACGGAGCTCTAGCCTGCGCGATCGTGTTTAGCACTCCCTCTGGGAGGTTAGCGGGTACCCGTTGATGGCCCATGCATGCAAGGACCACAGATCCGGGCGAGGATGCCAAATTGAGCCCTCCGCCTGAGAGAGGAGGTCTCTCCTCAATGGTACAGGCCATGGGGCAGCGCTGGTCAGCTGCATCAGGACAGGGAACCAAGCCTGGTTCGTCCAGAGCGGAGCTACGAGCAGCACTGGGCATCCGTTTTCCCTGATTCGTTCCAACACCTGAGGCAGGAGCGAGACAGGGGGAAAAGCATATAGGGGACAGCGGGGCCAGACATGGGCCAGCGCGTCTTTGCTTTTCGAGAAAAACTTTGGGCAGTGAGCGTTTTTGTGGGACGCGAATAGGTCCACCTGCGCTCTGCCGAACGTTTCCCACAGCAGCTGGACCGTCTGCGGGTGCAGCGACCATTCTCCTGCTGGGACGTTGTTTCTGGACAATCTGTCTGGTCCCACATTCAGGTGACCAGGCACATGCGCTGCTTTCAGCGAGAGCAGGTTGTGCTGAGCCCAGACCAGGAGGCGTTCCGTCAGCCTGTAAAGGTTTCGGGACCTGACGCCGCCCTGGCGATTTATGTATGCCACCACTGACATGTTGTCCAACCGGACCAAGACGTGGTGGCCTCTTATCTGGGGACAAAAGCGCCGTAGCGCTTTGTCGACTGCTATCATTTCCAAGCAGTTTATGTGAAGGAGCTTCTCCCGTTCTGACCACAGGCCAGCTAACGGTCTGCCCTCGAGCAGCGCTCCCCACCCCGAGGTGGAGGCGTCCGTAGACACCACCTTCACACACGAGGCGGTCCCCAAATTCACACCTGACTGATACCAGTCGGTTACTTTCCAACGTTCCAGAGCTGAAACGCACTGTAGGTCGACCCTGAGGCGAACAGACCCTTGGTCCACGCCTGGGGCGGAAGCCGCGCTATTAGCCACATCTGCAGTGGGTGCATGCAAAGCACGCCCAGCTGGAGTACAGAAGCTGCTGAGGCCATTAGGCCCAGCATTTTCTGAAACCTTTTGAGCAGGACTATAGAGCCGTGGCGGAAGGATTTCGCGACGTGCTGAATATTTAATCCGCGCTCCGGTGACAGGCGTGCTGTCATGGATAGCGAGTCCAACACTGTTCCCAGAAAATAAATTTTCTGACTGGGAGACAGCGAACTTTTCGCCCAATTGACTGTAAGGTCCAGCTGCTCGAGGTGCTCGAGTAATGCAGCCCTGTGTTCTACGAGCTCTGTTTGTGATCGAGCTAGAATCAGCCAATCGTCCAAGTAGTTCAGAACTCGCATGCCCCAAAGTCTCAGGGGTGCGAGAGCCGCGTCCATACACTTCGTGAATGTACGAGGTGCTAGGGACAGGCCGAACGGTAGGACTGTGTATTGATATGCCTGGCCCTCGAAGGCGAATCTCAAGAATCGCCTGTGATGGGACGCTATTTGCATTTGGAAATAGGCGTCTTTCAGATCTATTGACATAAACCAGTCCCCTTGGCGCACTTGCGCGAGGATTTTCCTGGTCGTAAGCATTCTGTACTGGCGCTTCACAAGCGCTCTGTTCAGCTGTCGCAGATCTAGAATGGGTCTGAGACCCCCATCTTTTTCGGTACCAGAAAATATCTGCTGTATAAGCCCCCTTCGCTCTGAGCCTGAGATAAAGGTTCTATAGCCCCTTTGCTCAGTAGTTTCGCTATCTCGGCTTGAAGTAGACGAGATACTTCGTTTTTCACCGTAGTTTTGACGCGCGCCGTATATCGGCGGGGGCGTCGAGCGAACTGTAGCGAATAGCCTCTCTTTATAGTGTTCAACACCCATTCTGATACCCCGGGGAGCTTTGACCACGCATCTGTGTGAATAGCTAGGGGTAGAATGAAATCCGGGCTCTGGCCGCGCAGGATGGTGGCTCGAGAGCCCCGGTGTACTGGGAACACAACACCGTGTTTACAGCGTTCGAGGCGGGGGGCGCGCTGATCACAGCGGGCAGCCTGGCCGCGCTCAGCTTCTTTATGACGGTTCGCGCCGAGAGAGCGAGCGGGGCGAATCCCGTGGGATTCGGCGTGTCTGTGAGAGAATGTGGGCGCGGGACTGCGGGCACATTTACTGCACTGAAAACTCTGTCGGTTAGAGCCGACTGAATGTGTTGGTTTCGTTTTTACAGAAACCAAGGGACACGCAGCGTGTAGTGAAAGCGGGCATTGTGACATGGGCGCGTTCACTACATTGTCGAACACGGGTCTCTCGTGTGAAGGCTTTAGGTTTCGCCACTGAGCCACAGGGGAAAACACCATAAGCTAAAATTAGCTCGAGCAGATAAGAGAGCGTCATCACAGTTATGTGTGTGTCGGCGTTTGTTTGCAGGCGAGCGTGTTACACAACAGACTGATTGCTGCAATATTGACATTTTCAGCCGCTTAAACTAGGAGCTGAGAAATGTTAGAGAAATGGATATCGGTCCGGCCTCGGCGGGACTAAAATACACTCTTTCCTCATTTCGCCGGTGACGCATGCCCACGGAAGTTTGCGCGGGCGCCTCCCAGTCGAGGCCGATGCTGTTCACGGCTTGAGAGAGCAGACGCATCAGCTCAGCCTCAATGCCGGCTCTTTTCCCAGAGGGCTGGCGGGAAACGTTAGCGGAGGGGAGGTCCACAGAGCTCGCCCAATCCTCGCTATCGGACGCCATAAGAGAACATGCCTCGGTAGGTTCGTCGAGCTCGGGGGCGGACGCGGCGGCAGGCGGCGGCCGCTGTCCGTCAGTGAGCGACTCGAGCGAAGCCCGCGAAGCTGGCGGGCGAACCGGCGAGCTTTGGCGGGCTGGAGATAGCTCGGGAGCGCGCTGAGCGCGGCGCTTCTTGCGGCGCGGCACCACAGCGGGCTGGAATGCAGGCTCGGAGAATGATGCCAGGCGAGTCCTCAGAGTCACCATAGGCAATAGCTCGCAATGAGGGCATCCGCCGTCAGCGAGCGCGATAGCCGCGTGATCCTCACCCAGGCAGGACACGCAGATGACACGGCGGTCCTCGTCGCTGAGTTGGGCGCGGCACGAGCCACAGGATGGCATCTTTAAAAAGACGCAGCTCTTTTAGAGAGAGAAGTGTGTGTTGCGTCACGTAAGCAAACACGCACTCTAGGCAGAGTAAAGGATATAGTACGCCGGAAAGCGCAGCAGGTACGGCGGCTGAAGGCGGCGAGGCCAGCGACTCCAGACTCAAAGGCACGTCCCGCTGAAGGCTACAGGTCGACGGCGCGGCTTCTCACTCCGGATCCAGCGATGCGTGAGCTTCGCTGAAGAGTTGAAAATCAGTGTATGGCAGCCTATCAAGCTTATTTATAGGGCGAGACCACGCCTTTTCTGGCGGGACGTGACGATATGGGCGCGAAGTGCCCTCATTCGTCATGACGTCACGCAGAGCCTCTCTCGATAGGCTGCTGCTTTTGCCGCAGGACAGCCAATAGGCGCGCGAGCTGTCTCGCCTATGTCTGCTTGCTGCCGCAAAGCGTTTTAACATTGATAAAAAAATTAAGGATAATTTTTGGCTTCAATATCTCGTGGGAAAAGAGTTTTCCCCATAGCGTAAGATATTACGCAGTACGAGAGATACTCTCGTAAGAGAACCGCTTGGGTAGGATTAGGGGGAGGGGGGAAGGGGGGTTTCGTGCGTATTACACGCCAAAAAGTGCGTATCATATGCACGCAATAACTATTTTTGGCGTATAAATGGCGCGAGAAATAACATTCGTGGTTGATATGCACTTTCATGAGATTGGGCTGCATGAGCTGTAAGCACGTCCCAGCAAGGTTCGTCACTTAGTGGTGTCACCTGGAAACGTTTCCGTTGTGGTCTGTGCTATTTACAGCGCGTTTCTGTATCTGGTTGTGTTGTGTGTATGTGTTTCTGTATTTGGTTGTGTTGTGTGTATGCGTTTCTGTATTTGGTTGTGTTGTGAGTATTTGGAGCACACGTGTTGTGAAACTGATGAAGATGTTTTCTTAATTTGCGGTGTTTTTCTAGTTGCATGTTTTCTTCAGTTGCAGCGCGTTGAGCTCTCTCGGCCACCGTAAAAAGGTGGCATTTTTTTACGAAATCTGATGAAAGGGAAAAAGCAGTTGTCTTCCCTTTTTTCATATGGGTAGGATAACTTTAAAACTCACAATGCACTGGACATGTTGCCCAAAACTATTTATTATTTAGCTACTTTTAGTGCATTAATAGGAAATAATTATGACTAACATTGCTCTGACTTTGATTTATTTTTCTAATGCCTTTTTTAAAAACCTTTTAGCTCTTTCTCTTGTGGCCAAAGCTAAAGCTCTTTATACTATTTGCAACACTGGAAAAGAACGAACTCAATGATGTCTGACCTGCTGTCGTCTTTCTAATATGCAATAAACAGTCGTGAAGGTGCACAAGCACTTCCTTTAAATAAATTAGTTAAACCTCCTAAGAGTTAATTTGCATTCAGAAAAAGAGGTAGAGGAGATATTACATTGATAAACACACCCACGCACATTTAGTTGAACTATAAGGAAAGGCTCATGGGTAATAATAACCGATATTTTAATGTGCACAGAGAGAGATATGAGGTACATGTCCTCTGGAACTCCATGTTTGACAGTTTTATTGCTGTTAATGAAACGTGTGGCATGGGAGTATTAAGGCGTCATCAAATTGACATCTTTAATTAAAGTGGCAGCTTAATTAAAAATCCAATTTACTGTGAAACTCTAATGAATAGAAAAATGCAAAACGCAAGACTTGACCTTCAAATCGTAATGCTCCAGATTTCAACACACCGACAAAACAATTCTTAAATGAAGTTGGGATCTGAATCCGCAAAGTTGCCCTGAGACACAATAAAAGAGTTTGTGTGAGGCGGGTGATTTAATTAAAACCTGATAGTTGATTGTTATGACTGACAATGGTTAAGAACTGTCAACACATCAAAAGTAAAAAAATAAACTGCATAAAATCCTGTCATTCAAGACATGAGCAAAGCAAAAGTTCAATCTCCAAATATGAGTGTCAAAGTTCTTAAAGGAACAATTCACACAAAAAAAAAATAAATAAAAAAAATATTGCACATATGTTGTTTGGTCCACCTTAATGATACTATGGTCCTCCTTTAGAGAGTGCTAGGCTATTGACTGAATCCTGTAAAAGCATTATTTCTTTAAACCCATCTGGATAAAAATAATAATCTGTAAAATGAGTGAATTTTGACTAGTGGCCATGGATATTCTTCAACAGAAGAAAGCCATACAACTTTGGAAGAACATAATTGTAAATGATGACATGTATTCCTTTTAATATTCGAATGTATTGTTTGTACGTTGTATTTTATGATGAAGAATAACTATAAAGCTTTCCAAAAGGCAATACTCATTTAGCCAATTTAAGTCAAGTCCCCTTGATCTATATAATTGTTTCAAAGCAGCTTTACAATGATAATAGGAAATTACAGTAACAGAGATTGTTTTGACTTTACAGCAGCTCTAGATTAAAGTTGTTGTCCAGCAAAAGTTAGTTTTGATTGATTGATTCACTTCCCTTGCAAAGATCATTATTTACTTAGGGTCCACTAAAATGACACCGTTCTAACAGAAAAAACTCAATGCGCTCCGGCCCGCTGATCTGCACAATACAGTGCCTGGTGGCTCGAGAACGCAAACCCTGAAATAGTTTCCAAGGTGCACATACGCATCACGTGTTTAGTCTATGGGTATGCGCGTTTGAAAATATATGTGCGCAGGTGTGTAGTCCTTCTTTACAAACTAACCCCCAACAAACTACTTGTCTGGCTTTAAAAATGTATAATATATTTATCGCTTCCGCGTAGCCGCGTGAACTGGAATTATCCCGACAGCATTATACAGAGGTAAAGGGAAGGGAAGAAGGCCTTCACAGGGGAGAGACTAGTTGACACTTCAGGACTGCGTGTTTAGGCTCAGGTCCTTCATCAGATCCGAATACGGCCTGGATCCGACGGACTGCGGTAAACCTCGGGATAAACAGAGAGACTAATATTAGCATAAATGCCATCCTTCTTATGATGTAACAAGTACATCAGGAACAGTATACGGTATAATGTGACAGGCTTGTGTGACAACTACATTTCCCATCATTCATTCATTGTGCAATCACAAGTCTAAAGAACAGGAATCATGGAGGACACCAGGTCTATTCTTGCCTATTTATTGGGGAAATCTTATTAAAGCCAAAATGCTACAAATGCAGGCTACTTGTGCTGTGTATAAAACATACAATATGCTTCAAATGATTATTCATATATGTAAATTTGCAGTCACAGCAGCAATCGTTTTCCCCTCCGCCATGTTAAGTGTATGATCTGCCCGACTCAGGGACTTGGGTATCAAAGATATCACTGTTATGTTAATAACTAGCATATTTAAATATATATATACAATTATAATGCATTCATTTGAATTAAATGTTATCCAGTACTTTTTCAATCAACATGATGGGACTTTTTGAAATACATTTGCTTACTGTAAAACCTAAAAATAAATTATTTAATCCTTTCAAATAGTGCCTTTATTCTTAATAGTATCATGCCCTTTATGAAGGCTGATCCATTTACAGGAAGGAAATGTTTCTGGGGGATATAAAAGCTGGAAAAAAATTACAGAAAATCTCTCTCTCTCGTCATGCTCTGAGTATCTCTCTTTTGTCGGGGCTGTTGAACACAGAGGGCTTTGGGAAAGCAGTGACTTGAAAGTACTGGCGAGGACTCTGAATCCTCCACAGACAGTCACACCGTCCACTGCTCTAATAATCGAACTAATGACCGTGCTAATTATGACCAAGCTGCTCTAGTGGATACTTCTCGAGCTGCTATCAATTCTCACGCATCAGTGACCAGAAAGTAACACCTGCTATATTGGTTCTCGAGCCAAGAGAATGGAGCTGAAGCTTAAAAAAAAAAAATAATCTTCATTATTAGTTGAAGAACTGGTCTTGTGTCTGAGGATAACACTAGTACTTTGACACTCTTACAGACCTCTTTGGCAAAATGAAATATGTGTGCATGTGTATATGTGTAAAATATAAATCTATTTATTAATAATACCCCTCAATAGTTGGGGAAATATGTCAAACTTATTGAAAATGTATTTTTTAAAATATACCGCAAATGTCTTATTTTTTATTTATTTTCCATATGGGTTGCATTTGTTCAAATTGTTCTACTACTAAAAGGCAAAAAGAGAAGCAATGAAAAATAAAAAAACTTGCATGCAACAAAAACCATGCATCAAACTTGCATCAAAATGGCATCAAGTTACTTTGGAATACTATTTTCAACATCCTATGATTTTGAACACACTAATTCTGATCATATATGTGATCGGATTGACAAAGAAGTGAAACATTTTTCTAGTGGAAATCGTGACATGACACAGATATCAATGAAAAATTTTTGTCCAGTTTCAGGCCCCATCATAGCACAGAAACTGCGCTCGTTAAAATTACAATTGACTTCTAGCTTCTGACCAAGGCTGTATCTTAATACTAGTTGTACTTGATCAGCTGCGTTCAACACTATAGATCATAAAATACTCTTAGATCGACTACCAAATTAGACTGGTATTCAGGGACAGGCATTAAGGTGGCTTAGATCGTACCTATCAGACAGTTACCATTTTGTCTATTGAAATGGGGAAAAATCCAGAAGATATGGAGTGCCACAAGGATCTGTGTTTGGCCCACTGTTATTTTCAATAAATAAAAATACTGTCACTTGGTAATAATATTAGAAAACATGCCGATGTTTCGAAGCAATATTATATCATCACGACCAGATGAAACCTCTAAATTATCCAAGTTGACAGAGTGTGTTAAAGACACAAAACATTTGATGACCAGTAAACTGCGTGGTTTATATATGTACATTTCTGAAATCCATAACTTGGACACAGTCACCTCTGATAACAGATCAGTCTAAATAGTAATGTAGACACGTCTGTAAAGCTGCTTTGAAACGATATGTATGGTGAAAAGCACCACCAAATAAATGTAAATTGAATTGAATTAAGATTCAGCATAGGAATTTGTTTTTGGAATCTCACTAGCTATAATAGTATTAGCTTTCAATTAGCCAAATTAAGTTAGACTGACCAAATTACTTTAGCTTTCCCTGTATTCAGCCTCTCAGATGTGTAACCTGATCCTCTCAACCTCAGCAAGCAGGGACACAGTCAGTTATTCCCGCCTGCAGAAGCATTTATTCATTTAGCATCAGGTGTTTGTGCTTTGGGCTTCAACAAACCCTGCTGGATGGCGACTCTTATGACTGAACGCCTGCCGTCGTCCACAATAAATAACACCGGGCACATAGTCCAAGCTAAATAGAGTGACTCAAGATCTGTGTTGAAGAATTAAAAAAAAAGGCCTGGCTGCGTGTTTGGCGAATCGACGGGTCTATAATATTGAATAGGAGCGGTTGGGTAAAAGGATGGGGAGGTGTATAGCCGAGTCTTCTGTCATATCGCGTTTATGTTGGCCAAGTGCCATTTTCCTTTCACTCTGCCCTTTAATCATAGACATAATGAACAGCCCCTGGGCTCTGGCGATTGTAATGTGATGATACCATGGAAGATGGAAGACAGAGAATTGGCTGTATAAAAGGTGACAGACTGAGGTCGCCCACCGTTTGGAAGCCGTTATTATATTAGCTTTCTGCCTTTCTGTAATTTTAAAAGGTGAAGAGATTTCAGTATTCATGGTATTATGCTAGTGTACCCAGATTCAAATGGTACAAACTGGTTTATTAAAGAAATAGTTCACCATTTTAATAAAAACGAAAATCATGTCATTTCACATCTGAACAGAAAAACTAGCTCGTTCCATACAGTTCAGTGACCACATCTGTCAAAAAGGGAAAACAAGTAGTCCTTATAAATTGTGTGCTATATTTAGTCATATATGAAATGGCTATTCATGGAAAATCTTACCCTTTACTAATCAGATATGGTGCATTTGTATCAAGTTTGAAGTCTTTGCAACACAAGTCAAACATAATGTGAGTGCATCAATATTCCATTTTTACAATCCATCCAAGCTTCTCAGACTTTTTGGCTAACGTTCAACCAAGGTTCTCTAAAAGTTATGAACAAACATTCTTCCAGTAACACTAGTAGAATGTTCGTTCAAAGTTATCTTGGTTTTAATAATGTTCTTAATACGTTGGCACAAAAACGTTATTTATACATCATGTATGGAATGTTCGTCTAACATTTTTAAAATGTTACTTGTTTCAGAATGTTCAGAATCAGTTAACATTTGCATAACCAAGGAAAATAAAAACAGTTTGAAATGGACGTTTTGAACATTAACAGAACATTCAGAAATAATGTTTGTGGGAATGTTGACACAACATTCTTAGAACATATTTTTGTTAGCTGAGATATTACTTTTTTAGTCCAATTTCAGAGCTTCAACGGGAGAATCAACCCAATCTCAGAAGAAAATATGAATTCTTATGATGTGAATTTTACAAAAACAAATTGCCATGAGATTGTTTTGCGAAGATTATCAGTGCATAAGGACTTTAAGATTGTTTGGCTCACAAAGCTATTTTATGACTTCAGAAGACTTGAAATAAAGCACTTGAGTCCAATAGACTAGCTGGAAAAGAGCTGCACAGAATTGTTTGTATTCCATTGAAAGAAAGTCTTAGAATGGCATATTAGGGTGAGTATAAATGACAAAATGTTCATTATTGGGTGAACTGCCACTTCAAGGCATATTTTAGAAAAAAATTGTGTCCTCTTCTTCCCACCTGGTAATGTTTTTAAATGTTGCATTACAGGTTCATTTACCACTTACAGTTTCATAAAATATGATCTGTGCATTAGCTGCATGCTAAATTAGGGACAGCATTGAAGAGCTCACAAAGAGCCTTTGCCCCATTGAGCAAACCACAGCTCTGCCTGGAGCCGCTCGCCACGGTAATTTGATTCACCTAGACAGAGTGTGATGGAATTTAATAACCTGAACAGCGATGATGTGTGTCCGGAAAGAGGAAGGCAACGAGTTTCTCCAGGAATCTGGAGGCGAGACTGAACCCACAGGAATGTTGAGCCCTGTGAGAGAAAACTTCTTCTCTCTCGCTACCAAAATTACATAAAGTTTGAACAATCACATACTGTGCTGAGCTCTATGAACATGGACATCTAAAGCTTTGAAAGCTGAAGTCATAGACGGGGTATAGCAGCTTGCTTGTTTAATTGCGACGGTAAAGTTATGATTTACTCATCATCATGTCGTTTCAAACACATTTTCGATGAATATCTTGGCTGGACTTTGCCCAAAATTACTTAAAACAAAAAGAATCAAAGTATCATAAAAAAAGTGTGTATGAATTGACAGTAAAAATATCAAAATATGGTTTTGGAGCGACATATGTGTGAGTGACAAAATGTTAATTTACCCGCAGCTGACCAAGTCACATTCGCGAGTTTAAACTGAAGTTGTTTGTAATGCATGCAATCTGTTGGGTTTCACACCAACTGTGTGTCATGGAGAGAGATCCTGTTTTAAGGTTCTTTGAGGGGGAAGTGTGATAGATCTTATTCAAATCCTCAGGAGACGTCGATATGTGCTGGATGCTAGTGTGTATGCAGCTCAGCACCAATGCCAAAGTCTTAAGCAGCTCTGGGCATAGATACACCAATCTATTGTTTTCCTAATTGAAAATATGGATTTTCGCAAAGCTGGGAAGTCAGATATTGCTTACCAATTCTATACAACTAATATATCCATTTATATTTCGGCTTCACACTCAATAGCAAGCGGGCAGGTTCCAAAATTAACTTTATGGCTCACCTGCCAATGTTGAGAACATTTACTGGCAATGAAACTAGAATGATTTAGCATAGATTTCTGCTTAGCATAGCAATTTTGTGAGAAACAGAGAAGTGTCATACACAAAAATATTGGTAAATCACTGCAGTTTCTTTCCATGCCCAGCGCTGATGTTTTACTTTTCTCTGGGAAGTTTTGCTCACTTTAATCCCTCTCAAATGGTCATGATAAGGCTTAAAGATTGGAGCGTGGAGCATTATGAAATCAGTGAGTGCTAGTGAATAAAAATGTAAAGATTCCCACAGAAAGATTTTTTATCTTTATGAATAATCAAGGTTATTTTAGCACTATGAGCACAGATACAGCATTTATGGTGTAACTATGTCATTTATTGTCAAGGGCAATGAAGGACTTCCGAATCTATATCACTGAATGAATATTAAAGTTTTAAAGAGTTATGTTAACTCAACAATGAAGATGTTGTCATTATTTACTCACCCTCATATCACTGTACTCTAAAACATCTAAAGCGAGAATAAATGAAAATGTGAATCAACATTTGCTGCAAATCGTCCCTTCACTGTAGCTCTCATGTCTCAATTGTAATTTTTCATAAACAAACAGATTAATCTGATTTGGATAGAATAATTAAATGGAATTTTGACATCAGGTAAATACAAGCAGTCATATAAAATATTTTTTTTAAAACAACAACATTAAATATTTGCATGACGTTTTAACACTTTTAACAGTCGAAAGCACTGAGATTTATATAAAATATCAACACGATCTCATGAAAGTGCGTATCCCAGATTATGTTCTCGTACCATTAATACGCCAAAAATGATTTTTGCGTGCATATGCTACGCACTGTAAACCGCTTGGGTAAGATTAGGGTGTGGAGTACTACGTATTACACACCATAAAGTGCGTATCATATGCACGCGAAAACTATTTTTAGCGTATAAATGCCACGAGAAATTTAATTTGTGGTATAGATACGAAGTTTCATGAGACCGGGCTCAAAATATATATAAAAAAAATTCTAAATGTTTTTGCACTGATTATTTTTTATATATTTTTTATATTATAGAACAAAATGAATGATAAATTATGTTTTTCATAATGAAACCCTTTTAACAGTCTACAGCAGAATTAACTGTCACTGATAATTCTTCTAATAGACACAAATAGGGTTGAGTGGGGTTTTCAGGACAGCGTGGGCGAATGAAAGTGGGAAGAAAGTGGAGTTGCAGTTTCAGCTCCGTCTGTTTCCCTGGAACGCTTCAATGGCTTTTTGTGTGGCTCATATGAACAAAGGAATCCGCTGCGTCACACTGAAGAGCTGCTTGTTCTGTAAGTCTGAAGATGTGTACAGTCAGGTGATTATGCTCTCTAAGTGTCCTGGCCAGTCAGATCCCTCTGTTCAGCTAGAAATGTTTCTGAGCTGTCTGTGTCTGTGAATTGTTGTGTGAAACATGAACCTCCCCCGACAGGTATGCTAAAGTTGATCCCATCCCAAAAACTCCCCAGGCTCTACCAAATATGTAAACACGTAAGTGCCATTACTGACATTCGATCATGTAATTTCTTGTCTCCAAAATGCACAGAAATTTCCCTGCGGTGCCTGTGCTTCTGATTAGAGTCGAGATACAGTGTTGACACATGCACAGCGTGACAGTAGATGGAATTATGCAGATGACGTGTCACATATAATGTGGAGTTCCTATGTTCCCGAAAGACAGCAATATGTGCAGAGTTTTCTGCATGGAATAACTGGATGACAAATTACATTTAACTACAGCTCACCATATAACAAATAATACAGTTGCTTGAGTTGACCTGTTCTTCCAGTGTGACAAATGAATCTGAAGCGATAACTAACACAATTTTTAACACCTTGACATTTGATTTGACTGTCATTTATACATTTATACACAATCTTCTGTAAATATAACCATAGGCCTACTTATTTTTTAAGATGGTAAGCGGACAGCACTTTCTGGATTTTCAATAGAACAACAGTGATTTGATGTCTTACTAGTATTATATGCTTTTTCCTTGGATGCATTTAAACATTTGGATGGTTCTGTTGGAGTATTCTCAAATCATGCCAAATAACAAGAATCATCTTGTTCTGCACAAACTTCTGGTGTTCAAGTGCCAAATAGCATGCATATCACATACTAAGTAATGCTGAAGTTCATAATAATCTTTTCAATTAAACTTTGAACTCAAATTGTTATGTTGTTTGTAAACATAAAAATGTTGGGGTCGGTAAGATTTTGAAGAACTATCTTCTGCTCAACAATGCTGCGTTTATTGCACAAATCACAAATACTGTAAAATGGTAATGTTGTGAAATATTATTTTAAAATGATCCTGTTTAAATATATTTTAAAATGTAATTTATTCCTGTGATCAAATTTTCTACATCAGTACATAATTAGTCTTCAGTGTCACATGATCCTCCAAGAATAATAATTATAATATACTGAATATAATATCTCAAAATTAATCCTTTTAACTACAAACTTCTGAACCCTACATGCACAGTATGCAGTTTTCCATTCCAAACACACCCAGACTTCCCAATGACAAAGAGTGAGTGTCTGCAGCAGAAATGGCTGTGTGAGTATAAACTCATTTTGTCCATGTACAGTGAGGGTGTATATGAGAAATGCTGGGCTCATACTGTGTGACATGATCTGAGAGAAGGCCGCAGCCTCCAGGCCATGTTTGATAATCTCGTAACACAGCTCTGCCCTGCACTGAGCCTGCAGTTGGGTAGGCCATGAATCATCACATTATCCATCCTCTCTATGGGAGGAAAAAGATCTTACACTCCACTCTACCAGACCGCAGTGAAAAAAAAAGAAGAAAAAAAAAATCTGTTGGAACAGCTGCAGGGCAAGATTGGGAGGATTCTGAAGGTCAAAACCTGAGGATAACACATTAAACTATCATGAAACTCCACAACGAGAGAGAGAAAGAGAAAGATCCCTCTTTGTTCCCATCTTTCATGAGAGACATTTGCTGGAGTTCTTATCAGATTCCTCAGATGTTTGTTTCAGGTTGTTTGAGACCAATGAGCCTTGCTCTGGCGGTGACGGGAACCTGATGCCTTTTAATTTTAGCTACTGGCCCCCAAACTACGTTTTGGCCATTGTAAACCTGACAGCGCACGTTAAGGTATTATACTGCAATATGCAGCTCCCTGTCAGGAAAGAAACATAATCTTGCATAATCAAGGTAACAAGAATCACAGAGAACAAAACATCAAAGCTAATCAGAGTATGAAGACGTGCCCACACAAAGAATGCATCTTCCCTGCATGGCATCTTTTTTCCAAAATTAGTGAGCAACATACATTACAATTTGAAAGTTTGAGGTCAATAAGATGTTTTGTGATGAATCATTTAATTTAGCAATTGGATGCATTAAATAAATCAAAAGTGACAGTAAATAAATTATAGTATTACAAAAGATTTCTATTCATCAAATACTTAGAACAAAATGTATCAAATATTACACAGCTGTTTTCAACATTGATGATAACAAGAAATGTTTCTTGAGCAGCCAATCAGCATATTAGAATGATTTCTGAAGGATCATGTGACACTGAAGACTTGATTCATTATGCTGAAAATTCTGCTTTGATCACAGGAATAAATTACATTTCAAAATATATTAAAATAGAAAACAGTTATTTTAAAATGTAAATATAATTCAGAATGTCTTTTTTTATTTTTTTATTCTTACATATCCCAATCCGTTTAACAGCAGTGTACTATAGACGGTTAGGTGTTAGTGTTCGGGTAAGTAGAGTAAGTTGACATGCACTTGAAAGTTTACATATAGTCAGTAGAAAGTCTGTTGGGGAGAATCAAAATAAAGAGCAGATATTAAGCAGAAAGTCTAATAATCCAAAAATGAGAAACTAATAATCTAGGTATTTGTAAAGTTACTTATAGTATTTCTAAAATTGACCATTTAAAAAAAGTGTTACCAAAAATGACTATTTTACTCAATGTATATATTATATTTTATTTTGCTTCTCATCATGCTTAGAGACAAACTCTTGATTAAAGGAGTCCAGTCTCCGTTATTTTTATGACATACACACTGCACAAATCATATTTTGTCTTTTGTTTTAGTTAAAATTTTCCCAATTCTTTTAAAGCATAAGTTAAAAAAAGTGAAATATCTTCCAGTAGGACAAAGTACTCTTGTGTTAAAGTTTCTGACGCAGTCTAACTTTTTTAAAAACATTTGACTGAAAATCAAAAAAAAAAAAATCAGTAAATGCATTCCAAGTCAATCGCACAAGGTTCAATTTCAGTTAGGATGCGGCCATAGAAGTCAGCAGTTCACAAGGTTTTGAAACAGAGGCATGATTTACAAGTCCTGACAAGATTTATATAGGCCTACTAGTTTCATTTGACATGTTCACTAACATGGTTTCCAGCTATTGTTCATTCAATGATCTAAATTAATTTATTGTTGGAGACAGTGGGGCTGAGTTTAACAAGTGTTTACACATCCTTCCTTTATCGAAATCTCCAGCAGCTGTGTGTGTTTCCTGTCTGTGGAGGGATCCACTCGGACACGTTTAATGGATGTGGATCTGCTGTGTCATTCAAAGCCACTATAAAGTAAACGTTTGTCTATTTGACTCAATTGAGAAACTAGAGAAGCAGATTGGAACATCTTTTTTTGGTCCCTTTTCACTCTCGACGGAGAGATCTTATGTCTCTGGTAAACCTCCATGCATTTTCTATCAGGGTAACACTTACGAAATGAGAGAGGCAACCCTTCCTGCCCCCACACTTCCTTATAAAAATCCTGGGGTTATTTTTATTCGTCTTTCTCCTCTGTCAAAAGGGTCAGCGCTCCACTCGTGTACCCGCGATTCTTCTCCGGTTTAATGCATTGCCATATTAGCATTTAGATAACCCCTCTGAATATGGGAGGACAGGGAATTGAAGGCAGGAACAGAATAAATACAGTGAATAATACATCATACATTTAAAATGAATGGCACTGGAGGTTTTTCCAGTATGGAATTTGGCAAGATGGAGAGCCCAGAATTTGCATCACCAGAGGGAGAACTGACCAACACATTTCAAGTGTCGGTATTATTTGGTTTTAAAATTTCAAAATAACCTCTCAGGAACATGCAAACTAGATGTGCCCGCTATTATGACCATTATTTTTGCCGGATTGATTTCAGTTTAAGATCCTTCTGGAGTGATTTTCTTGGTCATCAGCCCTGCATTGTTTAGTCTGTTGATACTTAAACACTTTGAAACCCTCAAATATGTATTTTCCTCTCAGAAACTGAAACACATACAATCAAAGACGTCCAACCAAACACTCACCGGCCTAATTAATGATTATATGCCTGTCAGTGCAGTAGCCCATGTCTTTTGTTGGAGCTCTGTTGGCCTCGTGGTTTATTAAGCTGAGGTTCTGACTGGATGGAAATGACTGAGGTCCCGAAGGGCCCAATCACATAGTCATCACGCTGGGAATGAGCTGAGAGCCCGTCTATGCAGATCAGTGTGTGTTAAGAGCCTACTCTGCAAATCTAATGGCCATTTAACCATCTGGGCTGAAGAGAAAAAGAGAGAGACAGAGAGAAAGAGAAAGAGGGAGGGTCCCGCAGAGACAACTCCGGACCCATCAGTATTCTTGTCAGCATCTCCACATGTGGAACCATGAACGAAATATCGCACAACCAACCCCTCCTCAACAGGCTTTATTGAAACAAATTGCAGGTCCCTTTACCAGCTGCACTTTAAGCAGTGTTTGGGTGCGTGCGGCTGGGGTGGAAGAAGTGTAAAGCGCATGATTAAAGGGTGGAGGTGTGTCCCAAGTCCCAGGTCAATCAACACGGAGTGATTTAGAGACATTGAGAAGATGGGGAGAGGTGTCACCGGGTGTCTAACAACACGACTGCTTTCGTGAGACCTTTGAAGTCAAGTGGTGGAAAAGGGCAGAAAATTACACTTCATGAAAGGTTTTCATAAGGACATATTACAGACTGTCAATGGAGAGTATTTGACGCCATTTCCAGGGCAACACCCTGGAAAGACCCTAGCAACTGTGTAGCAACATGTAAACAGAACATGAGAACATCCTAGCAACTGCATAGGAACACTGCACAGTATAAAATGCATAGCAACACACTGGAAACACCCTAGCTACTGTATAGCAACAACCTGGAATCACCCTAGAAACAGCATAGCAACACCCTGCACCCTAGCTGTATAGCAACAACATGGAACCACCCTAGCAAAATTACATAGAAGCAACTTGGACACGACTCAGGACAACATAGCAACTGCATAGCAACACCATGGAAACACCCTAGCAACTGTTTATTAGTACATGGAAAAAAAATATGTCAACTTATACGAGAAGAAAAAAAACAATGAATGGTGAGAAAATTTGATCAGACACTTGCTACTCATCTTGCACCCATCTTGCACCCTAACTACTAAAGAGCAACCACATAGCAGCCACCACCCAGAACACCCTATGGCAACCGCATTGTTTAGAAAAACATTTTTTTTTTTTCTTTTTTTTTTTTGTAGTGAAAAAGAAAAGAAAAGGAAAAAATAGATCTGCAAATATACCAACATTAAACCAACATTATGGAAAACGCCCAGAACACAAGAACATCATTGAAACTGCATAGCAACACCCTAGAAACTGCATAGCAACACACTGGAAACACCCTAGCTACAGTAATAACCTGGAATCACCCTAGCAACCGCATTATCATTAGAAAAACACATTTTTGAAAAAAAAAATACTCATTGACTATGAGAAATGAGAAAATATAAAAAACAAAGAGGCAGGTAAAGAAAGAGAGAGAGAGACTCGGGCTCACACCTGCATGTTTCACACCTGTGCACAGAGACCTACAGCATCAGATCCCACACTTTATTGTACCATGACAACCCCGCTGTCAGCAGAAAGGCATTTCCCGGCTCATAGATTTATAGCCCTGGACACACGGGCCCATTATTGGCCCATACTGTATGTAGATCTCTCCTCCACCCCCACCCCCCAACCATAATGGTATGTCCCATCAACAGGGGCCCTCAGCCAGGTCACCATAGCAACAGCGCCAAAGCAAACAATGAGGTTGAATGAAAGGAGCATGATAAGATGAAAGGTGCTTACCTAACCAAGAGAGCTGATTGGATGAGACCTCGAGTTAAAACTGTTACAGCACACCTCAGTAAACACACAGAATGAGGGCGTACTGTGGTCCTTCAATCTCGCTTACAGCGAAAAAGAGAGCGTTAACAGAATGAACAAAGAACATGAACAATAAAGAACATCTCCAAGGAAATATAATGCTGTGCATGTGGTTTAACACTAAAGTGATTAATAACGTTTAAAAGATAGAAACATGGAGAAAAATACCCAGAGGAAATGTAATACAGATTTCAATTATGTCTCCTAATATTTGTTAAGAGAAATACAAATAAAATGTTGACATGCAATTCTTTACATACAAAAAGAGCTCAGATCTTTTAGTTCAAATCTAAATATCTGAGCTGATTGCAAGGTCTTTGGGAAGACTAAGCAGAGTGTGAGATGTTTAAGATTTCGTACAGTAGAAATATATATATATATTAAAGATGATAAGGTCTCATTTGCATTTTTTTTCCTTTGGGTAAAAACCTATAGACACAGTATAAACTATTGTACAAAATAAATACTTTTCTTGTGAACTTTCTATTCATCAAAGAATCCTGAAAACAACGTATCACAGTTTCCACAAAAATATTAAGTAGCACAACTGTTTTCAACATGTTAATAAGAAATGTGCCTTGAGCAGCAAATCAGCATGATTGAATGCTGACAATTCAGCTTTGTCATCACAGGAATACATTTCATTTTAAAGTATATTACAATGGAACATATTTTATTAAGTATATTTTATTACTGATTTACTGTATATATATATATATTTATTTTTTTATCAAATAAATGCAGCCTGGGAGAGTAGAATAGACTTTGTTCAAGGCCTATATATTTAGTGTTAGTCTTAATTTCCAGACAAATATTTTGTGGTTAAGATAATTAAAAGCTTAGTGTTTAGGGGCTTGGTTATATATATATATATATAATTTGTTATATATATATATATTTTTAGGACAATCACTCTCGTTGTTTTGTTTTTAGATGCATGTAGCACACAGTTTTTATATTTCTAGTACTAATTTCAACCATTACCAAATATACAAATACACATGATTCAAATGAGACAGAATCCCACAGCGGTTAACAAATGCATCGCTTCTATCAACACAGGCCTCAAAATTATAATAATTTCCCATCTTGTGTGTTAACGTTATTCAGATTAGGCTTTGTTTGACGCTGAATTGGCTTACCCTCCTCCTTTATATTCTGTAATTAACATATGCAAATAGTCACCTTGAAGACATGATTAGGTAAATGTGTGCAGATGTGACATTGAATGTGCACTGCATGAGCAACCCGACCGTATTAATAAACAAATTCACTCTCTCTCAGTTACTCTACATATATGTCAATCAATGTAGCATGGCCAATTTATATTAATAAACACTACACACTTTCATTAACGCCAGCAAGGACGAAAATGAACAGGGTTTTTAAAATCAAGTGGTCTGACTGAAAATCAGCAATTGTGTATGTTTGAACTGACAGGGATTGATTCTCTTTCTGATTACTGTTTCCCAGTCTGTTTATCACACGGGTGTCTGTTTTGGACCCCTTGGTAACCATGGAAACCTGCCAAATTGTTATGGATCACTGCACATACCTGAAATAATATTCCATAAGCCCTGCCTGAATTCATTGCAAACATATGTGCGGCAGCCAGGCAGGTTTGTGCAGAGACGGGCTCTCGCTGGAGACGAGTTGAGCTTTACGTCTCAGGGCAAGCCTGAAAATACTTTGTCATCCAGGGAATAAACAGATTTTCCTTTCTGTTTTAACTTGGATAATTTCAGATCGCTGTCTAATTTGTATCTAATTCTAATTACCTTCCAGCGAGGGCACCGGGGGACCCTGACAGCCTTTGAAAGTCTGTTGCTCAACCAGCCCCAAATCAGTTCCATTTCCTCCTTCAAACAAAGAATAAAACAAGTTAAACTGACTTTAAGAGGCTCAATCCCTCCATACACTACACGCCTCGACTGGGGGATAAGTCGGGCTTAGGGGTCCCAGGATGCTCTGCTGTCAGTTTGGCCCAGAGGTCCTGACATGCCCCAGCTCCCTTGCCAGCCCTCCTGGTCAGAGATCAAACGAAGACCCCCGGGGCGAGAAGGGCCGGCTGGCTTAGGTCTGTTCATTCATCACGCTCTACAACAGACAGACAAAATCAGACTAAAGAGGCCGACGTTCCTCCTCTCTTTCCTGTCAGGAGAGGCGAACGCTTGAAAGCTTTACGTGCAGGAAGCCACAGAGTGACATTGGAATGATTACGGGGCTGAAATGGAATAAAGTGCCCTAATCCTCAGTTAATGGACTCAAGATGAGGCCACACACCTGCAGCACGTCCATCGTCTGTGGACAACCTTCGTTCACTGGTGCGGGAGAAAACAAGACTATTTGAAACACTCTAACCGCTCTAAAGCTGCTGTGATCACGACTGAGACCCATTCATCCATCCATCATTCATTTTATCCTTCCATCTGTCTGTCGTCCGTCCATCTATCATTCTGGCATTCTATACATCCATCCATCAATCATTTTATCCATCCATCCATCATTCTGTCCATCCATCCATCCATCCATCAATCATTTTATCCTTCCATCCTTTTGTCCATCAATCATTGTATCCATCCATCCATCCATCATTCTATCCATCCATCCATCCATCAATCATTTTATCCTTCCATCCTTTTATCCATCAATCATTGTATCCATCCATTCATCCATCATTTTATCCATGCATCCATCATTTTATCCACCTATCCATCATTTTATCCATCAATCAATAATTTTATCCATCCATCCATCATTTTATCCATCCATCCATCAATCATTTTATCCATCCATCAATCATTTTATCCATCCATCCATCAATCATTTTATCCATCCATCCATCATTTTATCCACCCATCCAGCTGTCCGTCCATCAGTTAGTCAGTCCATCCATCTATCTATCATTCTGGCATTCTATCCATCAATTCATCCATCCATTCATCCATTCATCCATCAATCAATCATTTTATCCTTCCATCCTTTTATCCATCAATAATTGTATCCATCCATCCATCATTGTATCCATCCATCCATCATTTTATCCACCCATCCATCCATCAATCATTTTATCCATCCATCCATCATTTTATCCATCCATCCATCATTTTATCCATCCATCAATCATTTTATCCATCCATCCATCATTTTATCCACCCATCCAGCTGTCCGTCCATCAGTTAGTCAGTCCATCCATCTATCTATCATTCTGGCATTCTATCCATCAATTCATCCATTCATTCATCCATTCATCCATCAATCAATCATTCCATCTATCTATTTATCTATCTGGCATTCTATCCATCCATCCATCTATCTATTTATCTATCTATCTGGCATTCTGTCCGTCCATCCATCCATCCGTCTGTCTGTCTGTATTATGCCAAGCTGGATCATTATCTTCACAACTGGAATTGCAGATTTATCATTTAGCCCGTTATCATGTCGCTCAATCTTACATTTATGTATCCCGCTTCTTTCTTCACCAGTAAATTAAATCAAACAGTGATGGCAATGAGAGTAGAAGTCAGTATCAGTGAAATCAATGTGAGCACACAATGAGGTCTCTTGTTCCCTGACCTTTATGCAGAGGTGCAAATAACCAGTTCGACCCGTTTCACCTTGCCAAAATGAAGAAGAATTGCCCCAGACTGGTCATATAAAATTCGGTAACCAGATGATCATTCGTGTTTCGCATTCCAACTTGGTGTGTGACAAAATGTTGAATCCAGCCTAGTGTGATTTAAGTTAATAGTTTTGTTCAACAGAAATGATATTACATATAACCATAAATCAAACTTTATTTGAGTAAGTGAGTAATTTTTTACATAAATACTTTGTCAGATGTCAGTAACATTCTTTTTTCTCATTATTTTTCTCACCATTATTGTGCACACCAATCTTATTTTTTAAGGTCTTGTATCTACTGTATTATATGTGTACTAAATGTTTGAATGTGATGTATTAAGTTATGTATTAAAACTTGAACCATCGCTGCATCAGTTTAAAAGGTTTATTTAGCAATCAAACATAAGCTAAGACTAATAAGTGGGACACACTGTTTTCCAACTGCAGGACATGGCTCATTAAATCAGGACTGTCCTGATTTCACCGGGATGTCTGGTCACCCTGTTTAAAACAGACAAAACATTCAGGAAAGAGATTGCTGGATTGTTATGAGTGTTGCATAAGTCTTTGGGGGCAGTTCTCTTGTTCTCTCTTTCTTTACTTGTCACAGCTTGTGTGTGACTCTAGCATATACTTGAAACTTGGCATTGTGACCTGCAAATATTGTTGCCACTTATGACAAATTGCTTGCAATGTTCCTCAGTTATAGTAGTTTGGGATCTAAAAAAAAAAAAACATCTGCTAAATGACTTAAATGTAATTCACTAATAATGAATTGCACCTGCTGATAACAGCATTTATTTTCACTGTATTGTTTTAGCTCCTTATTCAGGAATTATGCAAATCAGTGCAAATACATGCAAATATCTGTGCTGGATGCAAAATGGATCCAGCGCAGTAGCCACAAGGTAAAATAAAGTAAAACACAGTAACACATCATTGATTCAAGCTAGATCCACATAGAAAGACAGACACTTAATTACAAACAGAGCAAGTTAAGACAATTTAAGAAGCCGGGAAGGCCAATGTCAAAAGGTGAGTTTTGAGCCTGGATTTAAACATCACAATTGAAGGGGCACTTCTGATGTCAACTGGCAGTCGGTTCCAAAGCTGAGGGCCAGCAAGAGAAAAGGCTCTGTCACCTTTTTGCTTAAGCCGGGAACGTGGGACCTGGAGGAGGCCTTGACTGGAGGATCTGAGGGACCTCAGAGCTACATGAGGATGAATGTGGACATTTATATGTCAGTCATATTTGACACTAACTTCAACGACATCAACATTATAGTTTCGGGTTTCAATTCGATCAAACACATCATCAGAGAAGAGAAGTCACAGCAAGAGGGAGGGGAGATTTTTTGATTAAAGATTTCGAGGGACATGAAAAAAAAAATCATGTATAAAGACTGAAATATTTGATAAAAAATGATTGATGCTTATTTTAAAAACACTTTTCTCCATAACTTGATCATCATTTGAAGCTGCCATGATCACTTGAAAATACACAGACATTGCATTACTTTTAAATAAAATTTTAATTTTACAGTTTATTGTCTGCTTTCCACCACAATATCAAAATGTTAATTTCACTAGGCGAACAGCGTGGGGTTTTGTGAGTAAGGCAAAATCTAAAATTAGCCTAATTTACATACAAATGAGGGGTGATTGTGCTGGGAAAATGACAATAACTTAATTTAAATATTCACAGTGCTATTTAGTGTCTGGATAAGCTAGATTGTGGGTGTGACATGAATAAGACAGGTTTTGGGCTAAAATGCTTCATAAAAGTAGTGCAAAACTATCTATGTTCTTTCTCTGTTTCTTTTCCCCTGTTTTCTTTCTGTCAAGTAGACATATGTGATTGATACAAGCCTGCCAGTCTGTAGCATGTTGCTAATTTTAGCACAGCCCTCCCTCCCTCCCTCTGATTCTCTCTCTCTCTCTCTCTCATCCTCTATCTCTTTGTCACCTGGGGAGCTGCAGATAAATTGGGTTCCTGCCCCAGAATCCATCTCTTAACGGCACTCAGTAAACTTGGTCATCTGTCAGACATGCGTACGCTCTGTGAGTGATGTAGTGTGTTGTATTCCAGGCGGCTGTCGTCAAAAATAGAGCGTCGACATCGGTAAACACAGGAACAGATAGAAAGGAGAGACAGTAGCATCGTTGTGTTTTCCTCGTTCTATGCTAATTTTGCTCTCTCCTTCTGCTGTAAAAGCTATAAATGTGGGTTTGGTAAATAACAGATAATCAAACAGCAAATGTGGCCAGCTGGACTATACATGTATTTAAAGGAGGCAAGATATTTTGGTCTTGTAAACTATATAGGTCACAGACCACTTTGCTTCATTCCGTCTTTCACCTTATTGCTGCCATCGCTGTCAAGAGTGATTAATATTCCAATGTCCTCATGCAAATTTACCCAAATAGGGTTGGTGTGATTGGTGCAACTGTGGTAACCGGTGTCAGAGGGGACCATTTAGTGAGATCATGCATATGCATGAGCTAATTCATTTATCAGCTTGGTTGCAGTTAATCTTTGAATATAAATATGCAAGGGTTTATAATTTTCACTAAAAATAAGGAAAGAAACAGCAGCCATATGGCTCGATATGAATTGACCACCTGTCTCTAATCAGGAAGAGTTCTTCAAATAAAGCACGAGGAAATTAAAAAAGACAGAAATTATTTTTCTGTTCCAAAACCTTAGTGAGCTGCGTTTTTTTTAGGCATCTCAAGCCATGTTTCCTTCCAAACTGTAAATTAAATGAATGCAAAAAACAAACACACACACAAAAATAACTGAATATTGCAACAACAAAAAAACAACAATTAGGGAATAAAATAGAACAATATCTTCGACTTCGGCCTCGTTTTAGCCAAATTCTAAGGTATACTTGCATGTATTCTTCATGGATTAGGGAATTACATAATGCAATGCCAATTATTTGTCTATTTTTTTAAATACGGAAAGATTAGGGGGGGAAAAAAATACTTAAATTTGTTAAAATCATTTTGTGGTGCTGCCTACATAGAATGCTCCCTAATGGTTGGGATGCTAAAAAACGCAGCGAGGAAGCTCACTATTTTTGTGTGTGTGTGTGTGTGAGAGAGAAAGAGATGGAGGGAGAAAAAAAGACCCTGAGGGGAAAGAACAGAACTGAATCAAGGACAGCAGGAAGGAATATCTGTGCAAATCAGACCCAAGTCACAGCAATGAAGGTCTAAAATGAGAGCCAGTGCAGTACACGCTGAACTACCTATGATGGATCACACCTGTCATACTTTCCAGATTTCGTGTCATTTCTTAGAGCACCTGACTGATGCATTGTGGTTATCCAACATGGTAAACTCATCTAGCAGAATCTAAAGAGCTCATTCTCCTTTTTCTGTGGAACTAATGCATGTTTTGGAATCTGGTATACCTTCAGGAAATTAAACCAGCATTAATGAGCACATACTCAAAATATTTCCATTGAGGTTGGGGGGGGGATCAAGGCCAGACAAGTGGCCTGTCAATGACAAGGACAGGTCGACAGGGATTGCATTAAAACAGGTGATTGCAAGCATATTGCAACATCACAGACACCCAACAGAAAGATGATTCACAACTGAGATCACTTATAACATATAATCAAAAGTGGCTTTAAAAATATTTATAAATGTTAAAAAAAATTTTTTTTTAAATAAATCTGAATCAAAGAATAATAACATCAATAACATAATGCAGCATTTTCAACTATTTTCAACATTGACAATAATAATATGTTTATTGAGCAGTAATGGCTGCTGAAAATTCAGCTTTGCGTCACAGAAACAAATTACATTTTATAACAAGTAGAAATAGAAAATAACAATTTAAACCATTATATACAGAGTCCCTAAAGGGACATGGGGAAAAAATTATTTGGCTAATATTTCCTCTCACAAATGTTTATATTCCCCCGAATAACTTTGCATTCGCTCGCAAAGAACATTAGTTTCTCAGGGGAACACAAAACATTTGCGAGAGAACACAAAAAGCATTGACTCATTATTTTTCCTCTCATCTCATATTGTTTTTCACCACCAGTAGGCCTAATGATATTTTAGAATATTAGTGTTTTTACTGTATTTTTCATCAAGTAAATGCAGCCTTGCTGAGGATAAGAGACTTCTTTCAAAAACATAAAAAAAACTTACAGAAATATATAAAGAGCTTCTTTACTTAAGCAACTTCTGAGCAATACCATTTTCTTCTAGTCTAGTTCAAAAGATGAGCGAGATAGATTGATGAAGTAAACTAATCTAAAATACTCTAATCTAACATGGCAGAATATTCTCTGCCGCTCTAAGGCCACATTTACACTGCAAGTATTGATGATTTGTTGACTTCAAATATAAATACTATATAATACTATATTTGCATTTAAACTACACTTGACGCAACAACCTAAGGTTGACGTACTGACCTGGAAAATCTTAGGCTTAAAAGGAAGTAAAAACAGTGTGATTTGCAACAGACACAATGAAATAACAAGCTTTCCACACCATCTTTAAAGGTCAGCAAAACATTGGGTTGAGCCTTCGTCCTCCATTGGTCTATTGAGAGTCATGTGATCACATTTGGTGTCCACCTGGATTGACGTCATTCGCCATGGTTGTTTTTCCAATGACGTACGACTCGCATTGACAGGGGAATATCTGATCTGTCGGCTTACATGGCAGATGCAAATGGAATTATTCGATTCATATCAGATTTATTTCCTTGAATGAATGACACCTGAAACTGATCTGAGAAGATCGGAATTCATGCACTTGTTTTACTGCCTACACACGTTCGTGGGTCGTCATATCCGATCTGTGCCACATGGGAGTAAGAAAAATCTAAATTGGGTCACTAAAACCATAATGTAAATGTGGCCTTAGATGCCAGTGGACAACAACTTACAGACCCACAATGTATACAGCATGGGGAACAAATAGCCGAACCTCTGAGTCTCAGGCTGTGTCTGTCGTTCCGTTTGGACATATCCAGCACCATCTATAGTCTGAGAGTTAACACAGAGGTTACATTTAATTATTGGCTAAAGATCCCCACGCATGGAATTTTCCTCCCCTCCTGAAAAGAAAATTAATTGCATGAAGCTTAATGCTCATTACGGGTTTTTCCTGCCCAAAGCCATGCTTATCACCATCTATGATAATGACGTATCCCATAATCCTTAGAATGATGGACATGGAGAATTCATTATGTTTCGCACAATGTTGACACGGGAGAGCCTCGTGTGAGGTGGGAACATATCTATTTGTATGCCTAGATAATATTCTGCACGTGAAAACAAAGATCTGCACTGCTAAATTGCATTGATGTTTTGTCTGCGTCAAGGTTGAGTTGTTCTTTCATTTCCTTGTAATTTCCTTTGTATGCAGTGAAATAGACACATTTTGATGTTTATTTTGAAATCTTTATGAATGTTCTTTGTGTTACCCTTGTTTGTACTGGCACATTGGGATTTAAATAACTACTAATAAATCTTGACTAGCAGTGCATCTGCCAGAAAGAACCCAGAATACCAGTCAGTCTCTCATCTCAGAATTAATCTAAGATGCCATAAGAGGAGGGATCTGGGTTTAGGACATTTTAAACCAGCCTAAGCCTGAGACAACAGTTAAGATTAGCAAACCACCTGGTTTAACCTGGTTTGTTTCAACAGGGCAAAGGCCACGCATACACACAAAGAAGATAGGAAAACAATTTACTTATTTTTGTAAATGATTGATTCTTCATTGGCAAATGGTTCCATGAAGAACCTTTAACATTAATGGAACCTTTCCATACCACAAAAGGGTTCTATATAGTGGGAAAAGGTTCTTTAGATTATTAAAATGTTCTTTACACTTAGAAAAACATGGTTATTTTAAGAACCGTTAACTGAAGGGTATTTTAGAACCCTTAGAACTTTAGAACATGGTTATTCTATGGCTGCAAAGTTTTGGAACCTCAATTTCAAAGGGGTCATTCACACAAAATGTGTTTTTGCGGTTAAAATGCGAGACGCAGGTCAGTGGAATAAATTTAAAAAAACCACTAAATTGAACGGCGTGTTTTTAGAACATCGTGTCATGCGCGAGATGCTGCAAAAGATGCGAGAAGCAAGTGCAAACAGCGAAAAGTGTCCGTCTAGCGCATGCTTGCATAGATAAACAATGAAAAAGTAGTGCAGTGGAATAGAAAAACGTGTTCTGTTTGTTCGGAGAGTGTTTGAAAAAGAATGCTTATAAGCATTCCTTTTCAAACACTCTCCGAACAAACATAAGTTATGACAACATATGTTTTTTGCATTGGTTTAACTCCTCAAAATAAGTTAAGCAACTCAACTTCAACTTTTTTTTAATGTTATACAAGATTCAACTAATTGTTTAAGTCAGTTTAGTGTAATTGAAGGTGCTATGACTTAAACATCCAAGTTGATTGTACTTAAAAATTTAACAAAGCAATGTTTTTTTTACACTGTGTACAGATGACTTTATTTCCCACAGATACAGTACTTTTTTTTTACAGTAGCCTACAGTATTTTTAGAACTCTATAGCGGTTTAAAATGGTCTCACAACCCTCCTTTGAGTGGTCTATTTGTGAAGTGATGCCACAAAAACGAATTGCTAAATATGTGAATTCCCTAACCTTTGACAATTGACTAATACAATCTCTATTACCGGATCCAATACAACAACAGCATTGATTGAAATTTTCTTATCAAGTATATCCACACTGCTCACTTTAATGTGTTTTTTGCTAAGGAGATTGGATGTGACATGCACGCTGTGGTGGACTTTCAGGTTGACAGCTTTGGTTGTGGGGCGGACAGGAGGTTGAGGTGGCTCCAGACTCCCAGCGGGAGCAGAGTGCTTTGAAAAACCTTCACCTGGAAACAGCTGCTGTTTCCCACGACAACAACAACCTGTCCTTGAGAATCTCTGGTTGGCGAACGGATTGAGTTCTCCTCACAACAGCAACGGACCAAACCCGATACCCGGTGCTTTGTCCGCCGCAGTTCCGAGCTTTTAGCGCACAAGGTCGAAGGGTAAATTAGCTTTAGTCAAATGCTAAACGGAGGGGAGTTTTCTTTCACTCCCTGGGAACAACAACTTGTACAAAGGTGCTCAAGGAGTCAAATGTTACCTCGCCACTTAGGTGGTTACGCCGTCAGCCAACTGTGGCGAAAAACAGCAGCAAATAAAGCTATTCAGCCCAGTTGGAGCGAGGAGAAAGGGAGGATGTTTATGGAAACGTCAGCCGATTTAAATGGAGTGGAACAGGTGATGGACAGCAGTGGGATTCAGGTGGTGGGGGATGGACAAAAAAACAGAGGAGAGAGAGAAAGAGTCAGACAGAAAGACGAATCCTGCAAAAGAAAATTCACCACACTCTCTAATAAGACTTTAATCAATTACCATACAACAGAAATCTTGGACTAAATCATTTCACCAAGAAGATTTCACATATTGGAAGATATTTATATTCACACACACACACACACACACACACACACAGGAGAACTTCTCACGAAAAACCTCTCCATACGCATCTCCATAAGGGCTTTCCGCACACGCTTTCCTTACAGCCTTTCCTCACTCTCGTCGGATTCTCGAACAATGCCAAGTGTGGTTTCAGTTGTTCCTATATTTTTTCTTAAATTTAGAATACATTTTATTATAAAATTTTTGGTGAATCGTGATTTGTTCTCAAAATCGTTCGTACGCACTTTTCACGCACAAATTTGTGTGTACGCATGCATTGAGTGAGACCCATTGAGTGTAAAGTCTGATTCCCACTGAAATAAAGTAATTTTACCGTAAAATATTTATTTAGCAAAACTTGATTAAAAAAATATGGGGATGCATAAACTAGTAATGCATAGCTTGAATGCATTGTAAGTGTATAAGTGTATCACAAATGCATAAGTGTAAATATTTAAGACAGAACTGCATCCTGAACTGCAACCATCACACAAGCGTAAAAATTCACCCTGTGACTAAGAAATGATTTTTTTTTTTTTTATTTTTTTGGCACACATAATAAAGAAAGACAAAATGGGCATGAGGCTGTCAAAATTAGACCCATGTTTGGTGTGAACAAAAATGTGACATCATCAATATTACAGGTTGGGGAATAAAAAAGATTAGAAAATCCATCCATCAAAGCTGTAAAATGGATTCTACTTTCCAGCAAGTTCAAAATGTATCTTGACAAACTTTGCTGTTTTACTTAATACAAAGATTATGTAATTATATGTATTGTTTTGAATTTATTTGAAGTCTTTTTATTTGCTATATCTCAATTGAACTGGAATTTAAAAGACACTGTCAATTCGGTTCTGAATGGTATGAGTATGTGCAAATTTGTGAGAACAGGCCGTTCATGTGCATATAGTCATGTTTTGGGAAGCGGGTCTTGCTGTAGGGAATTGAAGAGGAAGATTGAAGGAATCGGGTAGTTGTGTGATTAAATTGGCAGAGCCCTGGAGAGGTTTCAGTCGGCCTCGATTGGCAGGGAGAGAGGTAGAATGGGTTATGACAGGAACAGCAGCGGTAGCAGGGCTTTCATCTGGAAAAGGTCCTCATTAGAGAGGGAGACGAGTATGAGAGCGCAGCTGTGGTCTACCTACACACACACACACACACACACACACTCGCAAGCTCCACTCAACTCTACTGCACACCAACTCAAACTCAATAAAACACTTTCCTAAAGATGCAGATTCAAAAAGAAACTGGCATATAGGACTTCATCACTCCTGAAACACACACACACACAGGTAAATAGATTTCCTCTGGGGATAGAAATGGGGTGGTCAGAACATTAATGATGGTGAGATGGTGAAAGGTGAGCGGTCAGGTTTCTCTCCGCTAGATTACAGAAGTGATTAGGAAAACGTCAAGTCACACATAACAACAACTCTGTGTGTGTGCGTGTGTGTGTGTGTGTGTGTGCGTGCGCGCATTTACTTAGCTATCTAAATAGGGACATTACATAGACTTCTATTGTTTTTATATGCAGCTAGTTATACTATAACCTAACACTAACCCACACCCACTAACCTTAACAGAAAACTTTCTACATTTTTATAATAAGTATATACAAAAAAAACCTGTATTTACTTTATTGTTATTATGCCATTTTTTCAAATGAGAATTTCACCAAAAAGAGGTTTTGGGAGTTTGTGTCGATCATGTTTAGCTCAATTCTGAGTGCAATTTTGTCCCCAAAATATGGTTAACCAGGTACAAGCGTGTATGTTGCTTCGTGATCCCTACATTATGGGAGCATGTCCTCACAAAGATGGCTATATCTGAAATCCTTGTCCTTAAGGGGACATTTATTTGGTCCCCGTGAGGAAAACCGTTTTGAAAATGTAAAAATGCAGAACGTTGTCTGTGATGGTATGTATAGGGTTAGGTGATCAAATATACAGATTTCTTCCATTCACCTTTGAACTGCTCTGTTGTGAAACCTATGAGTCTTCACTGGCACCATGTTAAGGCATCATGCATGCTAGGAAATGAAAGGTAAAGAAAATAATGATAGGTAAAGAAACCTACAGTGACAAGACACAAGCAGACCAAATTGAGAATGTGCCTGTCAAAATGTGTGCTGCATTCAGGGTGAAGAGTTATGGTGACATAGTGAGCCTCTTTGTAGGCAACATTAAAAGACATCATATTCATGATTCTGACATGATTCTGACAAACTAAAAGGCACCATGATTATGATGCTTAAGAAGCATTTCTTATTATCCTAACCCTAATGGCATTTATTTGAAAGAGAAATCTTCTGTAACATTATAAATGTAATTTCTGATCAATTTAGTGCTACATATTGTATGCTTATTCAAAAATCAGCTCTGCAAAATGCAATACCACTCAGTTGTGCGTAAACTCTCCTGTGCATTTAATGGGAATAGAGCTATGATGCACAGAGCACCCCAGATCGATCACTTTTGAGTTTCCATTTCAGGTAGGATGCTGTCTATAAGTCAGCTGGTTTTTGAACAGAGCTTACATCATTGTCCCAGAGAATGGCTGCATGTTAACATTTTATAATTCGCTTCATGACATTTTAGAATGATCAAATTTTAACAAGCAGACATTCCCTGAGACATTGCAGTCCATAATCCAGCTGTGTGCTGCCTGGACTGAGTTCTCTGAAGAAAGGCTCATCGGATCGCCAGGCTCTGAGCTCAGGTGGTTCTGGGAGGAAGATGAAAGGACTGAGGGGGAAAGGTTAGCTGCCTTCCCTGTCTAATGCAAGGTAACAAAAGCACCATTGTGAGGGTGTCAGGTGCATTGTGGCAGCCCTGTGAGGCTTTAAGTGAAGCAAATTCAAACAATGCATTAAAGGACAGGAGAGCGAGAAGAAGGCAAGAGGGAAAAAAACAGCAGGGGCCATTTTAAACAGACTCGACAACAGAACATTAGATGGGGAAAATGCAAGGTTTTGAAGGATGTTAGATTACCTGGATGAATGCCATCGCTGGATTTAAACCACTTCCAGGATTTATATGAAATTTTCTATTGAATCTCTTGGTGTGTACACTATGTGCAATTTCATGAACTGACAGCAATGCACATGCACATATATATGACTGCATCTGCACATATAATAAAATTTTCCTGAATAAAATATGGTGCTTGGATGGAGTGACTGTCAGGCACGTCCGAAAGTGAGATTTGATTGAGTAACTTGTAGATCTGTACTGACTCAAGCCACAGACTTTTCCAGAAGATTCAGTCCAATTTGGTGAATGATTCCTTCGAGACCTGGACATGACTAATTAACAGCAAGAAATATCAGTTAAAGTTGATGTTTTTTAAGTGTTTTATCCAATTTAGTTACGTTTCAGCTATAGCCTTTGGGATTTGGATTTATTGTTAAGAAATATTGTCTTTTTTTTGTATACACAAGCTATAGTTACAGTCTAGTTAACATAGGAAGCACAAATCTATTTGTGGCGGTCAGTGTAGATAATGTGGCACAAATTTACTCCAACAATGTGAGGTCACATTGATGGTGAAGAACCCTTTTATAATCTAAAGAACCCTTTTGGCGCTACAAAGAACTTTTTGTGCAATGGAAAGGTTCCTTGGATGTTAAAGGTTCTTCATGGAACCATATTCCCCAACAAAGAACCTTTTATGTACCTTTATTTTTAAGAGTGTATTTCATTTTTTTTAAAACACTATTTGCAAGTACTGTGAACGTATTCCTGTTAATTTTTTTTAATTTTTTTTTTTTTTTATGTTTTGGGATTACAGTGTGGCATTGGCAAACAATTACATTTCTCTCCACTTATACTCAACATGGTGCATGACTTGATGCATCATTCATATCTGTAACACAACCAGGATAAGTTACACAATGAAGTTCAAAAGGTTAAGGATTGCTCGAAGACCGAACTGTATACAAGTATGAGCTATAATAGTGATCTTTGCCTTACTGCATAAAATCAGCTTACTTCACAGAGACACAACTGGGCCAATTAGGAGTTATTTTCAGGTGAAATGTGCAAACAGGTCTGAGCACAGCGGGAAGGATTATGCTTCACTTTTCCTCACCGCTCAGAGAACAACTTAAGTGACTTGTGCTTTGTGACATGTGAGGAGTTCTTTGTGCTGGCTTTGAGGTGTTAAAGAAATGCATCACGCTCGCTTGTGTAATTGCATATATGTGCCAGACAACACACGCTCACACACACAGGCAAAACGGAGTAAAAATGAGGATGAATGAACATGCTGCTGTTATTCTGCAGTTCTCTTCCCTCCACTGATCCCGGGTCTGTGATTCCAAACTCCCTGCCATATTGGAATATTAATAGCCTTCATTACATGAAATCTGATTTCATTGTGGTGCTGCAAAAGCTCGTAACATTTTAATTAACTTATTGAGCATATGGCCCAGCTCGCTGAGATGCAGCATTGCAGGTATAACAGACTCTCTGCTGCTCCTTTAAGAGACAAATAAACCGATTCAAAGGGTGAATATCAACAGAGCCCCATGTTCAAGATGTGAGAGTTTTTTTTTTTTTTTTTTTCATGTAGGCTACATCTGCAGCATAAACACGTCTCTGCAACAGCAGGCATGAGATCTGCGCTGGAGTCGTTAGGATTTTATGCACGAGTGGAGAACTATAATGCCCTGTGCATCTCTGAAAAAAAACAACTGTGCATTTAAAACAATCACACTCATCATCATCAGGTCTGAATTAGAAACAAACACAGCAGAATAAATCAACTCTTTCATGTGGGAACGGCAGCTCATTTTCACAGTTTTGTGAAATAATGCAGCCAATGTGTAGCTTCAGTTCAGCGTGCAATTATAAAAGTGTGTGTGTGTGTTATCGACCCACTTGCTTTATTGGCTCCATTCAAAACTCACCCAGGCAGTTATGATCATTCAGTCAGGACCTTGGATATGAACCAAACAAATGCATGCTATTATAAAGAGCTATCTGTGAGCTAATACGCTATTTTATGTGGCAAATTATTTTGGATATGAGCATAATGAACATCAGGGTTCTGCCATTACATATCCTTTATTTATTTGCATTCTATTAAGAACAAACTCTATGTAAACATATTCTCATGTAAATGGCTTATGGGTAATGTAAATATTATTAAATGTATGGATGTAGATTGTAAATTCTATATATTTTTTTCCTATTATTTAATTATTTACCATTTACATATTTTCAATCTGTTCATACCAAATCTGTATTTTGTATTTCAAAAAAGGGTTTTTGAAGAATCTCCATGCATTTATTTTTACAGTGACAGTTCCTTTTGCCCTCCAAAAGAGATAAAAATATGACCAAATCCTCCAGTGCATACACTGGTGTGATATTCCAAATGTTCAATACAAAATCATTGTGTGGCAGAACAGACATCATTTTAAAGTACCCCTATTGTGCGTTTTCGGATGTTACATTTCATGTAGTGTCATATAGCTGTTTGTGGATGTAAAAGGTCTGCAAAGATTAAAAAACTAAGTGAATGATAATTGGAGTTATTGTCTCCCAAAATAAATTCGTAACTGCCTGAAATAAGTCATCAGTAATTCCAGTCTTAGTTCCTGCTCGAACCTACACTGTAAAAAATGATCGTGATTTTAACGGTAAAAGACTAAGTGAAAAACTGTTCATTGGTTTACAGAAAGTTTCCGTACTATATACGGTAAATAACTGTGATAGATCTAATGGTACATTTAATGTAATTTTACTGTAAAATACTAAATTTACAGTTTTTGAAAGTGAAAAAGAACAACTCATTGTAAAATTTACAGTACAAAAACGTAAATTGACATTCACACAATTCCCTGCGTGACACTTCACAATTGATGTATTTTTGTTGAAATAACTCTTTCTTCATAGTTTTCTTAGTTTTTTTCTTATCAGTTATGTACATTAGGGTTTTATGTTACATTTAATGTTGTTAAATTAATGTGTATTGCATTTTTTAAATTTCATGTGTTACCATAAAGGTCTTTAATGTTTGTGCGAATGAGACTGTGCAGCTTCTATAGTATTAACTGTCTTGTGGAAGAACTGCATGTGATGAGCTTTGATTGATCATGTGACTCTTATCACTGCTGTGATTGGTGGTTGTCAGTGTATTACAATGGTAGAAAACATATATTAATACTTCAATAGGTCGGTAATTTAACATAATATCAGATAATGCAATATGGTTTATTTCTGTAAATTTTAAGTTTATCTGTAAAACCTTGCTACCGTAAAGTCTTGCTACCGTATTTTATACGGTAAATATTACGGTATTTTACCGTAAATTTAACATATTTTTTTTTTTACAGTGTATGTAGATTTGTAACACATTTGCATAATGCCAGTCTATGGTCTTCATCAGACAATGTCTGCACTGACTCTCAAACACTGTAGTTTTAGCTGAGGCCTGGAAGAGTTTGGTTTGTGTTGTTGACATGTCAAGAAAACGCTGTTTTCTGAGCTGTGAAAGCAAATCCACTTTGCATTTCTAAAGGATGTATCACTGTGTATCAAGTCCTAGGGAAGCATTTAGTTTCCGACATGCACTGTAAGCAGTCGACCAACAGACTGGGCCACCTGACCAATCAGAGAAGAGGAAGCTCTTGGAAAGGAGGGGTTTAGAGAGACTGAATCCTTTATTGGTTTCAGACACTGTGAGAAAAGAGGTAATGCTGCAATCTATATTATTAGAAAACAAAAGGTTTTTTTGACCTTGAATGCATGTAAACCTAGTGTAGGAGACTCCAGGACAAAATTAGGAATATATAAAATAGCATAATAGGGGTACTTCAAAGCATTTTTCACAGCAAAAATCTATGCTATTTAGTGTCTCATGACCAAACATCTTTAAAATCAAACCTGATACCTGCTATTTGATTTGAGGAAGCTTTTAAGTGAATAATAAATAATAATGACAGTATATGGGTTTGGAAAGCCATACGAGGTAAAGTAAATAATGATTGAATTTTCATTTTCTTTTAACTGCTGCCTTTGAATTATGGATTTGCAAACACGCAGCCCTTTGTGTTCTTTTGTGTACCCTACACTGTAAAAAAAAAAGTTTTTTCACAGAAATATACTGTATTATTTTAAAGATATTTTCTGTTTTTTTAACATTACGTGTAAATGTCATTAAAATACAGAAAAAAACTTTTATTAAAAACATTAACCATAAAATAAAAGTAATAATCTGTAAATTCATATAATGAGAAATGATAGTTTTTTTACAGGATTATTCTTTTGTTTAATTGGCTTGAATGTTAAATTACATTAAATTCTATGTAAAAAGACAAAAGAAATCGCATATTTAAAATTAAGACAAATATGTGTTTTTTGTACTGTGAAACCTTAAATTTAAAGTAAATACATGTAAAAAAACAATCGTAAAAAAACGGTAAAAAGTCTGGCAGCAAAGTTGCCAAACACTTACCGTCAATTACAGTAAAAAACCTTAAGTTATTCTACAGAATAATTCTGTTTTTTTTAAATACAGATATTTACTGTAAACATTTTCTGTATTTTTACAGTTCCACTGAATGAAAAGAAACTCTCATTAAAAAACATGTTCACGATATTGGGACCGACCTTCAATGTTGAAATATGATTGAAATAATGTCAGTCGTTGAAACAACGTTGAAATAACGTTTAATGCTAAATGGTTGAAAAAGGTTAACAAAAAAACACTTCTGAAACAACGTAATGTTTTCAACAACATAAATATCTGCCTTTTAACGTATTATTATGATAATTAATTAGCATTTAATGTTTTTTTTATCATAACAGCTCTTCAATGTATATATTTGTAAATATAATTATTATCATTATTAATAATAATAGTTTCACCCTCTCAAGAGAGCAGTGCAGCATTTGACCAATTAATTAATAATACAGATTGCAAATAAAATGTAATACACAGCTATGTTAACTCGCGCAAACTATTGCTATTGTTATTGGTTGTTTCGCCGGTTTACTTTGAGCATGATTGGTTAATCTGTCTGTTTTCCAGGAAACTGCCCAATGAGAATGTGCGCGGCTCTGCGCGCCTATTTTAAATTTGAAAATACGTCCGTTACTCTGGGTCGGTGAGCAGCTGCTGCTTTGCGGTGATTACTCGCTCAGACCTGGATTATCTGCCTGTTGAATTCTTACATTTTGAGCAAATTTTAGTTGATATGTCAATGAAGAACAGAAGCTGGAATGTGAACAGAGGAAGAGGTCGTACATGGTCTGTAAAAAATACTGGCGATATCAGGTAAGAAAACATTTTTCATTTTTCATTCACGGGTAACTAACGTTAACTTAACTGTCATAGGTTTAACGTTACTGCAACGTTATCAGAGATATAAGTTATCTCTGTGTGTGTTTTTGTAACGTTACTGCTTCACTATTAGCGCAGCGATATTATCACATATTTCAATGTGTTGGTAGCTAACGTAACAGTTATACCATCTTTGCTGTGTTTTGTTGTTGGCAAGTTAACGTTACGTGTTTAATGTTGTCAGCTAACGTTAACTTAGTTTAAAACTCAAACGAATGAGAGGTAAAATAAAAAAAAGCGTGGTAATGAGTAAAGTGATAAAACTGTCATTTATTAGTTAGAATTTACATAACCTCTTCAAACACTGATAACGATATTGAAAAGATATGTTTACTTTTTTTTAATTTATTTTTTTAGATCAAGCATTGATTGGAATAAGATTTCTATCGGGGAGAACACCCAACAGAAAGACCCATTCACCAACTACAGTAAGTCAATTTTACCACGTACTGTTCGAAAACCTTAAGTATGATTTTCATACTGTTAAGTTACTGATAGAAAGTCTGAGTAACTTTGTCCTTTTGTCTTTCTTCTGCTGAAGTGGCGCACTGAAAGGGGAGATTCATGTCACCTTCATCAGTCCTTTCTTTAATCACTGGAAACCATTAAAGGAACACTCCACCGTTTTTTGAAATAGGGCTTATTCACAGTGTCCCCTACATTAAAATAGTTTGGCAAAAGCAATTTTTTCTCAGTGCATGCATTGTCTTAGTTTGGCAGCGCCGACGCTAGCTTAGCTTAGCATAATGAATGGAATCCTATGTAGTCAAGTAGCATGTCATGAGTAAAAGTGATCAAAATAACAAAAAAACAAACCTAATTACTTCTTGTGGCCTGTGTATTCACAACGAGTACAAATAGCATTTCAAATTAAGACTAGGCGATTAAATAGGCAGATATTGACTTGGGACTATATTAGGGTGAATCACAGGCGAAGCACTGCTACTTGGGCGCAGTCATATCACGCAACACCTGAAATTCCCCAACTTCCGTCAACATACCGGCGTGAATATTAGCTGGCTATTTTTACGATAGTAGACACAGTGAATGGCGTTGGACATGGGGGATTTTTTGCGAGACCAAGAGGGTGACTTCTCAGACAGTCAAGAACCAGAACCATACCTCTACGAACCAGAGTTTTCTGAAGAGGAGCTGCATGCAATGGAAATAGACCGGCAGAAGGAGGAGGTTGCGATCGCTCAACAGCCTGAGGACGTGAGGATGAGAGCCAACACTAACTGGTGGTGTGAGTGTGGGGGAATATGCCAACCTATGCCGACTGAAATAGAGTGTCTGTGCTGTGGCGAGTGGGACAAAGTACTGCCATCGATGACCAGGCTCAACGTGTCAGATCAAGATGAGCGTGCCCGCAGTTGTGTCACAGCTCCAGAGGATTTCTCGGCGTTGATCCATCCTGCAGTCCTCGACTTTTTTTTCCGGTGCGATAAAGTCAACTGGAAAAAACGCCCCACGCCGAATGGACCCAGATTTCAGGTATTGCGTGATATGACTGCGCCCAAGTAGCAGTGCTTCGCCTGTGATTCACCCTAATATAGTCCCAAGTCAATATCTGCCTATTTAGTCGCCTAGTCTTAATTTGAAATGCTATTTGTACTCGTTGTGAATACACAGGCCACAAGAAGTAATTAGGTTTGTTTTTTTGTTAATTTGATCACTTTTACTCATGACATGCTACTTGACTACATAGGATTCCATTCATTATGCTAAGCTAAGCTAGCGTCGGCGCTGCCAAACTAAGACAATGCATGTACTGAGAAAAAATTGCTTTTGCCAAACTATTTTAATGTAGGGGACACTGTGAATAAGCCCTATTTCAAAAAACGGTGGAGTGTTCCTTTAAGGGATTGCTATCAAATATTGTTTACATAAAATAAACATGTGTATATATTGGAGAATTGCTTGTAATTACTGTCTATTAATGTTTATATAAAGTGAACTGAGTAAATGTCATGTTGATATATTGGAAAGTTTATTTTAATTAGTATAAGTTAAAGTAATGTTTATATAAAGTATACCTCATACATTGATGGTAACAGTATATAGATTTATTGAATCTAATATGTAGAAATATTGAAGAGTTGCTTGTAATTACTACAAATAATGTTTGTATAAGGTAATCCCCTGTACTTAAAGTATGTAGAAATATTGGAGAGTTGCCTGTAATTACTGTCAAATAATGTTTAATATAAAGCAATAACTGTTAAAAATATGTTTCTGAAACTTAATATCACAAGATCTTGTTTTTTTGTACAGGATAAAACCAATATTTAACAGGATTTTACTGTAGATTGAATAATGACATAAAATTAAAGTTTAAATCAATCAATATACTGGTATTGGGCTTTAAATTAGGGTATCTGAAGGTAATTATACAACATTTTCTGTGTGCTTTACAAAGAAAAGTCTTTACTTTGCCAAGGAGTTCTTGTAGATGGATTGGATTATCTTAAAAATATACCAAATAATACTGTATTAAAACCGAAGTCTTTGTTTTAATTATGTAATTTTAAGGTATTTCTGCAATATTTTTACGTTTTTATACAGATTATATACATTTGTTTAACATTCAACAGAGATTTTTTTTATGAGATTTCTTTTTCTTTCTACAGCAGTTTGACTGTAAAAATACAGAAAATGTTTACGGTAAATATCCGTTTTCAAAAAACAAAATTTTTCCGTAAAATAATTTAAGGTTTTTTACTGTAATTTGACGGTAAGTGGTTGGCAACTTTGCTGCCAGACTTTTTACCGTTATTTTACGATTTATTTTTTTACAGTGTAAGAGACACCTTTTGTATGCTCTAAATTCTTACATCTGGTGTGGTTTGGGTAATTTTTTACAATTTACTTTAGATGATAGCAAGACTCAGCAGGATCGCACTGAAGCACACAAAAAAGATGCTGAGAAGTGCCTGCTGAAACAGTTCTTCCAGTAACCAGACTGGAGATTGTCTGTGAGATGCATACAAAACAACACTATAACATTAATAAATTAACTCTTCCACGAACATCACACTGCTGGAAACACTTGAGCCGAGGTGGTTTTAACCGTCTGTTGCTAAAGCAAGATGGTTGTTGCAAATGAACCAGTTTAGCAATGTAGTTTAGCTATTGTTATTCAATAAATAGTATGCTGTTTTCCACGTCAAATCCATAGAGATGAAAATTAGGCGAAAATGTCAGTGTGAAAATATGCCATCATGTAACCACTCACATAAACGTCACAAGATAGTATTGGCCCGGACACTTTAGCATCTTGTATGTGCTGATTTCCACAGACACTCATTCCTGCATGTCTGAAAGAAATTAAGCTGGCAGAGCCTGAACGGTTTGTCCTAAGCGTGAGAAGCCAAAGGACGAGATCATGTAGAACGAGTTTAGCTTCCTGATTAGATTAGCACATATGCCACACTGTTGGAAGTGAAGGCTATTTGTGTCATCAACACAGTGGAGAACTGGACAGATAGTGGAGGAGACCAGCCCAAAGACATAGTAAGTGGTGAAAAATGACTTTTTTCCCCTTCAAATAAAGCCCATAATCATCCTCATGTTGGTAATCGATAATGTATCCAGCAGGGATTAGACTTAATCTGTACCGTCACACAGATCAATACAAGAACAAGAAGCATGTCTTGAAAGTGCTGGGAGAAAGAGAGAGGAAGAAACGAGGAATAGAAATGCTACATCCACTCATAGTTTTTGAGGTTGACAATGCACCCACATCACCTGACCAGACATCTCATTAATGGACCTAATCATCAGTGAACTCTCGCTATATAGGCTAGATATATAAATAAAGTAAACCAGTAAATGTATCTAAACATCCTTTAAATTAAAAATCTTTTCAGAATTTTCCATATGAATTTAGGTTTACCTGCACGTAGTTTATATTCTTTGTTTTAAGATTTTTTTTTTTTTTCTTCTGAAAATGTATTATCTTCATAATTTGAGAACAGGCTGACACAAAATGGCAACTGCATGTGAAAGTTCACTGAAGTGGCTGTAGCATTTCTATTACTTGTTTGTACTTATTGTAGTGTAAAAACATATTTTACTACAGAGTGAATATATGTGTAAATGAGGTGTGTCTTTTGTGATCCAATCAAACCACATTTGGAAGTAGCCAAAAACACATGTGACCACACTGCATTTGTAATGTAGGCTAAATCCTAAATCCTCATTGATGTGTCCTGGACAGCAGTGTCAATTAACCACTGTGTTAAAGCATGGGTTTTCTAAAATAACCATCTGCTCTAAAACGTTGGGAAAACGTTTGCCTGATGACATCAACATGCAGTGACACAGATCATGTGAAACGAATATGTGAAACGAATATAGGCGACTAAAATAAGAATGAGCAATTCTGCTTGAAACGTCATGTTTGCAGCGAGATTTAAATATGGAAATGTTTTTGGAAAGCAACAGTGTCGACCATCGTGACATTAGACACTGTATGCTTTGTCAATATGCAATAACCAATGATGTCATTGTTAACTAAAACTATTAAAATCGGTTCTCTATCGAAGTGGAACTCTTCGCTGCATCGTCAGTCGACGGTATGGGAACACTCCTAATAAGGCACGTCTCAATACCCTTCTCAGGGAACTCAGGAAGACTTCTTGAAATCCACTTGAAATGAATGTCACCACCAGCGATCTGTCTCTCCTGACCACTTGTTATCGGATAACACATGTCGGATGGTAACACCATGTGTAAACAGGGCCTACATGGCACTCTTAAGCATAGCGCTTTAGCACCTCAGCAAACCCTGTTCAATATACAAGCTAAATGTGATGATTAAACTCACAGAAAGATAGCGCCAATTGCAAGTACACAAAACTATTTTTTATAAAGTGCTTTAAATCTCATTTGTCAACTTCTGTTGACTGGACTGCAATTAGAACCAAACCTGCTTATGGAAGTCAGGTTATGCATCAAGCTAATGCGAGCATTACACTCCGAGTGATGGGCGCAACAATATATCTCATTAAAAGTAAATGTTTCCCTTGGTCAGCAACTGCTTGTGCACTCATCAGTTTGTCAGCTCAAACCACTAAATCAGTTTGCAGCAACAGACGCCATACCGGTGCCATAGATCATTCACAAGCTAATGTGATTCCCTGTTCGGCGCGGGCAGGCTTTCACCAGACAGGGGCTGAATTAGCACCGTTTAATGGATGGATATTAATTCCTTTGAGTCACAACAAAATTAAGTAATAATGTGACCATTAATATTTCAGTCAGAGAAAAAGAAGCCCTGACCAAGATCTTCAATCATTTGTAATATTGGACATACTGTAGCTGGAGGGGAAGGAGAGAGATGCTAGGAACATGTTACCCAACTCTGCAACTATTTAAACAATTCTGTCAACTCAAGGGTATACGCATAAAGGAGGAAACTCTGACGGAGCAGAAACTATCTCGATAAGAGTCTTCCCGCTCTGTCCAGCTATGAACTGCATCATTTGGTGCTATAGAGAGTGGCGCCCCGTGGAGACTCCCGGTTGGATATACCGCTGCATAATTGATGATGCCGATAAATCAGACAGTCGTACCGAGGGAGAAACTGAGCCTGTTCTAATTTCTCATCCTGTCTTATGATGTAATGTTGCAGCATTATGAATGTAGCGCAGTAATGACGCTGGTTTATTTCTGATGCATGGATAAGCCGCTAACAGTCACGCCACAGAGGACATTTATAATTTTAATATGTAATGCTAATTTGTAAAATAACCTTCTGATACATTTGCAGTATAGGCTCCAAATTTAGAAAATTTTCAAAAGAAATAGTGATTGTGAGGAAAACTTAGCGGGGCTTATTAAGGCCAAGTGTACCACACAAGTCCTGAAAAGTAAAGCCAAAGTACTTTAATTGCCCCCTGGTGGCTGGCTGCAGTATAGGTCTTAAACCCCGCCCTCTTCATGTAATCGAAGAGGACACGTGCCAAACTAAAAAATCCAATTACACTTCAAATCATTTTTGGTATTTCTTATCACGCTGGCGTATTTTCAAGTGTTTGTTTTCCCAGTAAGTTTGGTTGTAGATAGTTAGCATATTTGATGCTATAAAACGGGGGTGTAACGTCATGATTGACAGCTGTGCTTGTGATTGAGTCTGTGGGAGAGAGAGTGTGTGCCGGATCTTGATGCCGCGGCTCCACCTCAGGATCACTACTGCGCAGATTCAGCCTCCGAACGGCGTAATTACATGTTATTTTGCTTAGTTGTCTATTTTCGTGGGAGAATCGTGATTTCATTTTTTAAACAAAGAAATCATGATTCTCAATTTATCCAGAATCGTGCAGCTCTACATAACACCCAAAGAAACCACCTAGCAATGCCCTAGCAACCACCTTGCAATGACATATGAGGACCATTGTTTGGACAAGCAGCACTCATATGATCTTCAAAAAATTCAAAATATAGTTGACTTTATTTGAATTTTTACCTCACACTCATGCCTAAATTTATACTTTCAACTTTCTGTATACAAATACTAATATCCAAAAAATAGCAATGCTGTAAAAAAAAAAAACAGAGTGCTTGTTTTAACTGTCTTGAGATCTCTTCACATACAACACACAACTCTGAAGTCAGCGGTGTGCAAACACCTAAAGGGTCTTTTTGAAACAAACGTGTGCACCTGTTGCCCTCCACATGCGACACAGCCCAAAACCTCAACCAGTACCAAAGGGGTCAAAAGTCCAGACAATGCAATGCTCAATAAGAAAGAAAAGCCACTAAGCCGAGTGCAAATTTACACAAAGCACATCTTCTTCACCACTTTCCGCTCGGATAAGCAGCAAGGTATTCGGCATTCTATTGAATTCCCTCTTTAAATAGACTTAATCCTCCGCTCTGGCAGAGGTTCACAGAGCTCTCCTCAACTCTTTTAATTAGACGTACAGTGGCTGGCGATGGTAGCCGTGCTGGAGGAGCCCAGTGTCCACATTCCTGAAGGAATATAATTAATCAGAATAGAGGAAGGCCTTTTGTACTCCAGCTTGGTTGAGTGTGGCCTCTGCCCACGCTGTGGCAGGAAACACTGCTATCGATAGAAATCGTACTCTTATGCTCCTCCCTGCAGGGAATACTAATGGTCTTTGTCATTACATAGATTCTTACTTCATTACTTAGAGTGTTCTTATGATGTTTCTTCTCTAAAAACTTTGAGTCATCAAACATAAGTACTACCTGGAATGCAGTTAGATGCATGTAATGAGTCACCAGTGACAAATGAGTGTTGCCATATAACAATCATGGTTAAGAATGATAATTATGCTTTTGAATCATAAATGGGTAATTCCTGTTGTGCCGTACTATTTGAACTCTTTTTTAAACCTTTAAATAATGCTTACATATTTTAAAGAGGCTATACTGGATGTAAGAGTTTGTATGTATTGATCGTTTTTTTATTAGTAATGTGTGAACACCTTTTAACAAAACTTAATTCCCCGACTTCCTCCTGCAGGTTGTCTATGAAAGCCTGTAGATTGGGGTGGTCAATCCTGTTCCTTGAGATCTATTGTACCGTTCCTGCAAAGTTCAGCTCCAACCCTGAGCAAACACATCTGAACCAGCTAATAAAGGTCTTAGGAGCAATGATAATTACAGACAGGTGCAAATTTCAGGATAATTGCAGAGCTGGTGCAAACTTATGCACGTATATCAGATGTTCTCTTAACTTCTTTTGTGTTTATGTTGTTATTTAGAGGAAAACGCGCAGCACATATTTCCACATTACTCATCTAAACGTCGCTCTCAGCAGCGTGGAGTCTGGATGTTCATTAACAGTATGCAAAGGTAATTCCAACTTATTTTTACTTCTAAGCAAAGAACAAAAAAGTACTTTGCCGTTGGTTTGCCTTTTATCATGTCCAGTCTCTTGTATGTTAGGTGTACACGAGCATGAGCAGTAAATTGCTAAGCTGCAGTTCATTTAATGTCCACCGGTGTCGCTAATAACAAGGATTTCTGAATTCTACACATAGTCCCTTTAGTGCATGCTACAGAGTTTGCAATTTCTGCAATTCTATCAAAATCATTAATACTCCAATAAACATTGGTACTACATGTATGTAGACTTTACGAGGATGAAACCTATTGAATCGTATAGGCTACGACACAAGTTGGCATACACTGTCAGAAAAAAGGGTACGGTTGGGGTACATTTGTGAACACTTAGGGTACAAATGGTGAAGTTGTACCCTCAATGGGTCATATTTACACCTTAGGGTACTAATATGTACCATTTAGTGGTAAAAAAGGTACAAATATGTTTCCAACTGTCAGAGGGTCCATGTTTGGACCATTTAATCCCCAAACAAAGGTACAATCTGTGACATAGGAAGCCAAAGTGTGGTAAAAGCTTATTAGGCTCTGCATCCACAGTGATCTTAACAGTTCAGTGAACACATAATTGTCAATCACCCAAAATAGATTAAACATAAGAAATTCATGTTCATGAGTTGTTGGTTATTTAGAAGAGATGCACAAAGTAACCAAATGTAGGCCTATTGAATAGCCCACATCTTTACTGGCTTTCACTGGTTATGAACAGTAGGCTGGCACATGACCTTCTATTGATTATGCAGAGCATCAAGATGATAAGTTTTAAACATAAAGCAAATGTAATAAAGTAGGTCTGTATTTTTTATTGTAATGTAAACTGTGTAATATAATACCTGTTTTAACTTAAGATAGCCTACCTAATTTAGAGTTAAAATAAATACACATGCTAATCTTTTTTAGCAAAAGCAATTTTTAAAAGCAATGTAGACAAAAACTATTCAATGTTTATTTAAAATTATATGGGGTACTTTTACTTTGCATCAAAGTACAAATACACGCATTTGTCCAGCCAATGGGATTGTAGCCCGCGCAGTGCACGACTTTATGCGCGCGAAGAAGAAGTTGGGGGAGGGGGACTGTGCACAAAAAACGACGGTTATTCCAGGATGGCTGTCTCACTCCTGACGCTGTCGACGGAGGATCTTCTGCAGAAATTGAAAGACGCCGGAATAAATATCACAGAAGACGAAGCACAAAAATTCAGAGGTATGTTTAGTTTTAAGTATTGTGAAAATCCGTTGGTTCCCTTTTGTTATGTGCACTTGAATTCGCGTTTGTAGTAAGGCCTAACGTTACTGACGCGTGAGGGAAAACATTTCCTCGAAAATACTGGCCTGACAAAACCAACGTATTGTTATTACGTTTTAAACTTATTGTTATTGCACTTATTTGTATTTTTTTAGCCTTTTTAAGATATAACTTTTAGCATCATTTACAACGTTAGGTTACTCTACCGCGAGACAGTGCTTGACACGCTGTCAGTGGTGAAACGGCCTTAGAAACAGTTAAAACCCATCGCGTTTTGTGTAAAAACAAACTAACTAAGTTATATAAACCAACAGAATAAATTCAGTTTCCCAGAATTGTCTTCCAACTCTAACCTAACGTTACCCGTGTCCACCCCGGACGCCATGCCCGGACGCGAGCGAACTTATGGCCTGCTTCTATTTTAATGCTTCTAGTCAGTCTGGAATTAAATAATTTACGAATATCATCCGTGTGAGTTGATTTATATCAGTTTTATTTGGTAACGTTACATACTAAATAACGTTCTAAACGTTAGTCCATGAGAGTGATCATTTAGTCCTGTCAGTCATCACGAGCTAACTGCGTAACGTTATGTAAGTTAAGACGATGGCTCGGAGATCGATGCGTGCGTCGGCATCGAAGTTTAACCATTTATCAAAACTCGTGAAATAAGTTTCTAGTCTTTGAGCTGCTAATTTAAATAAATTTGCGTATAATCATACACTCAGAAAAAAGGTACGTTCACCCTCCCTGTACATATTAGGCCTAACGTTAGTACTTTAAGTACATATTGGTACCTTTTAGCTTTTGTTCCTTAGGGTACTGCCCCAGTGACAGCTTTGTACCTTTTTTCTAAGAGTGTATATGTACAGAGTTATTATAGTGTATTTTTCTAAATTAAAGTCATATTGTATACTGATGAATTTCCATTGTAATTTTAAATGTTGTTTTAAAAAAATACATTTATGTTGCTCTTAAAACCTCAAGCTCACATTGATATTTCTGTTGTTGTTTTTTTTCAGAAAATGAAGTGGATGGGGAAACAATAGAGTGTGGCCTCACAGAGAACATGATCTCATATTTATTCCAAGGCTCCTTTAAAAAACAGTCCAAGTTCAACAAATTTGTACATGAGATGGAGGTGAACACTAACACTGGAGCCTGTACCAGCAGAATCCCACCAACAGACTTCGTCTACAGAAATGCAGGTATAATATTGACTATTTTGTATTATATTTGTCCTATGTTTAGTGGTCGACCGATATAGATTTTTTTTTCTCTGATCTAACTAGCGTGCAAAATTTAAAGAGCTGAAGAGAGAAATATTTTTCTTTTTTGATGGGACAAGTGAAATAGTCCGACCAGATAAGTAGCCCAAATAAAAAGTCAATAACAAAAAATAATTAGGGAATCAGTTATTGCCAGTAATTATCAGTATTACTACTAATGCAAGTTTTTAACTACTACCCCATCCTCACTGCAGAAATGCAACAAGTGGTAGACTGCCTTCTGGGTTTACCATTCCACCCTTTCCTAGAGATCTTCAGACCAAGCTTGATGACAAAGAACCATGCCAGAAGTTCTCTAAGGATAGACACAGAATCATTAGAGTTCTTCATGAAGCCATGTTGCAAAAAAACTAACATTACAATATTTCGTTTTTCTGCAGTATATATTGTTATAAGAAACACTACAGGAATTTTCACCAGATGACTTGAATGACTATATTAATCATTATAAAATGATTAGGGATAGAATGAGTTTGTTGGGTAGTGCATCTCCGTCATCTCAACCAGAGGTCCCTGGCTATTTTTATTCTGGTTAAAGAAATACATAAATGAAGAAAGCCAAAATATTAAATGTCATGGATGTATATTTACTGAGTAATGCACTATTTTGTAGAGGGGGGTGAAAATTACCATTTCACCTGAGTTGAAATTGCCAAAAGAAAAATTTGTTGAGAACCTAAAAGGATATTTACCTTTAAGTTTGCTTTCTTCAGAAGAAAAACCAAATTAACAAAATCATAAATTTGAGCCAGGGAGGTTTCTGAAATGTGGTCAATTTGACACGGGATTAACTAATTTGCTCATTTTTAAGGAATTCATGTGCAGCCTTAAATTTAATATTTCTGTTTTTGAGGTTTAACTTTTATTATTATTATTATTATTATTCTGTACTTTTAAATTGGATCCAATAGGAGATTGCTGTCATTGGTGAGGATGCATCCTCTATTGAGGGTCATGTGAATGTCCTGCATATCCAGTACAGCAAGATGCGACCAGACACCTTGGTGGTCAAAGACAGAATGCACGCAGCAAACTTTTGCATGGCGTAGAACGGAGATAAGAGATGGGATGACTGGAGGATATACTTAAGAAATACCCTTTCCTAAAAACACCCTCAGGGGTCAGTGATATCACCGATTTTATATCAGTTTTCAGCTTAAAATAAATGTTGATGTAAGCTAAAAGTATGCTAAAATGATAATTTACAGTTATATTTCTTTTTTAAAAACATTGCAATTTTCTAAACTGTCAGGTGAACAAATATATGTGCTTTCAAGCTTAGAAATATTTGTACAATGTTTAAGCGAAATGGCAATGAAAGAGGCAACATAGAATATTAAAATGTCTGATTATTTTTTTGTTGTATTTTTAGTTCATGTGAATGATTAACTTTCTCTTTCTGTCTATTTTCAGTTGTGTGATGAAGTTGACCAAATGCATTCATCAACTGTCAGCTTAAGCCAGCGCTTCAAGGACAGCTTTACCAGTATTGTGCCAAAGGTGCTTGAGCTTGTTCAAAGAAATGCTCCATTAGCCAAAATCTACAATGAAGCAAGAGAAGACATGCTTGCAGAAGATCTACCAGGTATTGACATAAAACATTTTTGTGATAATCTATTTCCTGGTAGTTTTGTTAATTAAAAGTATAGGTGCTCAACAAATACATTTGTTGAAAATGTGTGCTTAGTTTCCATACAGTATATCCTTGAGAAACTGTGATTAGCGCTGGGCGATATGACCATTTTCATATCACGATATGAGTAATTTTATTTCACGATAATGATATACATCACAATATAGTTATTTTTGTAGGAAATACATTTGATTAATAATTTGTTTTGCACATTTGTCAGGATCACCAGAAAACAGTTATATCTTCATTTTCTTTTTGGGTTTGCCCTTTCATGCGCAAATTGTATCATTGGTAAAACATGCATTCACTTGAAACCAGCTTGTAAACAATTTCATGCATTTTATGAAACATTTGTTAATATTTCCAGTTACTTTGTTTTTAGCTAATAGCAGAAATATGACTAACAATGAGTAAAGGAAACCACTTAAGGAGGATATAAATTAATATGAAAACAGGCAATTTATAATATTAAATTATTGAAGTCATTTATTTATTTATTTATTTATTACAATAGATTCTGACTTTCGTGCAGCGCTGATTCTGCTGCCCCACATCTTTAAAGAGAAAGTTGAGAGCTTCATCACATTGGGAGAGGTATGGAACTATTTGTTAAACTGTCATTTTGTAATGCTCTGATACAGGTCCGGTTATTCAGTTCTGATAGATGTTTAAAGGGGTCATATGATGCGATTTCTTGTTTTCCTTTCTCTTGTGTTATGTAGCTGTATGTGCATGTATAAGATCTGTAGTTACGATGCTCAAAGTCTCTAACCCAAAGAGATATTCTTTGTAAAAGTTACGGCTCAGCCACGCCTTCCTGAAACACTTTGTTCAAACACACCCCCACATCTCTACGTCAGTGTGTGGGGACAGAGTTTCATAACACCACCCAAATGTATACGCAAAGAAAGAAGGCGTAACTTTTATTTTCACTGGCACCGCCATGTCATGGAGACGCTGTGTTTTTTGTTGCGAAAGCCAAACTACTTTGTTTGGCCTTCCAAAAGAGGGGACAATTAGAAAACAGAGGCTAAGCTTTAGTTACAACACTGTTCCAGAACAATACAACCAAAATATTCGACTGTGTAAAATAAGGACTTTTTTTTAACCTAAAATCGTAAACATTGCATTAAATCCAAATCCAAATGTTGTTTTTAGAACCATCATATGACCCCTTTAACATTTTCTTTTCTTCTCACAGTTTGATGCTGATACTCCATACCCAACCATACAATTGGTAGAAACTGACTGGAAATGGCTTTCTCCAAGAGGCTTCAAGTCCTTGTCAAAGTGGATGGTGTGGAGGTGTGCAGGGGAATAGGAGTTGAATAAGGGATAGTTGCAGCATTCAGTGCTTACTACGTTTTCAACTTGGCTTATCCACCCTACATGAAGAATACATTGACCTTCCTGCAGCATGCCATAGCAAAGATTACTGAGGTGGGTGGCAAGCCCCTTCCAATAACTGTCACCCCGAATAATTAATATCCTGTGCTGAAAATGCCACAACCATATCGATCTACAAGGTGTAGGAGAAAAACCTTCACCTTAATGAAACTAGTTCAACATGTTGGTCTGGTTCACAACCATGAACCCAATTTCAGCATCACTTGTGGACTGAATAACTGCAAGTCATCTCTTACAATTTATGAGTCTTTCAGGCGTCATGTCTATCGAAAATATAGGAAGCTTGTTCTACCTCATGATGATCTGGATGCTACTGAATACATGGACAATGATTTTGAGGAAATGGACTGTCACAATGACCTAGAGCATACCAATGAGCTACAGCCTAGAACAGATGAAATGCAAGTTTTTAATACCAGTGTTGTATGATTCACACTTCCATGCGTATACAGTCAAAGTTGACTTTGAATGGAGTATTATGAAACCAGGGCAAGAGATGGACTTTCAGGCCCTTGACACATACTCTGCTGATGATCAATTATTTGTGATCCTCAAGAATGTTTAAAAAGTTCAAATTAAATGTGTAGTACAGTACTGTTTGGTGAAATGTGTTTTTCTGATCAAATGTTTTAAGGGTATAAAGTTAAAATTTATGAAATATGTACTGCTAGAAAGATTGCTTTGTCATTCTTGATGTACAAAACTGTTTTAAAAGTAGAAAAAAAATCTTAAAATGAGATCTAGTACTGATAAAAAAAAAAAAATGAAATTTTGTGATTCTTGATGTTAACATGTTTTATTGCATGGTAAAAAAAGGTTAATGAAATGTATTGTACTGATTTTAAAAAAGCTTATAATATTAAGCTTAATATTCGTACTGTTTACAATTTTTTTTAGAGTAAAAAGTTGAAGAAAAATTGCTCAATATATACATCCTGTTATGACACATTGTGATAGTGCTTAAAATATTCATGCTTCGAAAAATGTGAGAATGTAATTTTTTAATGTTTAATAAATGATAAAGAGCATTCTGGCCTTTTTAATGTGTTTTATGGAGTACAAATTTGCCATCATAAGGTACAAAACGCTTGTCACTGGGGCAGTACCCTTAAAAGAACAAAATTGCACCACATAAGGTACAATTTAGTCACTAAAGGTACATATTTGTTTTTGAAAGGTACATACTGCAAGGGTACTGATATGTACCCATGTTAAAGGGTACAACGGGTGTACCCTTGAGGGTACTGCCCCAGTGACAAGCCGTTGGACCCCTAAAGGTACAAATTTTGCACCTTTTTTCTGACAGTGTAGAAGATTGAAATGTCACCAGCAAGTGCTTGTGGTAAACAAATAGAGCAGGATGAATCGTACTTTGACAGTTGTGGTTTTTATGTGTGATGAAAAAATAGGAGGAAGCGAAATATGGGAAGAGAATATGGGCGCGGTCATGGCTAGGGAAAAGAGGCCAACTTGACATGCCAGGTTTTTTCATGATAAGCTAGTGCCACACATGGGGACGTCGCTAAAAGGCAATGCAATGTTGTAAAATTATTGAAAATGCACCCCTCTGTTTACTTATGATTCTAAGATAAAAGAAAAATTAACTAATATGATTTCCATCAAACACATATATCACACACACACCATTATACCATTGTAAAGACATTGTTTATTACAAACATTGTTGGTTCTTTAACAAATTGCTTATTCTTCTTGGATAAAAGTGTCTGCTAAATGCATAAATGTAATGTAAAATGAATAGGTACCCCGATAACAAAGAAGAGGACATGAAAACTGCATTGAAGAAATGACCTGGATATTGTCCTCAGTGATTATTGTAATTCACAGCTGTGCCCTGCACTCTGTTTCTGGCAGGGCCACAGCAAGTGTAAGTGTTTACTGTATTGTTCTTAGATCTTGTTATACAAGCTTCTGCACTCCAGCACAGGCCTACTCGATGACATCATGCCAATTAGATGCTCCTCTGAGCTCACACAGACCCCCGGTGGTCAGACTGGGGTACTGCGTGTTTCAGGCGTCCTGTCTTAAAATAAGTTTATACCTAATTGCACGATCACGTGAGTTGTGATCATAATTTCCTGTCTCTGGTAGGCAAGCTCTGAATCAATCATTTAATATAACCACACTTAATTTATTACAGTGATGTTCTGTGGCAGACACACTAGGCTATTATTTATGTGTGGAGTGCAAAATCAGCTGCTGTGCACCTGTGTCCCCAAATCATGGGGTCTTGAACAAAACACAAAAATGCAAATTAGCCTTTTGTTTACCCAAAGATGAGTTAATTTGGCGAGACGCTCATTACATGTCTTTCTGGCCAGTGTGGGCTGAGCCGGATCCAGGACAGCTCTGAGCCAAGAGCCTGTCGAATAATGACCGTCAACCATTGCAGCTTTTCACACAGAGTCAAGGCCACAGCAGGAGGAGCATAAAAGATCTGCAGGCTCTGAGGAAATTTACTGACATCTGAGCTGGAGCCTTTCAGTTCGCACAAGATACACAATCCTTAGTCTCATTTATAGTTGCATTGGGTGTACTGCAGTTTTTTTTTTTAAAGTTTTTTTTTATCTAAACCACTGGTGCATTTATTGTCTCCAAATCAGCCTACTTAGATTGTTTTACATCATATTATTCATGATAGAGTACAATCAGAAGAGAATGCATCATATTTTCTACTTATACTAAACCCCGTCCCTTCCCCATGTACATATGACCTTATTATAGTAATAACTTGGTAATAACTAGATACTAAGCCTGAATCTTTACCTAAACCTAACCTTAGCCCATGTAGTTACCTTATATTACCCAGTACTTTCTTAGGTAAGTACATGTACTGTCAAATAAAGTGCAACCACTACTTCTAATCTTATGAAATAAGTTCAACTGATAACATAAACTACAAAGCTTCAACAATGTATCTTAAATTGGTCAAAGAAACATATTAAACGACTTTAAAGGGAAATAAACAATTATGGTAACACTTTACAATAAAGTTTTGTTTTTGTTAACATGAACTAACCATGAAAAACGACTTATTTATTTGTCTTAGTGTAATTTCCACATTTACTTAAACATTGCTATTTATGAACTAACAATGAACAGTTGCATTTTTATTAAATAACCTTAATAAAAGAGTAATACTTACTGCAACAAATGTAGCCTATTGCTCATTGTTAGTTAATGCACAAATGCACAAACTTTATTTTGAAGTGTCACCTCTAGTATTCCTTAAAGTCAATCTCAAATTTTAATATCATTCAAACTGAATAAGTGTCTGAAATATCCAGGACAAAACATGCTAATCGACAGTAAAATCGACTCCACGATCTCTCTGGCCCGCAGGTGCGCACATGGCATGTTCTCAAAGAACAAAGAGCCCATGTGCGCCCAAGACCCTCTGTTTTTAATGACACACGTGTAATCTGATCGTGTCACGTAATCCTGAACACATACAAACTGCAGCTCCTTTCGCTGCACTGTAAAGCCTCGGCAGTGCACACAAAGCCCAGTATCTCACACCAAAGAAAGAAGCTACTGTGACTGTGAGATGTCACCGAGGCGAGAGAGGAAATCCCATGGAATAATGTATCATCTGTGGATAATGGTCATTTTCCCTTCATATTTTGCCAGAGGAGCATTCAGTATTTGAACGAGAGCTGAATCTGTTAAACGAGACCTTACATTATGCAACTATGCAGCATTACTTAATCCTAAATTCAAAAACATAAATAACTTATTTTTTTATTTTTATTATTAAAACTAATTTTGGGTGGTGTAACTGCCTGAAGACTGTAAAAAAAAAAATTATAATCCTTTATTAGTGTATTTCAGAATAATAATATTTAAAAAAAATGGTGTTTGCCAAATCTAAATCAGTATGGCATAATCAGTATACAGGACGCCATTTTGTAGTCATGTGACCATAAAACACAGAGAGAGGACCCCCACCACTGGGTCAAAAGGAATTTTATTGCAATTAACGTATTTAGTACTTTTTGTGTGTTTGTTTGTTTGTTTTACACATTTTAAGACAAAATAAGTGGATCAAAACGTTGTTGAAAAAAATGCATGAAACCAACATGATACAAAGGTATACTTTCTTATCATTTGAAAAATATGTTTTGAGCTTTTAAAAATATCATTTTTTATCATCGTGGACATGATTATGTGCCGCTCATCCCTTAAATTAAGAAAGAAAGAAAAAACATGTGATACGAATAGTGTAATCTCTCTCTAACAAGCACTTCTTAGGCTATTTTGCCATCACAAAGCAGTGCCTGGTGTCATTCCACTGCAGTGAACAGTCACTGGTCATGCAGGAAGAAAACACGCTGTGGATCTGCTGCTCAGAAACTTGGTTTGAAAAAGAGCCCCGCCCTCCTCCTGCCTCTCCTGGAGCCTTATAACCAGATGCCTGTTCTTCAGACGCACATACCCAAGAAACGCACTGGACTTGAGCACACTTACGATCCAGGAGAGCAGACAGAAAGAAACGAGACGGAATATACGCGTATCTCATTTGTTTTACTCCGAGAGAAGCATTTTGGCTGAGCGAATTGAAACATGGATTTTTTGAACCACAACTACTTGAGCGCGCGCACCTCCTACGATTACACCTTCAATTTTTGGAATGACTATCTCGGCCTCTCCACGCTGGTCACCAAGAACAGCAAGCACAGCGTCCCCCAGAGTCCCAACTCCATCACGGAGTCCCTGAAAGCCACTCTGGGCTTGGACGACAGCCCTCCGTGCCCGTGCGTAATCGCGGCCGGCGGTGAAGGCGACAGCGGTGGACACCTGGACTCCTGCTGCTGCCCCCCGCCCACCTCCATCCTGGACCTGAAAGAGCGCTTCTCCATCCTGAGCCCCTTCCAGAACCAGAACCAGGGCACAGGGGGGCTGCTGTCCTCCTCCCAGGAGCGGGAGATGGGCATCGGAGGAGGCTTCGCGGGATTTGATCTGTTCGGCGTGGAAAGGAAGATGAGGAAACCGGCCGCGCGCAACAAGCAGGAGCCAAAGATCTGCGTCTTCTGTCGGAATAACGGCGCGCCGGAGGAGGTGTACGGCTCTCACGTCCTGAAAACCCCGGACGGGAGGGTGGTGTGCCCGATCCTGCGGGCGTACACATGCCCCCTATGCAGTGCCAACGGGGACAACGCGCATACAATAAAATACTGCCCTCTCTCCAAAGACCAGCCTGCCCAGAGAGTGCTGAAGGGAGGCAGAGCTGTGGGTGGTAAGCGAGTGAAAATCTTCTAAAAAAGACCCCTATAGACTTACATGTATTGCACTGAACATTTTCTTTCAGATGACTGTTCTGATTGACTGGCTTTCCGAGTCTTAACTACTAGGCAAACAAATAAGATGATATCAATGTTTTTGTTAAACGAAAAAAAAAAAAAATCTCTTATATTTTTATAGATACTTTATTTCCATAGTTTTATTGCATACTTTATTCATAAAAAGCTATTTTTTTTCCTTTTCACGCATAGGTTTTAGATGTTTATTCACGATTCATAGTCACATTTTGTGTGAAATAAGATGTTATTTTTGTTTAAAATGGGGAAACGTGAATGTTGGCACCAGAGGAGTTGCTCTTCTGTTCAACTCAAGTATTTTCTTTACCGTAAGCTAAGCTTGCACCTCGTTTTTGTCTTTAAACCAAAGTTTAGTTTGCCATTAAGCGATTTTAAAGAATGTTCCACATGTCTTCATTTATGAATTTGAGTCCCATTCCGCTCTCTCCTGAAAATCCACTCCACAATTTCCTGACATTTGAGAGCACGGACGCGCAGAGCAACACAATAGAGGCTCTGTTGCGCGTTCATGTTGTCAGCATAACTTCATAATCGTCCTAATTATTTCCAACCCTACTGACAGAGTCGGGCATTTTACATTGCAGATTCCATGCTACAAGTGTTACATGTAACCATATTGATAACAATAAGTGAATTTCCTGCAGCTTAAAAAAGCAGTGTTGCTCATTTGTAAACATGAACGTTGTAATGTAAAGTGTGACCGCAGGCTATTCTTCTGTATGAGGTGCCCTTTCAATGTTTACACCCCGAGGAAGGGGAACACACACTGGAGGGAAAAATAAAAATCCTATGGGTGCCTCTCTTCAGCTCGATAGAAAGTCTACCTTTCTCCAAAACATCCTGGGAGAGCAAAGGGGAAAGGGAGAGGTTTATGAAAAACAAACCAACAACAAATCAGTTCTCCAAGGTCCACGGTGGAATAAAGCACGTATGAATGTTCTTAATAAAAAGCTTTTTTGTAAAAACAATGAATTTGCCCCTTTTTGCATTATGTACAAGAATACCCCCCCCCCCCCAAAAAAAAAAAAAAAAAAAAACAAGAACGAAAAAAGGATGCAAACATGAATGTACAATTTGACACTTGCAGGACTGCACATTTCTGACAGTTATGTTTACCAAAGGAATTCAATTTTAATGAAGTAAGGAACATAGATTTGCTGTACTGTAAATAATTACAGAAAAATGGAAAATAATTAAGTGATGTCTATTCAGTATTTTACCTTTTAAAAGTGACTTCAGAGGGAACTACCTCACCGAGATTTTGTACTTACATGTAAAATGTCAACACCAGTTTATTAATATAGTGTACCATTTATAACAAGGGTTTATAATAATATTTTTGATCTTTGTATTACATAATTGTATTTTTTTTCCAGTGCATTCTACGGACGAAAGTGAAATCCCAATAAGCTCTAAGCATTGTTTGCTAATTGGTGACAGCTGTACATAATATTAATAATCATGATGATGACGTCATGCATTTTAAGTTGTTGTTCAATGTGACATTCTTGGTTTGTGAGAGAGAGAGAGATACTGAGAATCAAATGTTGAAGACATCAACCAATTTGCCACTTTTGTAATTAAATTAAAAGAGTAAAAAAATAAACACTGTTGGATTTTCTTATTTATATTTTGTCACAATTTCCCTGTATGCTGCTGTGCAGAAATTAAAGAGATGAACTCACTAGATAAATAAACAGCTTATGAAACGGTTTAACTGGTGCTTTCATGTTGTCGTCCCTACGGATTGTGTTTAGCAGGCCCATGTGAGCCTGTGTCATTGTCACAATAAGGGTCTTTGTGAATCCCACCTCATTCCCATCAACACTCAAGACCTCTCTTCACCTACGGGCCTTTCCTCTCTTCATAAATGTTACAAAACAGAAGCAAAGAAAAGGAGAACAAACGAGAAGTCTCTCAGATCGTTTTAAACCCATGAAACAAGCATCTACTGAAAGCATCTACCCATTATAGCATCTATATATGCCAGTGTACTGCTAAAGGCTGGAGTAAACTACGCGACAGATTTTAAAACGCTAGGTTTCATACAGTTGCCGACTTGGCAATGGTAGCAGAAAAAAAGTCATACTCTAAACAACTGAGTATCACAGACTTACAGAAATTCAAGTTCTCACAAACACAACAAACTCACACAGAAACATGTGCCTTCTGGTGCATTACAAATGAAAACTATGTTTTCTAAATTCGACTCAAAATATTAAACTTGTTTGATGTCCTCCGACTGAATGGAATCATAGTTTGAATAAAAAAATATGGGCAAATGCCGCGTAGTGTATTCCAGCGTTAAATCAAATCAAAATATACAATTTTATCTTTCACCAAAACACACCAAAAATTTTGATTTCTCATGTTGCACAACACAGGTGTTTGTCCAATCAGATGCTCTCTTGAATAACAATGTCTCTCCCACATCACCAGCAACTGACCAACAATATCAAACAACTCCTGATATTCCTTATCCTTACTTCCTGTTTCAAAAGGAAATACATCCACACAGGACAGAAAAGCAATTTCAGTGCATGGTTTCCTGATGGTGATGTCATTACGCACCTCTGGTCAGAGAGGGGCGTCCGGGGGAGAACAGAGGGCGTCTCTCTCCTGTCAACAGGCCCGTCCAAATCTTCCCCTCCATCCCCTCTCCCTTTCTCATCTCATTCAGAGACACACACAGCTGAGACACTTCATTAAAAATGGATAAATACAAAGTGCAATAGGGATTTATTATTACGGCAGACAGTTGCAGAGAAGCCCGGTGGGTATCTCTCTCTCTCTCTCTCTCTCTCTTTCACACACACACACACACACACACACACACACACACACACACACACGTCCGGATAACAGCTTTTATTCCCCTGTTACTGCAGCCCATTTTCAATGCAGCAGGAGGATTTTCATAATTAAGTTAGTTCCACCATTTATACCAAGAGTCTCATATGATTTTAGCCAGAACAATGGAGAAGGAAAGATGGCTTTTATTACAACAGAGCCTTGAACTCGCTCCCCTCTGATTTCTGTTCTAGACAGTTATGGATTAATGGAGGGTTTTGCACTCATGTAATGTTTCTAATCTCCTTTGTGTGTGTTTTTCGAGACTTGAGACCACATACTGATCATCTTATGGCATTTGAACAGCATTGAAATCATTAGAGAGTCGTGATAACTGTATTAAAATCTAGCTGCACGTTTCATTCTTTCTATATTTCTTTAATTCAATCATCAAAACAAGGCCTGATCCATCTTTACTCTCTTGGCTTCTCAAAACATGCAATGGCACCAACAATTATTTGGACACCTTTAAATATAGTCCCCCTGAAGTCAATCATTTTATCCATTAAAACTCATCTTTGATCGCCAAAATGAAATATTGAACGTTTTTTCTTAGTATACACGGTTCTATGAATATGCAAATTAGGCCCGGCCCCACTCACACCAGCTCTGATATCCACTCATTGACGATCACATGTTGACATGAAACACATAGAGACTGTCTTTGGTTCACTGCAGTTTTAAGGAGAATATAATCAGCAATGGTGATAAATCTGCCCATGGTTTGTCTTAAAGCATATTAAAAACATCACATATAAACAGCATTAAAAGCTTGATTTTCACCACAAGGGGACTTTAAAAAGTATAAATATCAATGCATTAAAGAACAAACTATCAATGTGTAAATTATAAGCATGCAAAATAGAATAAGCAAGCTATATTTGTATAGTACAAATAGTACAAGCAAAATATTTTGTTACAATAAAATGGATTTTGAGGATTTGGCTCGTTGATTGGATGAAGATGGATCTGAATGTGAGCTTGCAGGCATCTAAAAGAAAAGGGTTCAAGCTAACTAAATGGATTGGAGAAGTCCTGCATACTTCACGAGAGAGAAGTCTGTCATTTCACTGGAAGTTATTTTGAGGTAATACATATTATGAGGTAAGAAAAATTCATTCAAAATTAAACATGCATGGATGAATCATTCACAATGAGATGAATAACATGCATTTCGAAAATAGATTTCATACCAACTTAAAAAAAAAAAAAAAACTTTTCAAAAACTGTTTAAAGCAAGTCAAGGGAACTGATTTGTTTCACTCGAAAAATCACATTGACACCAGTTGGTTAACTGTAATTGCAAAAATGGCTGAAGTTAAATTTGTTCTGAGAATGGTCTAGAATCATGTGGTTTTTGGAGCCATTGTAACTCAGATTCTGTATTTCTAACAAAGTAGCCTAACAGGGACGATATCTATCACAGCAGTGTGAACCCTCAACCCGTAGTAGAGTAAAAAGCAAGAGAGGTGACTCAATTCACAAGGAATAACTTTGAAAAAGTGAGGTGTATTTCACACAAATCTCGCCTTAACCTGGTGCAAGAGCAAACGGTTGTACATGGAAATTAGGGGTGTGACCTCCATGCTAACCAGGTCTGTCTGCATGGTATCCGGCCCTGCTTGAGCGTTTTCAGGATCTCTTAGACTTGGCTGTGTGCCAGCCAGATGCACTCTGCCCCTGTACTGCACTTATGTCTACCGTCAAACGGAAACTTCCAGGGCTTTTTAACAGAATGGAAACATATGTCGGGATCACATGATCATGCTGGCTTCTGAGGCCTACAGTCGTGGCTGCGTATGTGGTCGAATGTTTTGGATCAGGTTCGAGATCTCGCTCCAAGAATTTGTTGGGTGAGTGAGCTTGGTTTTAAAGCTCGGTTCGAGCCAGTTTCTATAGGGCACAGGGGTTAACTAGACTTCCTCTGCATTCGTCTGAGATGAAAGCACATAGCTGTCATAACCTGTTCCAGCAGCCACTGAGCTGACGTGTTGTGCTATACGGTACAACACAATAACAGGAATTCTTCTTCAGGAGGAAAGGGCTCTGCAGTCCTTAAGTCAAAATGCTTTGACTCGAACTCTTAAGTATACTGTAACTAAAATGAGTTTTCCTCTCAGTGGCCTCCAAATGATTTCCCATGAGTCTAAGTTTCACTCTGCGGTCGCAAATACACAACAAATGAGCTGACCCGTGATCCGTGGAGCCAAAGCATCATATCTATTGTGAGAAAAAAAAAAAACGTTCTATGTTTGTGTTGTAGTTTTTCTAAAAAGTTGTCATGAATGGCCAAAACACATAAAAAGTTTTCTGTTTTTAGTTGAAAACGGTCTTGTAAACGGCCTCTTTGCACCGGTGTTTTACATGAACTGTTTCTCGTGTTGCATGGCTCATCTTCTCGCAGGGATCAGGGGATCATGTGACCTCATCTACGGTCAGTCTTGTGGTCACTTACCCTTTAATTCAGAGGGTTGCCTGTTGGCTGATGGGGTTAAGGCATAGGAGAGAAGAAAACAAACACCATTGGACTTAATATGGAGGGTCTGAGTTAATACATGTATGCCTGTTTTCAACCTTCAGAAAAAAAAGTTCATTGCAAGATAAAGTTTTAAAAAAGGAAATGTGAGATAAGAAGTCACAATTGTAAGATATTCGATGGCTTATATAGACATACATGTACACCTATGACGTGTTCGAACATAATCTGACATCCAGGACCCAAAACGTTTTTTGGACGTTCACTTACGAATATGAATGCAATCATAGATAAAACATATCAAGCCAAATGGAACTGACTTTAAAGAAAGTAGAAGTATGTAGTATGGTAAGTATGGTGGTTGAGGAGATTCACCCCTTCCTTGTAAAGCGCTTTGAGGTCCCAGATAAAGCACTATATAAATGTAACAAATTATTAATTATTATTATTATTATAGCAATAAATCATGTCATAAAAACATGTCTGAATGTTCTGCACCAGCACTGAAAATCATAACAGTCATTAAAAAACTACAAGCCCTTTAAAGATTTGAGAGAATAGGCTTTCATGTCAGAACAAACATTGTTTATTAAGATCTTTGTGCTGGGTTAGTTCAGTTCATAAATGATTCACACAAGCTTGGAAAGTTACTAAAACAGACAAAACAAAGCTGTGTTTATTTTCAGATTTCATGTAGCTCACACAGCTTGTGCTAGCAACGAATGAATTGAAAGAGCATACATCTTGAATGCAATTTAAGTTTTTAATCAAAATGTCTGCAAGATGTATACATTACTTTTAACCGCAAACTTCTAGTAACTTTTCATGCTAGAATAACTTTGATACATACACTACTGCCCAACAATGTTTTTTTCCTCACCAAGGCTGCACTTATTTGATCAAAAACACAGTAAAAACAGTAACACTGTGAAATATTATTACAATTTAAAATAACTATTTTAATATATTTTAAAATGTAATTTATTCCTCTGATGGCAAAGCTGAAATGTCTTTACTGTCATTTTTTTATCAGTTTGATGTGTCCTTTCTGAATACTAATTTCATGTAACAAAAATCAATCAAATCAATCAATAAATCAACAATCTGACCCCTAATCTCTGAGCGTTTCCTCTAACTCCAACACTTGCAATGCCAATGTCATGGGTTTGATAAATCGTTTAGTCTACCTTCATTGCAATATAATTCGCTTAGGATAAAATCATCTGGCAAATGCATAAAGGTAAATGATAGGTAGTTTATAGTATAAACAAATATGCAAGTAACTTTGTAATACCATATTTTAATGCATTCTCAATAATAAAGATGCAAACTGATCTACAGTAACTAATTGTGTCTGGCAGAAAGACTGAGCTGTCATACTCTACTCGTCCAACTGGGGGCGACCTGCGGATCTTTGTAGATCAGCACAGTCAAATCCAGGAAAATTATACAAAAAAAGGACAAATGTGTTGTTGATTTATAATTTCAGTATTAGGCAGTCAATGAAAGGGAACCAAGGGAATAGATGGGATGGATTTGGATATCAGAAGCTTGTGCCTGTGTGTGTGTACCATAGTAAACTTCCCTTTTGCTTTTGATTCCAATCAGCTGTTGGCCTGCCATTGCCATGAGATCAGAGGAATCAGTGCTAAATACATAATTATTTCTGCTTTGATGTTTGGCTACAAAAAGACCTGACTTGAACACATTGTTCCCATGTTGTTCAGATGCTTTCCGGGTTCATTTTCAAACAGAAAGCCTAAATATCACACTATTGCACTATCAGGCGCACTTATGTGCAATATGTGGCAGAGTGGGAATGACTGCGTCTCTATTGTCTGAATTCTATGCACTATATGATTAAGGTCCCTTCAGTAAATGCTAGATTTATCATCCAGCAGGCAAAAAGTCTGACCAACGAGTAATAACACACTTCTTCTTAAAAAGCCACAGTATTTGAGTTCATGTCACAAACAGTGGTTCAATGGTGTGGTTCTCTCTCACTCTAATAGGCCTAAAGCAATATGTTGGGTTCAATATGTTGATTAACACAAAATGAATTTCCCCTTGTACCTTTTTTTCTTTAAAAAAGTTAAAGAAAGGCACTCACAATAGAAGTGAATGGATGTAAATCCGTAAACGTTAAAAAACCCTTCAGTAGAACAGCCACAAGACATAAAAAATGTGCATTTAAAAAGAGTGTGAAAAAAAGAATCGATAATCTGTATCCAGAATACGTTCTTCTGTATTCTTATCCAATCATTGTCATGACAATGAAAACCAAAAAAACATCCCTACAATTAACCAAAACCTTACAGTACACAGAGGAATTAATGTTATTGCTTTCATAAAAAAAAAAATAAAAAAAATTTCTGCTTTTGGGCCCCATTGAATCCCACAGTAAGAACCTAGAAAACGTAAAATGATTTTTTTGTGGTAATCAAATTGTATTGAACCTTGTAACTTGTACTTATTCACTTGTATTGAATCCAGGAAATTCCTTTAAATAGAGTTTGAGGTTATTTTGCTTGACTTTACTTTATTTTGGCCATTGGGTTCTGGAATGTTCCCAGTGAGCGAACGAGAGCTATGATGCCATGTGGTTGTGGTTTGGGCTCTGGGTGATGGCTGAGCGCTGGGGATGCAGGATGGAGGAAATTACTGCAGCTTCCTGCAATATGGTGCCACCAGGTACACTGAGCACACACACACACACACGGTAATAAATTTAGTTCATGTGTAAGTTAAACGAAGTCTTCAAGTACAGCACACAAACCACACACACATCCAGCATAACTGTACAGATCTGCCTCAAAGTACTCACACTTTACAGTGCGGAAACACACACTTCCCACATAATTGTACCCTGTGCTGCATGAGCACAACACATGCCCTGATACACACACAATGTATTTCTTACATCCGTACGTTCTTGTGCCATCAGTTAAACCATCGCACACACTTTTCTAGTATTTATAAAAGTTTGGTAATTAGTTGTATGCTGGTCTACTTTTGTACTGGACATTGTGAGTCTGGGTCTTAATAATATTGCATTAATGTTCTTAGTTAATGTTCTTTTTTTTCTTCTTTTTTTTTACCAAAGCGATAACAATAAAATTCACAAATCATGTCTACCACAACAGAAAGCTGAGAATACGCCTACACAAAGAAAGCTTAAAGGGAAAGTTCACCCCAAAATAATAATTTAAAAAATGGTCATCATTTACTCACGCTCATGTTGTTCCAAACCTGTATGAGTTTCTTCTGTTGAAAACAAAAGAAGAGATTTTAAAGAATCTTGGTAACCAGACTGTTGACAGAAGCCATTGATTTCCATAGTATTTCTAGAAGTCAATGTGTGCCTCAACTGTCTGCTGAATAATGACACTATTGGCTTTTTAGCTGCTTTTCAGGAGAATTTTAATTTGTTACTATATTGTAAAATAAACACTTTGAAAATATATGTATTAAAGTACTATAGAAATAGAGGAGATTTGACTTGTGAGATAATTAATAGAATTCAATTCAACAGATTTTAAAAAGAAAATCTAAATATTGAGGATCAAACATTGAGTGATCAAATTAGGTATATTTACACAATAAACAGAAATGCAAGGGTGTGTAAATAAATAAATAAATAAATAAATTCTCAAAACAATGATTTTGGGTTTCCGAACGAATAACGAATTTTTAAAAAATATATATTTAAATGCGTGTTTCCCATATAAAACAAAATCTATTCATTTGAGTGATGTGTCAAAAGAACTGTTTGGCATTTTGAAAAAAGTTTGTTTAACAATCGTAAACAAATTGTAAAGCAGATAATGTGCTTGCAATTTTGCAGATTTGGTCAAAAGTTTAGATACATGAGTGAATGGTTTCACTGAGTGTGCCTCAAGTACCATGCACTTAGCGGGTAAGCAATTACAACAACAAAACTGTACTAGAGCTGTATCTATGAATTTACTGGATTTAAAGATAGAGCTCTTCTGCCCTCTAGTGTTAGGCTACTTATGAGGGACATATAGTGAGGAAACATCTGTGAAAATTTTGATTTTAAAACCCAAAATAAAATAAATGTTTAGGGATTTCTGGAAATAGGCTACAAAAAAAAAGAAAACTCATGGCGTGAAATTCAACACTAGATCGCTAAACAAACTTATTACATTGATGATCATATTAATATGGATCTGTTTTGCACAGTCAGACGTTATTGCTTCCATTGAACACAATAAGCTCTTTGAAACATTTCCAAATTAATCTAGACAACACGGATTTTGTACACAAAGGTCATGCCAGCTCTGTTATCATTATCGCACAAAATTAACGCATAAGAAAAAAAAAACACAAGATATTCTGAAACGTTCAAATGTAAACTCAATTAAACTTCACTCAAATTGTTACACCGACAAACATTTTTTTTTGCAATGTGTGTGTGTGTGTGTGTGTGTTCTGCAAAAAAAGCATTCACTGCTACTGCTAGTAAACATTGCCTGTGCGGCAACACGCGTAACAGTAGATGTCGCTGTTGCGCCAGTCATGGTAAAGCGTCTCAACAGACACAGAGTCCCATATTTCAGACTGAAACACTTTTTTTTCAGTCGGATTAACAGTCCTGCATCAATTATTTTGGGGAGACTTAAATCCATCGAAATCCTGCAACTAAAAAAACATAGGCTACTGGAATGCCTATTGAATGCTGGAGTGCAGCGTTATGCACCTGTCGAGACACAGGTAGCCATCTGAATAATGTTCATTCTAGAGGTGTGGTCTAACTTAGGTGAAAAAATAATAATCATGAAATCATTGCTAAAACATTTAAAGGGACACTTTTATGCGGATGGTTTGGCAGCAGTACAGCGCGGAATTAACGTTTCGATCATCTCGCGATACCTTTTATGACGTCAGACACCTGACAGTTAATTAACATGGCCTATATGTTGAGTTAATTTAACTACAAACGAGACTAGAAATAGGGACTAGGCCTATATCCTCAAGTCATCGAGTCAATCGTAAAAACTGGGTTAACATAGGTGAAAGACATGAATCCTGAGGCGATCAGCTAAGCATGTGACGACGTCATTAAAACCAACCAAAGGCAGAAAACTTTATGACAACAATCTGTCTACTGTAACTTTCGTAGAGTCCCTTCCACCACACTAACAAAAGGTAAACAAATAATCAGTCTTATTTATTTCTGAAATGTGTCTAATTATTGTCGGATAGGCCTACTGGATGATTCTTGGAACGTTCAAACGTTTTTTTTTTTTTTTGGGGGGGGGGGGGGGGGGGGTTATGGAAATGTAAGAGAAAATATACATTTTATAATTTGGCCAATATTTCGGCTTACGGGAACATTACTTTTGAATGTTAAATGTTTATTGTGTATCTGGAGACAGTGACAGCTCTGCATTCACTGGAGAACCATGTTGAATGTGTAACTATAGGCCTAGGCCTACTTAATAAAATTTAATAAAAAAAAAAATAATAATAATAAAAAAAAAAAAATATATATATATATATATATATATATATGAAACACACAACTTGTTGCTTACAAATACAGTAGTTGAAGTATTGCATGTGGCATAAGTTTGTTTAGTGTTTTATATAATGTCCAGGGTGCAAATATTGCTCACTGGCACTATTTAATTCAAATCAGCCCAATTTAGCCCAATTCTTGAACATTTTGTTACAGTTTAATTTGACTGTGTGCTGCACATGTGTAGTGATAGTTGCTTTGCTCTTCCACAGTCATTGTAATGTTTAATTAATTGTGATATAATCACATGCATGTTTGCTATTGCTAGCTAATAGCTGTAAAGCGATTTATTTGAATTCATGTGTCTTCATTTTATGGTGTTCTAACACACCATTTGATTAGATGTTAATATTGTTTGGTTTATTTTATTTTTTTATTGTATTGTGAATGGTAAGGGTAAAGGCAACCGGTCTTCTCAAACTATGTGTTAACTTGTTAGGGTTTTACAGTGTTTGATTTGTAGAAATTGGTTTCAATGGTTCTAAGTGCTTACTGAAAGATCTGTTCTGTGTTTTGGAGAAATGACAAAATATTAGATATTTCAGGGATCTTGAGGATGCTTTCAGTTGCTCAAGGAAAAATGTGTAATTTTTATTAGTCACCTTTATTTATATAGCATGTTTTACAATACAGATTGTTTACAAAGCAGCTTTAAAGTAATAACAGGAAAATAATGCCACAAAGTTTGTTTCTGCTACAGCAGAGCTAAAAGAAAATAGCGTCATTACTTCAGATATTCATCAGTGTGCTGTTTATGAAGTACATTATTTGATAAATCTAAGCCCAAATAAATGTGAGCATTTGATTTATATTTGTGTGTGTGTGTGTGTGTGCATATATATACACACAATATATATTTAAATTTTTTATATAATATATAAAATATGCATGAAAAATATAAAATACTATTTTAATATAAATATTTATATCATAAATAATACGGTATAAAATAGCTGCACTCTTCAATTTCTTGTTCTAGTGTGTTTTAACTGTACATTTTTTTATTATACTTTTTTTTCCACCAACAAAACCCAAAAGAATTCGTATAAAAGTGACATGTATTTTTACTCATGATAACTTCTGCAGCCCAAAGTCAGTACTTGACCCAATAAAAGCGTTTTCTCCTGGAATTCTCCCTTCACGTTTCACGGAGGAATCCCATAAGAGCAGTCGTTTTGTAGAGGGACCCCCATGAATGCAAATGCAATATGGTCACAGCCTGGCGCGAGGTGGGGTGGGTTTGTTTTCACATGCTTAATTCAGTTTGTCACCTTCATTCAGAGGGCTTTGAGTGCCCTAATTTGTGTTAATGAGGGGTAATAAAGTCATAGTCCCTTATATTAGTGCCAGAGGGGGGGGGGGGGCAGGACAGAGAGAGAAAGCCAGGCTGACTGCTCTCCTTTCTCTTTTTCTCCCCACCTATCCATTGCTCCTTCCTTCCGTCAAAGCCAGAAAGCCTTGATCCGCTGTTCCGTCGTCCCGTGCGGCTCGCCTCCATTGTTCCTCTAATTAGATCTCTTTTGTTGGGTTAGTGGCGACGCCATCTGCTCTGCTGTCAGGAGCACGGTGGGTTTGGGACAGGGGCATTGTGAGGGTGCAGCCCATCTCCCCACTCCCCTCACCGAGCTACAAAAGAGCTGGCGTGTCCCCGGCGCACTCGCATAAGGGCCCTTTCACACTTGATGGAATTAGGAAGAGATTGATGTCCCCGTGCTCAGGGAAGACCATAAGATATTTGTAGAGCTGCAAGCGGGTTAAGCAACGCACGTCGCCTGATTGCAACTGTATTCTGGAAAGAGAGTGTGTGTGTGTGTGTGTGTGTGTGTGTGTGTGTGAGGGGTTAAATAAAGTTATTGTAAGCACTTAGCTGGCAATGTTAAAGAAAACAAGAGTTAGACCTTGCATAGCACGTGTCAGCTAGCACTGGATAAACTCTCGTCAGGAAGTCTTTTGAGCTGCCTAAACATTGTTGTCAGAGCTGTCAAAACTCGCCTGTGTAAACATGAGGCCAGAATATGTGGAATGTGTAGATGTGCTGTATGAAAAACCCCAGAGCTGCATTTGCCCCTTCTTCTTAGAATGGCATTAAAATATAATGACGATTAGACGTTTATACATCTGTAAATAATAATCTTTCATCTAAACTTGTGGGCATAGCTCACACTTTGAGTGAAGGTCTGAGAGTGCCGTGGGGATGTTCTTCTCTGGGTCTGTAGGTGGCAGTGTGGTTTTTTCCACATCCGTTACCAGCACACAGCTCATGCACCAGGAATTGACCACAGGTATTGAGGGACAGTGCACTCCAAACATCTATCTATCTGAGGCATGCCTGAGAATTCAGTAGAGACAGGAACAGAAAACCAGAGAGATGAAATTAACTGCTGTGAACCGGCGCTGTAGAGAGGATGATACAGCAGCGGCAGGTTTGACGTGTTTGCTAATGCATAAGGACATTGCAGCTTCTCTTTTTCTAGTCTGAGATACATGTAATCTGATTGAGAATATATATCCAAATTGCTTTGTGATCATGACCCAACTACTGTATGTGAAGCAGTTTTTTATTTATTTTAAAAGAGGCCAAACAGTGTGTGCTTTCTGTGGTTTTAAAATAGATACAAATGGGTGTTTCAACATAGTAGCGAAATTCTACATGAGTAAAAAAAAGATTATTTATTAACATTTATTAATATTACTAATAGACCCAACAACATGCACAATATAAATAATGCAGACCTAATAGAAATAATGATAACAATTTTGTTTTTGAAAAATTATTATTATAATTTGTTTAAGATGACGGACAACATATCATGCAACCTGTCTGTGTTGGCAGCCGTTTTATTGGTCTGGCTTTTACTAAAAGATTGATACATTTGCAATAGTTCAGCCCGTTCTCATCCCAAGGCGTAATATAATGACGCTTTTGCCAAAGCGTCTATATCGAACGCGCGTACCCTTTAGCGTCAATATGAGACGCCGAAATATATGGGTCAGAAGGCGCCTCCTAGCGGTCTAACCCTAACCCTACACCATACCTAAACCTACCCATCTCTCTGCGTGTTATATTGACGCTAAAGGGTTCCATGCGCGTTCGATATAGACGCTTTGTCAAAGTGTCAGAATATTACGCCTTGGGATGAGAATGCGTTGAATAGTTCGACTGGATGCACAGCGTTTGACTTCAAAAGATATGTGAAGCGTTTTCCCTCCTCTTTTTACCCCCAGCTGTGCATTACATGGTCATTTGCTTTTTATTATTTTGTATTTAGACCTTTTGAGCCATGTTTGGGGCATGTCCCACTAGCTTGTTAGAGAGCCACTGATCTACCTCACTTTGCATTTTAAATGCATTGTGAGGTTAATGGATTTTTTGCATTCTCTTTCTGTATCTGTCTGTTTTATAAATGTCTGAAGATAAATGACCAAAATATGATCTATCATGATGTATTTTAATTTGTATTACTGCACTTGAGAGGCAACATTCTGTTTTTCCTTTTCTACAATTTTCTCACTAATTCAGCTTCAACATAATATGAACTATGTCAATCATTAATCCATGTAGAAGAACTGTTTAATTTTTTGCAAGCATTATATATTTCTAAATGAATGTAAGATTAAAGTAAAAAAAAAAAAAAAAAAAAATCCCATTGACTTACATTTATAGAATGTTCTCCATTTAAAATATAACCAACAGCACTGATGTCATTGTTATGCTTGAATTCTGATTGGTCTTGCTGAAATGACTTTATTTTCTTGCATCTATTTAACCATTCATAGCCACCTTTACACTGTAAAACAGTGTTGTGTGTGTCATGTGTTGATTCTCACATATCCGATAGAACACAAGGCGCTCTAATGGCATGACAGTGGCAACGCTCAGATGCAGTGTTTTACACTGAACTAAAGCTTGCCTAAAACTTTCACATTCTGTTTGTGTTGCCTTGCATGCACAGGCATTTCCTTTAGGAAATGCAAACATAGTTTATTTTGCGATCACAAAAGTCGTCAGACCTTTAGGAGAGCATTTCCTTGACTAAATTCACAATAACAGAATGATGAGGCTCCGATCTATCTCTCTTTCTCACTTTCCCTCACATTCTCTATTGTCGTCAATCAGTATAAGTTATTTTACTCACATTCTTCTTCCTCTCTGCACAGGCGTTCAACACACTCCACGTCTGCATTCATTCCAGCCCGTTCTCCCTCCTTCATATCCCACCCTCCAAAAATCCACAGACTGCTCCTCCGACCCTGTCTAACAACACACACACGTGAAATGAGTTACTTAGCTGCAAACATTTGGCCTGGCATTAGTGATGGTGTTCCAGGCTCATGTTGAAGTTCTTATTGTCGGGGAGTCAAACCTGATTAGGGCGAGGGGCTGATCCGGGCCACGGACGCCAGTCAGTACGTTCGCATGTTCACAAAACCCATTCTGAACATTTCAGAATACGAGAAGAGGAAAAAAAAGACACACTCTGAACAAAATGTCAGATTATGTTAGACTAAAATGATTTAGTTTTGTTGTTATGTGGTGTAGATTATTTTTGAACTTGCAATTTGACTTTTTGTTTTACTTTTTGCATAAAACCTATTATTAAGTTGTGGCTGAAATAACAATTGATCACACTGCAAAAATGCTTTTCTTACTTAGTAATCTTTTCTTGCTTCCAGTTCAAATATCTAAAAATTCTTAAATCAAGATGCATTTACTTGAGTAAAATGGCATAAGATATTATGACTTGTTTTCTGGTAAGAATTTTTTTTTTTGTTTTTTTTTTTTGGTTTAAAACAAGCAAAATTATCTGCCAATGCGGTTATAACAGGAATATAGTTTCCGTTTGAATTAAGATTAATTTTATTACCGCATTGGCAAGCAAAAACTCACTCACTCACAGAAAACAAGACATAATATATTATTTTACTTGTCTAGTAAATGCATTATGATTTAAGAATTTTTAGATATTTGGACTGGAAACAAGACAAAATGACTAAGTAAGTGTCTCTATTTTCAATAGTTATTTTCAAGATTTTATTGTTGTTTATTTCAAAAGACTTCTAGACTGACCCAATGAATACATTTTAGATTTTTAAAAAGACAGACACTGAATAGATTTTGAAACAGCCATTGGTTTGAAGATTGGAAAGTGCATTCACACTCACACTTAGACATATACTGTACATAAAAAGTGCATTCACACTCACACTTATACATATTATACTTAAAAGGCAGACGCACTTAACTCTATCCATTCTGCATTCTGTTCAGAAAGAAAAGAGGGGGGAAAAAAGCTCTTTTCCCTGCAAACACACGGAATCTTTTACAGATTTCACCCTTGGTTGACCATCACTCTCTTTTTCTCTTTCTCTCTACTAACCCCTCCTCCTCCTTTCAGACCTTGGCGGTCCGCTGCTCGCAGGGTTAAAATAAACGCTAGCAGTGAACCATATTGCGTTCCCTCCTCTAATCTCTCCTTATTCACAGGCGCGTAATTGGTAGTCAATTTGCACTCCCCCTTCACCCATTGTGCTGTATTTCCCTCTGACAGAGTGCGGAAGATAAATGACCGAACCGTGCCAGAGGGACCGCAGCTCGCCCAACACAGGCACCCTAAATTCATTACACCAATTTCCTCTTGTCCTGTTCTCCAAAAGAGAATGAGAGGGAGAATAAAGGAATGAAGATGAAGAAAAACAGTCAGATGGTCTTTGTAAAAGATGGGAAAAAGGGAAAAAGAAAGAACAGACGTGAGGAGGAGCATTTGGACTTGAGCATTCAAAAAAAAAGCCGTTTTAACCATTTAGCTGGGATGAATACAGCTAAATGGTTTAAGCATTGTTGTTTTTAAGCTAATGTAATGAACAAAAAAGTTGTATTTATCACATGCTGCAAGAACAAAGTAGCATTTTATTTTCTATATTAACCTTTTTTTGGTAAATAAACAAAAAATGAACACATTGGCGAAGACCGCATGCTATACAAATCGATCCTGTATGGTCTCATTATGCATTATTAATCAATGCCAGTGATTCTAAAGAACAACAACTAAAATATTTTTAAACCCAAAGTATAATACTTTTCTCAAACTCTGAAATGACTTTGTATCATTAATCTTAAACTATCTTATTCAATTCAATCAATTCCCGTTTTACAGCCTTTCTCTCTGAATATGTTCACTTTGTGGAAATGCGTCTCATAGAAATGTGTCTTTAGCATTAACCCTTAGCACAAAATTTCTGAAATCATAACACAAGCAGGACAATAGGCCATATTGACTTGATATTTTCTGTTACTCCGCTGACTCCCTTTGTTTTGTTTCGGACCCACTCCGCAGTGAAGCTTCTTCCAGACATGTCCTCATTCCTGAAGTGAAATGATTTATCTTGCACTGTCACTGATTCCTGTCTTCCTCTGAGATCTGTATCGTTCTCTCTATCTATCATTCTATATCTACCTAATATCTCACCATTGCTCATGCTAACTATTGCACATTTCCATTGAATCATTTAGCAGACACCTTTATCCAAATTTACATACATATTAAAAATACAAGCAATTAATCTGTAGGACATTGTTTGTTCTCTTTAACTTGTTCTTTCCTCCATTTTTTTCTACCTTGTTCTGTGTCATTTTTTCTTTTATTCTGTCTGTTCTGTTTGTTATTTTTTCATTCATTCTAACTACCGTTCGTTCTGTCTTGTTTTATAGAGCAATTTTTCGTTAAATTGTTTATTTAATAGCTTTCATTGGTTCGAACAGTTGTTCTTTCTGTATGTTCATTTTACAGTATTGTCATGTTTTGTTTGTATTGTTCTATAATGTGGCTATAGTTAATTTATTGTATTTATCTTTCATTATTGTCTGTTCTTTCTATTATTGTTTCTATTCTTTGTTTGTTCATTCTATCATTCTATCTGTTGATGTTTGGCTCCATTGACAGCTATTTGATTAATACTTTCAAGGCCCAGAAAGGTAGGAAAGACATCATTAAAATAGTCCATGTGACTACAGTGGTTCAACCTTAATTTTATGAAGCGACGAGAATACTTTTTGTGCGCCAAAAAAATAATGACTTTATTCAACAATTTCTTCTTCCGTATCAGTCTCCGTCACAACGCATGCATGTATGGTGATGATGCAGGAGCTGGTGTTCTGATATATGACCTGGAAACACAGGGCTGTGTTTACAAGCAGAGGAAGACGAACGCTCAACATAAAACAGTTCATAACTATGTCTGCAGATTTCGACACAGAGGATGAATTGCATTTTTTTGCACAACCGTACTTATTCGAACCAGAATATACAGAGATAGAAGAGGCTGAAACGCAACGACAGCCACAAGCTTCTGAAAGACAGAGAGCAATGGAGAGCTGGTGGTGTAGATGTCATCAGTGAAAGTTTGGATAATTCAGACGATGAGACGACTCATGTATCACAGGAATGTGTCGTGGTGCTCTCGTGAACGCGCGTCAGAGACTGATACGGAAGAGAAGAAATGTATCTATCCATCTTTCTCTCATTCTGTCATCTGAATAGCTTTCCCATGGTTGAGTACAGATACCATCAAAGTTGTGTGTATTGTTGTAAATCATGGATTTATATTATAGTTTTTTTATTTATTTATTTATTTTTACCAAAAGAGCTTCAGATTATGTTTTTACGTGGGTGTGCACTTAGTTGTGTATGCATGTTTTTTTCCCCTCTGTCTTCACAGGCTGTGCTGTTCATAACTCTTGTTTCAGCCTTCAAAGCCTTTGGCAGATTAACAGAGCCACAGAAGAGTGTGATTGAGCCGCTGTGGTAATTTATGTATCTTCCCTGGCTCTGCGATTCAGCTTCGCACCTGTTGAGCTTCCACAATCATCTCTGTCTCCCTGCCAGGGCTAAAGCGGGTCAAACGGTCTCTAGAAAAGGCAATTGCCGCTGATGTACCTTATCTGAAGAGGGGTGGAGGACCGGGATGAATGGCGTTCTTGAGCGAAATTATACAACTTTCAGATCAGTGCGAGATAGATATTCGCCGGTCTTGGTTGCTAATGCAGATAAGCTGACACACACCTTTATCTGCAAGCTACTTAGCAACATGCCCACAGATGGCACGGTTAAGACACCGCAAATGTTTCGCATTAAAACCTCACGATGAGAGCGAGACAACAGAAATATGACAGAGGTGCAGATGGTTTGAGCGTTAATAAAGATGTCATGTGAAAACATCAAGAGACACAAAGTCTCATTTTCGGCTAAGGTGCTGCCCTCCAGATGTGCGCGAGTCGAAGAGGAGATTGGGCCGTAACCGGGCCTGTCTGCCACGCCACTTCCAGCTAACAGGCACAACCTTGGTGCACGTTTGAAGTGAGGGCCAAGAAGTGTCCGGGCCCTTAACGACCAGCAATTTATTACAACACCGTCCTGCTGAGAGCAAAAGGTCAGAGGTCACCTGGTGAACCCCATAAAACCCCACTCTCTTGTTCTTTTTTTCTTTTCTCTTACCCCAGCCAGTTTTCCCCTTCAAGCCAGCCTGTCTTTCTTGTGCCTTTAGCACCTGTTTAGCACCTTGGTTCCTTTATGGGGGTTGTCAGATTGCTTTTAAGTATTTCATGGTTGTGGTTCAGGGGGCAAATAAGGGTTGGATATGGTGCCAAAGGTAAGACGTGTTGTTTGGTACGTTCCAATCCATCTGAACTGTCAAGGATTCTGGCATCTTGTTGGATCAAATCCATATACAATGCAAATAAAACCATCATTCAACCTTTCAACTTCCTAGGGTGCTTGTTGGAAGCTCCTGTGTGATATATTACTTTTGGAATATGACCAGTTTAGCATTTCCCCTCTATATGAATAGACTTGCTCTGTTTCTCGTTCTCTAAAGCATTAACAGCATTCATTTGCAATGTTCAATGATTACAATGTGGCAAGTTTTCAGAAATGTGAGATGGTAAAAATGTTTTTCAGGGACTGAGATGATTTTCCTGAATCCTCTGACACAGCTGGCTCTGGCTTCAGCATGTGGTAATGTGAGAGATTCTGGTTAAAGGCCAGCGAATAATTTCAGCACAGCATGGACGGTAAAATTTGGCCCACACAGACTCCTAAATGAAATGGGGGGAGATCCTTTCGACTAGTACTACTAATATTACTGGCTTTGCTTTAGACTGAGGTAAAACTGTGCCCAAAATCCCCAGCTTTGTCGTGAAAATGTTCATGTGCTGTACAGGTTCATTCAGCGTGGAAACGAGAGAGGGGTGGGCAAAGAAATCAAAGAACGTGTCCGCCAGCGAGATTTACTACATGGCTGAAAAACAATGTTTTCACTTGTCTTATAACCAGAAGCTGAGAGAGAGAGGGGGGGAAACGAGAGAGAAAGAAAAGATTATGTAGAAAGAGTGAGAGAGAGTTCAAAGAAGAGCTGTTCTTGTTATCTGGCTGAAGTGCAGCAATAAAATTCCAACTTCATATTTCGTACCTCCGTAGATGGACCTGTGAGTTTGGAGAGTCTAACTGCATGTTTGGCCTTGTTATTGATCAAATCCAGTTGCTTGGTAATTTTTGCTTACATAAAGACAAATTGTGCACTCAACGATTATTGTGTCTCAAGGTATAAACTGTCTTCTCTAACGCCTGTACAGACATTTCGGCAATCCTATTAGATCATTACAAATCGTACAACATGGATATAATAAACTTGGGCACGACATGTATCAAAACTGTACGATGATGACACCTATTGAATTGTAGGCTATGAGGCAAGTTAATAAAGAAGAATAAAACTTCATCAGCGTGCGCTAGTGTAAACAAATATAGCAAGATAAATCAGACTTTGGCGGTTCTGGCTTTTATGTGCACTGAAAAAATAAAATATGGAGGACCACCGCTTAGGAGCCACGACCACAGAAATCGTCATGATTTGTAATCTTTCATCTGGGACAGCCCAAAATCCTACAATGTGTACTGATGATAAGTCAGAATCAAGAGGCAAAGGATTGGTTAGTTAGCTTGACCTTTTTTAGCCCCGGCTGGTAGATGTTGAAACTAGCCTACAAAATCTGGTTCTAAACAGCATATTTCTCCATAGAATGCCATTAATAATTTTTTTTTTTTACAATTATTATTATTATTTTTATTAGATCATAAAAGCGTGGACTTTATTGATGTTTTCCTGGAGAAATGTATTGCTGTGGAATTTATTTCTAAAAACTAAAAACATTAATATAAAAATAGAGCAAGAATAAATAATAATTGACAACAACGGACAATGAGATATAGAAGAATATGGCATTCAGATCAAAGGGAGAGTCATTATTAGAACAAACTATTCAACTGCCACATGGAGTCTGTCAGAGGTCTATATTTGTCCAGAGAAGTTGGCTCTTCCTCTCAGGAAATGCCAGTGAAATTCACCTGTTGCAAACTGGTTTCATAATAGTTCCATACAATTAGACGCACTGTGTGTGTGTGTGATTGTGTTTGTTGGCCGTTGTTTGTAAGTACTACATACAGAATATACTTAATTTGGAAGATAGTGGTGACAATGTTTTGCAAAATGTGATCATCCTATGGGGTTGTGTTTTTGTCAGACTGGTTCTAGTTATGTAATGTTAATCGACAAGTTGCACTGTACTGTTTGTTGACAAGCTGGCATGGACTATAATGTACCCCACAACCTGTCAACAGATACACAAACACACAGCATTGCTGTCCACCTGCTGCATCCAGGTCACAGAAGTGCTTGTAATATTGGCGAGCGGATGGATGTGTAATGAGAGTGGGGTAGATGTCAACCTCTAGTGTTTCTGAGTGGTAATAACCATCGTTTTCTGAGAAGGAGAGTGAATCTGACCGTGACCTCTGACCCTTAGAGAGTGATTACTCTCATGTTACCGTTTATCACAGGATGTTGATGAATGGACTTTTTTTCTTTTTTTTTTAATAATGGGGAGTGATTTCGAATTTTGTTTTTCACGTCCTGAAAAAAGGCATTTACTTTTCTATTTATATCAACATAAGTTCAATATATGGTAGAACGTACTTGGCCAATCCAATTTCAGAGTATGAAATTATTTGTGTATATATAAGTTTTAATCTGTTGAGCTAAGAAACCTGTGATCAGTAAAGTAACACTTTATTTGACAGTGTTCTTGTTACACGTTACATGTAGTAATTACTGTAGTAATAACTATAAATGATGCATAATTACATGAAACCAACCTTAAACCAACCCCTATTCTTAAATCTAACCCTATAGTATGTAGTTAATTGTATTACTCAGTATTTAAATGAATAATTACACCGTAACACGGACAATTAAAAAATAGTGTTACACAGTAGGATTCATAATTTTGTAACTCAATTTAAAATTGTGACTTTATGAACTGTTTTACTTGAAGGAAGTATTTTTATTTTATTGTATATACTTATACACTATATGTTATTATAAAAACGATATAGTATATACATTTAAAAAAATATATATTATTATTTCTCAAAGCATATTCATTCAGAATCTGGTAATTATATTTTATATATATATATATAAAACTATTATATAATTAAATCTATTATACAATTATATATAACATATTACTATAACGTTTTTAAAAAAGTTGCTTTTATCACAATGTAGTACTAAGGCCACTATTTAGTGTTTAGGCACATGTGTTGCATAAAATCATCAATTTGAGCCAAACAACAAACACCCCTTAACCCTAGTAAAAGTCTTGTAGCATGCAGATTCTTGCGGCCTATACGGTTTCAAAATAACATTCAGTTTTACTCTAATCATGTTGGCAGTATTTCTCGAGTTGTTGTGGCTTTGTAAAGAGTTTCTGTAGCAGACAGAAGCAGAGACCTCCGTCACCCCACATCAGATCTCTAACCCAGACAACACTGTCAGCATCTTCCTCGGTGTCTCGTCCGCTGGGTCGCCATGAATCATGGAAATTGATTATGCTGTCACGTCTCAAATCCTGCTGCCCAGGGCTTGACCGCACTTGTGTGTGACTATCCACGGTCAAGCCTGCTTAGGAGCTCCGCAGCCAGTGACCGTGGCGAGGGGCCAGCCCTTGAGGACCAACCTCCAGGGTCAGCAGGCCTGAGAGCGTGGAGAATGGAAGAAGATCTTTCACGTCCAACGCAGGGAATGAAGACGTGCTGCTTCACATACCAGAGCCAAACGCTTCTCCTGTTTCCTCTTTCTCTCTCTCTCTCTCTCTCTCTCTCTCTCTCTCTCTCTCTCTCTCTTTATCTCCACTTGGCCTCTCCGTTTCCTCGCCGCTCGGTGACATCCATCTTAATCAGGTGCTGACGACATCATCTTTGAGAACGGATTCCGAGACTCCATGGAGACCAGACCATCTTTTTTTTTCTTTTTTTTTTTTTTCTCAGCAGCATTCTTGCGGTCTGTTGATGACCACATGTTTCAGTTATTCTGAAATATCTGCAAAAGATAGAAAAAGAACATGAGGTAATGTTTGTCTTGTGTTATTTATGAGTGTTTATTTTCTGTCCACGTTACAAGAGATTCAATGAATGCTGGTTATTAGTGATGTGAAAACAAGAATACAGACTGCCCTGTCTGCTAGCTTAGCACTCTTCCCCTGCTCCCTCGCTAATGGCTTCTGCAGATTGTTGTTCTTTTTTATTGTAAATATAAATCTCCTGTAACAAGCTGAAAACACCCGTAAATCTCGTGCCGGTTTCACGTCGCAGGAGTTTTTAAGGGTCAGTGTCAATCCAAGCGCGCCGCTTAAATACGACTTTTTTTTTTTTGTGTCACTGGAACAAATGCAACTTTGTTTAGTTTTTTTTCTGAAAGACACCAGCAATAATCGATTGGACTTTATGTAAGATTCTACATCATGCAAAGCATCTGCTTTTGATACCAAGATTGAGTTTCCACAGTGTTTCCATGTTAACCCAATAAAGAGCCGAGAGAGCGTAAAGGGTCTTGTTAAAAGCACCTGGTCCTCTCTGTCTTCCGTGTCCAACGCTAGCGACAAACTGTGAAAGAACCAGATGCAACCGACCCGCGCACACAAGGGGAACGAGATCTGTGGCCTACGTTGAAAAATGGTTAACAGAAATGGAAGAGTAGCTCGAAGTCTAATTAGTCTCAAAAATGAGCGCAGCACATCTGTCAAAGCATTCCTCGTCGGATGTGTTGGCAAACATCACTGCATGAGGATAATTTGGCCTTTTGTAAATTTTATCCAGGACTCCATGGGTTGACAAAATCTTATCTTTAGGTTGTTAGTTTTTTTTTGTGTGTGTGTGTGTGTGTGTGTGCATGAGAAATTATACATTCATATTACTCACATCCAGAACTTCTGGGAGTTCTGGCGTTGTTGGCTGTGGCGGAAACATTTTTGTCTTTTTTTTTCTTTTTTTTTTCGTAATTTCTCTTCTCTGAAATAAAACCGGTACTCTCAGTTCAGTTGTAGCAATGGGTCCAATAGATGTCAGCTCGTCGAGCACAGACTCGTACTTTACTCTGGCCTGTGGTGGTCACTCTCCATAAGACTGTCATTAAAATGTCTTTGGTGATTAAAGGGACACTTCAGTCCAGGCTTTTTTGTCGTTAAGTCGTCTTTCTTGGGTTACCTCAGCACACAGAAAGCAAGATAATGTCCACAAAGAAAGCGCGCCATGTGTCTGTAATTTGACCTGTGAACTTTTCAGATTATGATATCAAGTGTTGTCTGAAGAACAATATGGTCATTTTCTATAAATACATGAAAGTACATAGTAGTTTTTTTTTTTTTTTTTTTTTTTTTTTGTATTTGAAGGGACAGTGGATTTTTTTTTTTGTTCCTTAAAGGAATAGGCCACCCAAAGAGAAAATCATTTCATCTATCTATATTTGTATAATTATTTTTATAATCTATTAATTATTACTCAGGTAATGCAGCTGTTCTTGAAGCTGATAAACTTATAGTTTAGTTATTAGTAGAGACTGAACACTGTTGATAGACAGACTCGGGTAATTCATACAAGCTCTCTCTCTCTCTCTCTCTCTCTCTCTCTCTCTCTCTCTCTCTCTCTCTCTCTCTCTCTCTCTCTCTCTCTCTCTCTCTCTCTCTCTCTCTCTCTCTCTCTCTCTCTCTCTCTCTCTCTCTCTCTCTCTCTCTCTCTCTCTCTCTCTCTCTCTCTCTCTCTCTCTCTCTCTCTCTCTCTCTCTCTCTCTCTCTCTCTCTCTCTCTCTCTCTCTCTCTCTCTCTCTCTCTCTCTCATAACTGCATCGTTTTGGAGTTAGCAACAGGATTAGATGTGTAAGAAATTAGTCGTGTTTTAAGGACAAAAGCCGAAAACGTCTTGAAATACATAATCTGAACAATGTTTTGAGGTGTGGTAACCGTAGTATAAGCGGAATAATTGACTCCAGGCCATTTAATTATTAAAAAATAATGCACACCCAAGGTGCACACCCCGCTTCGCATCATGGCCGCATTACCACCTCGGGTGTGCAAGATATCTTCTTTTGTATTTCAAAGAGGAAAGTCATACAACTCATGTTTGGAATGAGCAAATGATGACAGAATTTTCATTTTTGGGTGAGCTAACCTTTAAAGATTAAGCATGATGCCTAAAAAGATGTTTATTTAAAGGAAATTAATCCCTGTGTGAGGACATTTTAATATTATTCATAAAATATCAGGCTTCCAAAATGTTATTCATACCTCAGCATGTGTTTTTTTATTTTATTTTTATAATTTATAATTTTACAGCATTATAAATTTTGGCCCAGTCTCAAATTTACCAGCCGTCCAAATTGATCATCAACACACACTCGCAGGCACACACACACAGTCCAATCTCCACTTTTCTTTTTTGATGCGAGTGTAGAGAGTAATGTTGTAAAAAAAGAATGGAAGAAAGAAAGAGTGGGTGAAATGGAGGAAAATCTCAACACTTGTATAAATTTGTCAGTCAAAGTTTTTTTGGGCGGATCCAGCTGACAGTTTGGACCGGAGTGTGTTCTTGATAAAGGCAGTGGTGCCTGATGGGAACCATATGCCGGCTCTCTGAATCAATGAACCGTAAAGTTTAATGGAGAACCTCCAGGGTGACCCTGGCCATATCCAGGTGAAGTTCTCTGTATAATGATGTATAGGGAGGGTCTGGGAGTGTGTCTCCTTTTCTAAGTGATTCATCTCTCCCTCTGCCATTAGCGATAGGAGCTTAAAGTGGCCCATTGGAAAGGAAAATAGATGCTGTCCGTCGTTTGATGTGTGGAAGTGTCACTTAAAAATGTTGGTCCGTTATCTCTGACGTCATTTTGTAATGTCGATTCAGAGGTCATGCCATGTTCAAGTGCTCCGATGTGCTGACGCTTATTTGACAGGAGGTGCTTTTGCACGTTTAACGCTGAAATGGATCTGGTGTTGTTCATGAAAAAGAATTTTACTGTGTAAAAGAGAATTCGTCTACTGGCTCGGCCCTGAACACGCGTTCTTTGTGCCATCTTGGAAGATTTCCTCAAGTAAGTGATGAATGCTGAAACATTAACTTGTACACTGCAGATGAATGTTGCTCCACAAACACTCTGAGGAGCAATCAGAAAGATTGAGCAATGATTCTTCTCTCGGAGATGGCCAACTTTCGGCCTATTTGTGATGCGATTGATCCGAAGCCAAAAGTGAAGTGCGTGATTGTGTAGCTCTGGATGTACGGAGGAACAACTGGCAGTGATTAGCATGCGTTTGAGAGGATCTCCTCGTAGGACGAGCAGCCGGTCACAGAGAGCAATGGTCTCGCAGTGCCCGGATCTGGAGACGTCCCTCTTTCAGCACCTGATCTGTTTCGCTGCTGGGGCGCCTTGTTGGGAGTGCAGGATGTATGGATGCTGTTTTCTAGCCCTCTGCAGGCTTGAGAAACACTAAACAGAATCCGAACCGGGGTCGAATGAGTTCTTTGATCTCCTCGTCTTTCTTCACTGAGAGGGATGCTGGTGTTTAGTTGTTATAAAGGGAAATTTGACACTTAATGGAGTCGTTGTTGTCCGCCCACGTGATGCAAGTGAACAAATGTTCTTGTGGTTTGAAGGACTGTGGGATACAAACATTCCATCACATTTCGTTTTCAAGGGCAATGGTCTTCCATATATTATTTTTGTCTAGAGATGCACTCATCCAATGCTTGAATCGGTGTCCGCACTGAAACTAATGCTTGGATTATCAGTTAGATGTGACGGGTCCACATTTTGTTGTATGTTACTGGAAAGGTACTGCTGTACAATTTTAAAAAGATGTCTTCCAATAATTAGTTTACGCTTCTATTTTTAAAATGTTCAAGATTAATGACTGAAGATTTTTACTGGAATTACTGAAATTTTCGCTGATCAATGTCTTTGTGAATAAAAGCCTAAATTTAATCAGTTCGTCAACGCTGTGTCTTAAGAACATTTTGACTAAACCGCTCAATTCATCTGGATCATTTCACAATCTTTTTATGAACTTTTTGAAGCATCAAAACAAAAGTGGTTGTTGCATAGTTGTCAATGGAGGAACAGAAATTGCTCAGATTTCATTTGTGTTCCGAAGATGAACGAAAGTCTAACGGTTTTGGAAGGTGAGTAAATGATGGCTTTATTAAAGGGTGAAAAGCCCTCTAAGCCCTAATTAAAAGGTTCTTCGTTATCTTTTCTGAGCCATCGAGATGGCATTAAAATTTGTTTTCCATTTGCATTCTTCATCCTGAGGGCCAGTGTGGCTACAATTCTGTCCCGCCAGAGACTCACTAAATGAAGTCTTAAGTGCTCTACAAATCCTGTTTCAGCATCTCAAGGCTGCTGACAGCCACGCCAAACATACATTTCTTTGGAGGAGGAAAGGAAAAAGAGCTGTGGTTTTCAGGCTTTTGACCAAGAGCATCTGCTGCTGATCTGCTTTTATTTTCCTCATTAAACTTGCTGCTTGTGCACAGAAATGGCTGCCGCCGTACATTAGCTATTCCTGCCCTGAGAGGCAGTGCCCACAAATCAGTCCGTGAGAGGATTCTGAGCCAGAGCTGGTTATCACCTCCATTAAACTTTCAGCAGCCATTTAAGAGCTTTTGGAAAAACTGTAGATCAAAATAAGAAAAAGAAAAAAATGACATATGCTGGTGATGATATTCCGTGCCCTCAGGCTTTGGTGTGACTGTTTTTCACATGCTCTGATTTTCCATGCAGACTAGCAAATTGTGAATAACTCATAGCCATTGTGTATGAAGAGCATTCTGGGAAAAAGTAGTACACACTCTTCCTTCACGCACAGGGCCTTCCAAGCACCCAGCTGAGCCGAAGTCTTTAAGATTCTGCCCGAGTCTCACACATCTTAATACATCTGTCAGGTCTTGTCAGGCTGTCTATGACAAGGTGGATCTTTCAGGCAGTAAAGTGCAATAATGTTCTGTAATTTCCCACATCCTCCTCTAATCTTAGCTAATGAAATTGTCATCCGACACCGTGTTTGAAGAGGACTCTGGAAAGCGGCGCTCTATAATTGACTGGATGCAGCAGTCATCCCCAGACTCACATCTATCATCTAATCTAGTTATTGCACTCACAGAAAAAAAGACAATGTTCGCTGGTTCATTGCTTTTTTTTTTTCTCTGAAAGCATCTCAGTAAATAAATTAGCCAAGGCAATATCGCAGCATTTATCTGTTCTGTGTGACGGATTTATGTGCATTACAGAATAATGTTTTTACTGCCGATAAGAGCGATGTGGAATTCTGCTGAAAGCTACAATGTTGTGCTTTTCTGTGATACGCAAACAAAACTTTCTTAATATCGTATAGTGAGATAATAGTGTTTTCCAAATCTTAAATAAACGACACTGAGCAGAAGCCTGTCTTGCATCAAGCCATAATATAATTGATTAATATCAAAGACATTTTTAAGTTTAAGAGTGAATATTTCACTTTCACTGATTTTTTAAATTTTATTTTAATTGCCAAAGCTAATAGTTATTCAACACTATTTATTTTCAATCATTTTGTTTTCTTTTCATAAAAGCAAATGGAATAAAATAAACTTTATGTGAAAGTATGCCATTCAATATTTTAATCCATTTACTGCCCTATAGTCGGAATAAATTAAAGACTCAAAATAGCCTTATCAAACCAACTCGAGGCTTGCTTTGAGTGACTGCGGGTTAAAAGGTCAGTCAATGTAAAGTTATTGCTCAACCTTTTGGGGGAGTGCTTGAGATTGCTCTTTATTGAGAAAGTATGTTCTCGGCGGACAGACTCCGAGAAAGACAGCGATTTATGCTATAAAGAGAGAGAAAGCACAGACATGCAGCAGCTCTACACGTGCGCTATACGCAGCCTGCTCGTAGATGTTCTTACGGCATTCTGAACTGATTTTTGGGGATATCGTAAAGCAAAAGATACATTTGTACTCCTGTCAGGGGGAGCTCTGCTCTGACTGCCGCCTCGTGGGATCGAGCAGGAATGCTATATATCCCGAGCCGTTTGCAGCAAGAGCGCTGTACGCCACAAGCCCCGTGACATTATTAGCGTGCCACAGGAAATCACTCTTCTGTACGCTCACCTGTTCCCCTGACGTCCTGCCGCACTATTTAGAGTCAGAAAGATGTATGTGGAGTGAAGGAAATTGAGCATGCGTCTTTTCAATGTACAACATGCTTTTAAATTTGTTAGTATTCATGTGGTTCACTTATCTATGTGCTTAGGGTCTGAACAGGCTCCAGAAAGTTCTTGGCATGCGCATATAGCAGAACTGCCATGCCATATTGCTCGCCTACGATGGATGCCTCCAACACATGGGTCTCATGCATATCTCTGCACGTCGTGTTCCATTCAGATACTTATTTATTATTTAACTCTCTTAACGTTGGAATAGGTCAACGCCGCCGAAAATAATGCTCGATCCATGTGTGCCGAAGGAGTGTGAAGCATGTGTTCCCACTGTAAATAGATCAATAAACTGTTTGCATTCCTCCGGGGGTGCAAATGTTGAGACGGGCCGGATTCTATTGTGCTTTGAGAGATTAGCCAAAGCAAGCTTCGCCATGAAATTTCATGGCGTGAGAACGGGCTCTTCTGAGCGTCGGGAGGTTGAAGGTTGTTCTGTGTGGCGTGGGGTCCTCTTGTTTGGCCCCAGGCAATAAAACTGAGATTTCTACTGTACCTGCCAGCTGAGCTTCTTTTGATATCCGAGGCGCACACAGAGCGTAGCATTCCAGAGGAAGCGCTATCAAAGGCCCGGGCGCTCTGTAATGACATCAGAGCCCTCTGATGTAAACAAGCATGACGGCTCTCTGGACGCAAGTGCGGTTTCACAGAGCATAAGTAAATCGTACACAATTACAGTAACAACAGCTAGCCGGGCGGCCTGCGAGTGATCGCTCACAATGCCTGCTACTGCGACCTTCCCCTTGAAATCTAACAGTTTGTACACACACACACACACACACACACACATGCTTTGTCCTGGTGATAGGAGCTGTAACTCTGACTGCAGAGTTGGTTGTAAATGTTGTGTGGCATGTGGTATCAAATATTTATGGTTGAAAATGAGAGTGGGCTGTAAATGGTACTGGCATTCAGTGGCTGATGTTATTGGAGATGGAAATATCTGATTGAAATGTTTCTTAGTTTATTAAATGCTCTGAAATATGATGCCACGGGACCGTTTTAAGATCTGCGTAAGATTTTGTTGTACTAAATTGTTTCCATATCTTCTTATGAATCGTCTCTTTGCCTTTTAAGACTTGCATGTATGGCAAAACATATTTGAACAGTGATTATCTGTCATTTTAAAAGACATTGACGAGCTATGTATAAGTTAAAACCATATAGCGTGCTATATGATCATATACTAAAATCATATAATGATAGCATCTGTTGCATGCTTTTGATTATTACAAAACAATGGTTTTGAATTAAACAGGTTAAGCTTGTATTTTTATTCAAGCACTTAAATGATTTACTTTTTAAATAAAGTCTATGTTTTTATAATAATATGTAGTATATTTTGAGAACATTGGCTGTTCTCACGTGACTTTTCACTTTATCTTTTGCGGTTACCCCTTTGCATGTGTGCTATACATAACTCCATCTGAACCTTCATGTTGCTTTCATACAGTATATTACACATCACCATTTGATCTCAAATTTCATAATATTTGTCTTTTTTTTTTTTGTACTGTCAATTGCTTTCGAGTCTAATTGATTTTGGAAGGCACCGTCTCACTTGCACCTGTAACCTGCAGAGATCATAAATTCATCAAAATCGAAATCTTTCTAATCATCTTCCTCTACAGAGATGGATATCACCTCCGCAGCCTGAAGATCGCTTTGCAATCCTCTTCCAGTGTTTTCAGCATGAAACCGAACCCTGGGAGCATTTCGACCTGCGCTGCAGAGAGCAGAGAGACTGATGTGCTTTTGTAGATGATGACAGATACAGGGCCTTGATTTCACTTGATTAAATAAAGCAAGAATCTCTGTGATGCATCATAGAAGGAGACCATCTTTCTCTCCTGAACTCTCTCAGGTTTGAGGTCATTTCGTTAATCACACACTCAGACCTTCTGAGTCACAGGTCAAAACATGTCACAGCAAATACGTTTCTCCATTTTCGGGTTTGGTGCTGAAAAAAGCAGCTTTCTTTGAAAATGCATAAAAAATGATTCTTTTTTTTAGCAATATCAAAGGAATACATTGTTCCTAATGAACACAATCTGCTGTATTTTTGGTGTCTTTTTTTTCATTGCAAGAACAAGAAAGAGGCTTTTACTCTCCTGGATTTTGTTTTCAGTATGACATTTCAAACTTTACAGATATATATTTTTTACATATTTATTATTACATACATTTTTAAGAAAAATTATGCCATAAATTCATTCCCATTTTGTTGGATTTTACATGTGTAATGAGGTGGGCAAAATGACATTATTTCACGATATGATACATTTAATTTCACGATAACAATATATATGTCACAATATTTATTTTCTGTCATTTTTACATAATTGTGTGTGTATTCGACCGTTCAAGCGCAGTAAGACGTGAAAGAGAACTGAATTCACGATCACATGCTGAGAGACGTGGCGTTCTGTGCACACTCTTTCGCTGTGTGTCAGCGCGTGCACGGCATCGAGTACGGTTTCACTGCTTATTTTACAGCATTCTGAGAGGCATCTTTCTGTGCGCGAACTTTGGCAGTGTGCCCGTCAGCACCAGCAGCGCTCTATGCATTTCATCACTCTGAAATGTCAATATATTTACATACCTCGATATACACGATGTAGCAAAATTTTGAACGGTAAACATTACATATACCATATATATGTCGTCATACCGCCTAGACCTATGTGTAGTAGAGATATTACACAGAACTAAACGTGTACTTCTAATTACAGAAGCAAGAGGCAGGAATTTTAAAGGTGAAAGTTTAAATTGTAAAGAAAGTGGTTGATCTGCCATTTCAGCTGCGTTAGCTTTAAGCATGTGTATTTTCCATTTAGAGGACCATTCTGAGTGAGATCAGACCAGGCCAGGCCTGTTTTATAGTCTGTTACTTGCATGCAAAACTCTATTAATTCTGAAGGAAAAACATCTTGAAATATGTCTTTTTGAAATATAAATTCTTATTAAATATTCCCAGATCAATGGAAATAAACGTCTCTGCTGGGGAAAGTTTCGGGGGAGAGGAACTGAAATGGAACACCACCTTTTTGCGGTATGTGTTTCTTGACAAATGGAGTTGTGTATTAGTCTGTTCTATCAAAGCTGATTGAAAACTGCATTTCTGCAGTTTGTTCACATTAATTGTAGCCATATGTTAATGTTCTGCTTGCTTTGCTTCTTTTTAAGGAAGTATTGATCCAGGTTATGAAAGGGCCTCTCTGTCCTCAGAAGAATTCTGTGTGATTATTACCACTGCTGGTTTGTGTTTAATCTGACCAAAAGCATGGGCTGTTGTGGAACCATCTTTTCTTCTTCGGATTCACTCTTTACTTCTACAAGAGTTTGACATCCTGATTATACAGGTAAACCTTTTAAGTTTGAGGTTTCTTTGATGTTTTCAGGGATTCCCAAACTTTTTCAGCTAAACAAAATATTTACTTGAAGCATGCCCTGTTTAAAAAAAAAAATTGTTTATTTAATAGGGACCAGAAAATTAGTGCTGAAAAGGCGTTGACAGTTGTTTTTTTTGTGGCTGACCTTATCGCATATGCATTTGTAGAAGTTTCCCTTTCAGACACAACATTTATGGAAGCAGAGTATTTAAATTAATCACGCAAGGTGATTTACTAAGATTTGCGCTAGTTCATTCATTTGTATTTGCCCATTTATTTACCGCCCAAAAAAAGCATGTCTTAAACCAGTTTGGTCATTATGGAAATGACATAAAATCGCAAAAATGTTCAATAAATCAACAAATTATTCAAAGCTAGCTTTTGCTCACTCAGGGTAAGTTTAAAGGCAGGGTAGGCAATTTTTTTTCATAAACACGTTTTGTTATTCTGGTTGAAACTCTTCTGATATAGCAATCGATAATAGAAGTGGGATAAATATATATATTTTTTTAAATACATATCTATGTGGAAGTCTCTGGTCCAAAAAAATCTTCGTCCAATCATTGCATTCGGTCCGAATGCATTGATAGGATGTCCTACCTGCCTGTCAACATATGACTTTCCATACCTCCGCACACCTGCCTGCGCAGACATCACACGTCTTCAGTGCGTTCTGTAAGGCTGTGCGGAGTTGTAGACAGACAGTCACCGATTGCCACAAACAAACAGACAGAAACCTTTTAGATTTCCTCCTGAACCAAAGCAACGAGCTTATCCTGCATTCATAACCGAAAATTACCAGATGGCAACCCGTGACGTTCTACTGCTGTCCATGTCCTCAGACTTGGATTTATGCATTTCTATGTCAACACTATCAATGCTGAAATGAATCTGCAGCAGTCAGGTGGTACAACTAGAGCTCTGTAAGTTGGTTAGGTTCATTATTATTGTGCTTTGAGACATGAGGTAATTTAATGCCATCTTTGGTGACGCTTTGCATGCTCTACTCTGGCTGTGCGCGTTCATGTGTTTTGAAGGGAGGGTGGGATCTCATGCTTTCAAAGCTAGCTTGCTATTGCTAGCCTCTCTGAAATTGCCTACCCTACCTTTAAGTCAAGAGTGTCCGAACGCTCATCTGATGATCCAATAATGTAACATCAAGAACTTTTGTAATGTAAGAGAACCTTGAATACTGTGTGAACTACACTTAAAGAGTGCAGATCATTCTAGAACATCTTGGTGTCTAACTCAGAAGAAGCTGTGCTTTTGGCCGATAAGCGTACTGGCAGAGGTATTCCGATACAGAGCCGATGTACTCGGGGCTGCACATCCTGTATGCGTCCAAGTGAGTGGGAGTAGAAATCCCTGCTGATGGATGGCTGGTATGGAGCCAGCGTTCCGGATGGGAATGGCTGCCCAGTGCTGGGATGCTCTCCCAAATCCCCCCTGTGAAACGGTCGCAGCTGCCACGTCAGTCACCTGAGCATTCCTGCTTTTTCATCGAACAAACTGCAATCAGGCCCTCAGCGGCTGACCTGACAAATTGATTTGGAATCCCTTCTGACGTTCCATCCCTGCCTCGCATTCCCTCTGCGGTCAGCATCGAGCCGAGGGAGGCGGGGATGAAGAAATAACGGCCTGTACTATCGTTCCTGCTCATCGGGTAAAATGATCAAAGGATGAGTTGGAAAATGAATGATTGGACCTAAGAGGACAAAAAAAATAATACTCGCAGATCATTCTTTTAAATGCATCCTTTATTGAAAGTGTAGTAGAAATGCTGGTGACATGGAAACTAATCATGGTTGGTGGGGAAAAAATAAGAAATGTTTTAAATAATAGTGTAATGTTGCACTAAATTAGGCTTGCCACGATCATAAAAATTTGGATGAGGAGTATTTGTTATTTTATCACACAGTTTAAGCTTAATACACATACAAGTTTATTTTTAACTTGGAATTATACAATACAATGTAACATTCCCTTTCTATAGGCTTTGTATACAAATATTTAACTAGGGTAGAATGACACGAATAATATTTTAAATATTAAAATATTTACAAATGTTTAGAATATTTATTTTGGGTACACTCAATTTTTATTTAAACCGAGTGAACCTAAATAATGTATTATTATAACATGAATACAATTTACTATTGCTTTTTTGTAATATGTATTACAATAAAAATAATCATTATATTATATAAGCATAATAATAAATAATATTTTTCTATATTTGCTTGCATTATTTGGATGGCACTGGAATTCCATAATAATTAGAGTGTGATAAATAATTGTGGCAAACCTCTGAATGTTGTCTGATTGTTTGTGTGAAAAAAAAAAAAAAACACCCAGAATAAGATTTTGGTTTAAGTGTCTCCCTTGTAATGCTCAAATGTACAGCTTAAAGCCCACCTCGAGGAAAGATGGACAGCAGGAGAGAGCGTTAAAGAAATAACATAATTCCGTGAGAATACAGCGCTTCTACACACTCATTTGGGAGACATTTTGCTGTCAGCGAGATTCACCATCTCTGACCAACTGCAGCTGATGAGCACGTATCAAATTCAGCTTCTGTGTCTTCCCTCTTTCTATCTCTCTCGCTCTACCACCTTCCTCTTCTCTCTTGAGGAATCGTTTCAGTGTCTTCCTTGACTTGCTAAATGATGATGTCTAAATCTCCACACAGCTGCCATGCCTGATCCGCTGCAGGACCCCGTAATGATTGAAAAAAAGTAAGAAACTCTGTCAGTCATCCAGATACACTACTGCTTTCCCACAACACACCAGTTCAGGGAGCGAGTGAGATTGAGAACGAGAAATCCGAACTGAAGAACTCATTTTAATCTTTCTTTATGCCAACTATAGCCAATAAATACCTAAGATACATGCATAAACACACACACTTGCACTAAAGCTTAATTTGGTTTATTGGCTTGCTAGATGGCTCATCTCCAAGCATAACATGTTTCTGCTCAGGTTGGAGAGCTGGGAAATCGGAGATGAAGTTCCAGTATAAAAAGTGAGAACTGGTCTGGCCTCTACACCCTGTCGTACCACAAAGCGCCTGTGTCCTTTACGCATTACAGAGGAAAGAAGGTGGGGGCTCCTGGACATGATATTTCATTTCTTCTGACCCTTAACTTGCCTTTTTGGAAGCTCTGTGCTTGAAAGTTGAGCCTGGAATTAAACAACAAGTTTTCCGTTCATGCCTACACCAATGGTGACCTGTGGTCATATTAATGAGTACGCTTTCTGAAAGAACATTATATTGCTTAGGTCTTATATGATCTATACGTTTATGTGGATGTAGATTTTCTCAACATTTTAATGCTCTCTCACTGCTTGCTTGCTGCCTTTACCACAATCCCTGACGTTTGGCTGTCGAGGATGAATTGAAAATGCCAGTGGCCTCATACGTACGCCAGCTCGTCATAAGCTGTTTGAATGTTAGAGTTATAAGCTCTTTGTCCTTGTGTCTTTTATTGGCACCTTATTAATGCTGCAGCATCTCTCAAACTTACATTCAGTCACGACTGCCACGTGTGGCACTGCTGGCCCACAGCCATGCACTTCACCAAAACCTATGTATAACCCGTCCAGGTCCAACTGGATCTCGGTGTTAAAAACCCGAGCTCTGTCGTGGGTGGAGGTCACAGCAGATGGACGTCCACACTGACATCAGCTGCTCCTGTAAAGCGGGGTGGAGGCGTCTTGTTCTGTGTGTGTTTTTTTTTTTTTCATCTCTTCTGATGATATGGCTGTTTATGAGGTGCATCTTTATATTGCTGGCATAGCGGATAATATTTTAGATGTAATGTGTAAGGAAAGAGGTGTGTTCTTTAACTCATTGATGCCTGTATTATTCCCAGAGATGTCTTATGCAATTTTTAGTAGCATTTTATTTGACCGTATGTATGGACTTATTATAGTAATTAATAACTAGGTACTAACCCTGAACCTACCCCTAAACCTAACCTTAATACATGTTACCCAGTACATGTTACCATATTACCCAGTACTTTCTTTGGTACACTGTAAGTACACATACTGTCAAATAAAATGCAACCCACATGTTATATACATATGTTGTTGTATTGCAAATTATTTGAATATGCCATAGGAGCCGGTTATGTAGCCAAAAGAATGTGGAAACCCAATCATGACGCGTGTTGCTTGTTGACTATTTTATTTCTAAGCATTGGCATTAATAGGGTGTCACAACCTCAACCCTTCTGGAAACACTTAACACTAGATTTGCACCCCAACGTTTGATGCACATTCAAGTTATTTATTAGGTAAATGTCTTTCCATAGTAGTTTGTCTTCATAATGAATAAAATCTTTATCCATCTCAAGTGTGAGCATTTTAGAATTTTTTATTTGCATCTTGTTTCCATCCAGCAATTTTATGCAATGTCCCAAAATTCACATAAAAATATGTGGATGTAAATCTAGTTATTGTATGCCACATCATGCATATTTTTATTTCTTATAATTTAAAGAATAGCCAAGCTCATCAATCAGAAACAGATGTCACATACTGGACAACAATAAAAGTTTTAGTGGTACAGTTTGTGGTTGTTAATAAAATAAATGAATATGTTTATTCAGCACGGATGTGTTAAATTGATCAAAAGTGACAGTAAAGACATTCATAATATGACAAAATATTTTGACATAAATACTGTTTTATGATCTTTGTATTCATTAAAGTCAAAAAATGATTTCTAAAGGATCATGTGACACTGAAGACTGGAGTGATGATGCTGGAAAGTTTTGTCGTGACATTTAATATTACAAAAAAGAAAATAGTTTTATTGTCTTACCAACTTTTGAGAAGTAGTGGAGCCTATGATATTTTATTAAACATAGCCTAGTCACTCAAAAATATTTGCAGGAGGAAAAATAGTGATACCTTAGCTATTTTAGTTTAACTTCAGCTTGATAAGTTTAAGCACTCTTCACTCTGTCGTGTTCCTCATTTGTAAGTCAGTTCAGATTAAAGCTTCTAAATGAATAATAATGTAATTGTAATAGAGCGGTGCATGAATGTTAGTGGTGTTTATTTAAAGCTTCTGTGTTTCATTTCTGTGGCACTAGTGGAACCAAACAGAATTGCAAAAGTAATATAGGTTTCATTGTACTCTCACCTTGTCTGACAATGTTCTTTTTCACGTCAAGAGCGACCAATTTTACAACAAATAGTGCTGATTAAGCTGGATCAACGAAACCTATTTATAGCTAACTGCCTTGCCACATTCCATTCATTGACACAGGCATCCGAAGGAAAACTATCGTCCCCTGGAGTACTGAGGTTTGTTCCCAACAAATACTTTAATCATATGTCTCTGATCTTGTAGTTACATATAAATCTGGGATAGGAGGACACATTTTACCATAGAAAAAGTGACTGGTATCACCCTTAAAGAATAGATGCATCCCTCTCACGCTCAACCAAGACCAAAAAACGGCAAGTGATCAAGCACACATTAATGCTGCCAGTCCCAAATACTATAGCAACTAAATACACACATCCTATACCATATTAAACCCTAGCAACTAAACACATACACACGCACACTGCTGTGTTCAAGCCTCTCCTGTTACTGTTTTAATAGGGAATTTGAGAGTGTGTGGAGGCCCAGGGGCGAAGGCTGTCTCCGCACATGATCGCCCGCAACTAATACATCCCACAACTGCACATGAGTGTGATGCAGCCCCTGCCCATATCACTGTGGAAACAGGTGCTCTCTGCAGCCCAGCAGATGTCCCATAATGCCTCTGTGACAATATCCGTGCACAGAAACAATGTGTGATGCCCTGCCAAGGTGGTCCGACTTCTGTTTATAGTTGAGTGTATGTGTGATACAATCAGACTTGTATGTTTGTTGGTGGACTGTCCTGATTGGTTAAATACAACAAGATCTGTGACCTGCTGTCAGTTTGTGTAATACACACATGCCAAGCAGGCAAACAAGCTTCACCTTGAAGTCATAACCACACTTAAAGTCAAAGAGAGCTGATCAAAATATATCTTATTTGCGAAAATAGATTTTCAATTTGGGGATAATTTGATTTTATCCATCAGGAAATTGATTGGAGTGTAGTGTTTGAATAACAAGGGGAATTTGTGACATCAGCGGAGAAATATATAAATTAAGATTAAGATCATTATACACATTAGATTGGGGTCGGGTGAACCTGAAACCATCTTAATTTTCAATGTAACATTATACGTAATTACAGACTGGTGTGTAATGTTGGTAATGCATAATTAAGTTCAGAAAAGTAGTAAAACATTGTAAGGGTTTTAAGGTTTAAAGGTTTTAAATTTAAAATTAAAATTATTTAAGGCTTTAACTAACTTTTCTGCTTTTAAACTTTCTGGCCAGCTTGCCTACCAGGCCTCCATTGTGAGTACATTAGAGTTAACATAATTCCATTCTTCACTAAACTAAATGACTAGTCTAATTTGCGGTGGTAATTGGCTGTGGTTTTGAAGCCCATGAGACCGTAGGGTGTCCCATTTTGTGCGAGCTCCGCAACAGACTTCTACCCGACAGTCAAAGCAATGTTATGTCACGAAAGTGCGGCCTCGTAGGAAGACCACAAGTTTTTAGGGTGCAATTTGGGACAGGGCCATTGACAGCAGCTGGGGTAAAAGGAAGTTCAAGCATGTTCACTTGATGTGCAAGAACCAATGAGCTTCATTCTCGTGTTACGCATCACGTTTGAGCTTCCGCAAGAACCAATGAGCTTCATTCTCGTGTTACGCATCACGTCTGAGCTTTAGCAAGAACCAATGAGGTTCATTCTCATGTTACGCATCACGTTTGAGCTTCAGCAAGAACCAATGAGCTTCATTCTCGTGTAACGCATCACGTCGGAGCTTCAGCAAGAACCAATGAGCTTCATTCTCGTGTTACGCATCACGTCTGAGCTTCCGCAAGAACCAATGAGGTTCATTCTCGTGTTACGCATCACGTCTGAGCTTCCACAAGAACCAATGAGGTTCATTCTCGTGTTACGCATCATGTCTGAGCTTCCACAAGAACCAATGAGGTTCATTCTCGTGTTACGCATCACGTCTGAGCTTCCACAAGAACCAATGAGCTTCATTCTCGTGTTACGCATCACGTTTGAGCTTCCGCAAGAACCAATGAGCTTCATTCTCATGTTACGCATCACGTCTGAGCTTTAGCAAGAACCAATGAGCTTCATTCTCGTGTTACGCATCACGTCTGAGCTTCAGCAAGAACCAATGAGGTTCATTCTCGTGTTACGCATCACGTCTGAGCTTCCGCAAGAACCAATGAGCTTCATTCTCATGTTACGCATCACGTCTGAGCTTTAGCAAGAACCAATGAGCTTCATTCTTGTGTTACGCATCACGTCTGAGCTTCCGCAAGAACCAATGAGCTTCATTCTCGTGTTACGCATCACGTCTGAGCTTCCACAAGAACCAATGAGCTTCATTCTCATGTTACGCATCACGTCTGAGCTTTAGCAAGAACCAATGAGCTTCATTCTCGTGTTACGCATCACGTCTGAGCTTCAGCAAGAACCAATGAGGTTCATTCTCGTGTTACGCATCACGTCTGAGCTTCCGCAAGAACCAATGAGCTTCATTCTTGTGTTACGCATCACGTCTGAGCTTCCGCAAGAACCAATGAGCTTCATTCTCGTGTTACGCATCACGTCTGAGCTTCCACAAGAACCAATGAGCTTCATTCTCATGTTACGCATCACGTCTGAGCTTTAGCAAGAACCAATGAGCTTCATTCTCGTGTTACGCATCACGTCTGAGCTTCAGCAAGAACCAATGAGGTTCATTCTCGTGTTACGCATCACGTCTGAGCTTCCGCAAGAACCAATGAGCTTCATTCTTGTGTTACGCATCACGTCTGAGCTTCCGCAAGAACCAATGAGCTTCATTCTCGTGTTACGCATCACGTCTGAGCTTCCACAAGAACCAATGAGCTTCATTCTCATGTTACGCATCACGTCTGAGCTTTAGCAAGAACCAATGAGCTTCATTCTCGTGTTACGCATCACGTCTGAGCTTCAGCAAGAACCAATGAGGTTCATTCTCGTGTTACGCATCACGTCTGAGCTTCCGCAAGAACCAATGAGCTTCATTCTTGTGTTACGCATCACGTCTGAGCTTCCACAAGAACCAATGAGGTTCATTCTCGTGTTACGCATCACGTCTGAGCTTCCGCAAGAACCAATGAGGTTCATTCTCGTGTTACGCATCACGTCTGAGCTTCTGCAAGAACCAATGAGGTTCATTCTCGTGTTACGCATCACGTTTGATGTTCAGCAAGAACCAATGAGGTTCATTCTCGTGTTACGCATCACGTCTGAGCTTCAGCAAGAACCAATGAGCTTCATTCTCGTGTTACGCATCATGTCTGAGCTTCAGCAAGAACCAATGAGCTTAATTCTCGTGTTACGCATCACGTCTGAGCTTCCGCAAGAACCAATGAGGTTCATTCTCGTGTTACGCATCACGTTTGATGTTCAGCAAGAACCAATGAGGTTCATTCTCGTGTTACGCAGCACGTTTGAGCTTTAGTAAACCACTCTATTGGATTAGTATTACGATATCTTTATGAATTAAAAAGTCAAAAATGCTCTCAGATTTCATTAAAAATATCTTCATTTGTGTTCCTAAGATGCACAAAAGTCGGTAACACTTTTTATTTTGATGGTCCCTTTTGAACATTCATGTTGACTATAAGTAACTTTGCAACTATGTCAACTAACTCTCATTAGAGTATTAGTAGACTGTCTGCTTAATATCTGAAAATACTTTATTGTGATGGTCCTCCTACAGACTATAAGTAACTTTGTAACTACATGTCAACTTAATCTAACCCTAACCCTACCAGTCTACTAATACTTTACTAACACTCTAATGAGAGTTAGTAGACATGTAGGAGCAACGTTACTTATAGTCAACAGAATGTGTTAAAGGGACCATCAAAATAAAGTGAACCCAAAAGTCTTATGGGTTTGAAATGACATGGTCAATGACAGAATTAAAAATTTTGGATGAAATAACCCATATCATGCAGCTTTTTTTCAGTGTGTTGTATGGTAAGAGCTGTACAATAATTATTCAAACAATTGTAGTTATGTTTTGAACAGAAAAAAAATAGAGGTTTGGAACAACATGATATATATAATGACAATACATTTTTGTTCCCACAGTTTTATTTTTTACTCCCTCCCAGTCTCTCGAAATGTCACTGTTTCCTGTTTACAGAAATAGCCTCTGTCAGTTTTTTCTCCTCACTGGTTGAAACATCCTAAACAGCCCCTGCGTCCCGTGCCAGACAATGAACGCGACCTGTTCCTGGCTAAAAATCTGGCCCTGCTAATGCCGCTGTGTGAAGTCTGCGCTCAACCATTTGCTCTGTCTGTAGAAATAGAAGCAAGCATTACCGGCCTGATGGAAGTAAGGTTATGGCTCTGTGCCAGCCTCCGGAGAGCGCCAGAGCCAGATGGCATTAGACCAGGGCCCGACACACATGCACACACACCTTAATAACCAGCTGTACGGGCACCCTTTTGTTCACTGATGCTTCAACTCTGTGCATGTTTCATGTAGTAACATGTGTCTTTGTGCATGTGTGTGTCTGTCTTTGAAGTCTAATGTATTCTGAGGCCGGACTGTGAAGTGTGACAACCCTAAAAACCCTCACGTGATAACATGAGCAAAATTAAGGAAAATGCAAAGCTTTTAAATAAAACTGATTTATATATAAATTATTCTTCTAGTCTAAATAATAGGTGTCTAAATTCCAGTTTTCAAACACATGCTTATTGAGATTTTTCATGTGTCACTAATATGTTTGGCAGGCAGGGCAGTGTTTAGCGAAGAGTCACATACGTTGAGTTTCTGTGAAGTGTTGGGTCACGTTTCCACGTCCACTGTGGATGTCCATGAGCATGAGGAACTCATCGGAAAGGATTGCACTTAGTGTTTGATATCATAATCCTGTTATGATTTTGACTGATCCCCAAAATTTGTCCCAGATGATGAAACGGTGGCAGAAATCACATGGTGTGCTCTTCAAGAAGTGAATCGGACCTGATGGATTTCTTAAACTTCTGGCTGTTTTGGTGCATGTAGTTCTGGTTCAATAACACTGTTTCCTTAAAAATACAAGGCAGCAATAATAATCAGAAATGTTTATGGAGCACCAGATGAGGATATTAGAATGATTTCTGAAGGATCATGTGACACTGGAGACTGAAGTAATGATACTGAAAATTCAGCTTTGAACACAGGAATAAATTACATTTGAAAATATATTTATTAGGGCTGTCAAATGATTAATCGCGATTAATCACATCCAAAATAAAAGTTTGTGTTTACATTATAAATGTGTGTGTACTGTGTATAGTTATTTTATATATATAAATACATACACATGCTTGTATATATTTAAGAAATATTTGCATGTATATATAGATTTATCGATAATTTATATTATATATAAATATTTTATATATAAATAACACATTTTTCTTAAATATATAAATGCACGTGTGTGTACTTATATATACAAAATTATTTTACACAGTACAAACACATTTATTATGTAAACAAACTTTTATTTTGGATGCGATTAATCATGATTAATCATTTGACAGCCCTATAATATTTACATAAAACAGTTATTTTAAATTGTAATAATATTTCACAGTGTTTACTATATTTTGAATCAAGCAAAAAAAAAAGAAAAAAAAAATCTTACCAAGCCCATATGATAATCAAACAGTAATATAATCTCAAACACAACAGTGTTAAAAATATTTGATTCCTTCTAATAAAAGTTAATTGTCTCCAGATGAGGTATAAGGTCAACTGGCTGCCAGCAATATAGCAAAGGAGTTATTTTAAAGTATGAGGTAAATGTCACGTCTTAAAGATATAGATCATCACCATGGCAACTGATATGTCAATACTTATATTTTTCAGCTTGATGGTCCTTTATATATATATATATAGAAATCAATATCCAATTAATTATGAACAAGACGAACTGTAATCTGTAGTTACTCGAGCGTTACTCTTTCCTTTGGTTTAGCAATATGTCTTCAACTAAAATCAATATTTGCCACCACAGTTGCTTTTGGCTTTAATTATGAAATATGCATCACTGAACGTGAGGCACATTATAGTAAACAATGTTCACTGTGTTTATAGTTTATAATGCCCACTGTGTCTATTTGTTTTCTTATTGACACAAGAACTACACATTAATACGGCTTGAACAAAATGTCTCTATTTTTCAGGAGTATACGACCGTCTGTCCATCCATCCATCTATCCATAACTTCTCATACTTTCTCTGCAGTTTAATAGTATGTATACTGTGCAACAGAGGCTCACTGCAAGGAATACTTTGTCTTTTTTTTTTTGGTTTACACTTTATTTCTACTAATTATAAGTAACTTTTCAACTACATGTCAACTAACTCTCATTAGAGTATTAGTATATTATAGTAGACTGTCAGTAGACTGGTAGGTTATGGTTAGGTGTTAGGGTTCGGGTTAGGAGAATAAGTTGACTTGTAGTCGCCAAGTTACTTGTAGTCAGTTGAATGTCTGTTGGGGGACCAACAAAATAAAGTGTCAGCAGATATTAAGCTGACAGTCTACTAATACTCTAATGACAGTTAGTTGACATGTAGTTGAAAAGTTACTTATAGTTAGTAGAATGTCTAAAGTGGACTATCGAAATAAAGTGTTACCTTTTTTTTATTGTCATCTTGTTTTCTTTCTTGTTCAAACTGCCAAAAATGTAGACTTTTTGCACAAAACTGGATTATGAATGCAATATTTCTATTTCTAAGATGACAACTGGATGCCACTCACTAAATTAAACATGAGTGATGTGCCACGTGACAGCATTATACACTGTAAAAAAAAAGTTGGATTAACTTTAAAAAGTAAGTTTCCTGGTTGCCTTAAAATTTTGAGTTCATTGAATTAAAAAATTTGAGTTAATACACCAAAGGAGATTGGTTTAATAAATAGAAACTCAAAATATTATGCTATCTGAATTTCATTAATTATCTAAGTTGATTTGACAAAATATAAAAAGTTGTGAAAACAAATCATCAACATTCATTTTTACAGTGTAGCATACTAATACTGTTAGCAAATGTTGCATAATGCATACGATTGAATAATTCTTTTTTTATTATTATTCCAATCAGTATTTGCAGTTGTACAGTCCCATTTTGAACATATCCAATGTCTCGACCCCAGTAGGAATGACTGTAGAGCAAGCAGAGGAAGGGAAGAGGAGTGTTGCGGTTCAGGACAGACAGGGGCAGCACTGCCTCACTTCATTCATTAGTCATCTGTTCACAATCACACCATCCATCTCTAAAGAAAGAATCTCAGCAGGGCTTTGGACAATATCGCTCTCTCTGATATCTTGATACAGTCTGTCTCTTTTGAAGGAATTTGCCTAATGACCCAGAGGTGTAAGAATGAGCTTCCTCTGACCATCAGAGCCAAACGAGTTGACTGTACAGGAAATGAACACACACCGTGACGAGGGTAATTACACAAGATTATCTTCACAACCAGCCCATGGTTTTCCACCATCAGACTTGAAGCTTGTTTGTGTCCTTTTACAAAGTCAGTGGTTGTTATAAGAATAATTCAAAAAACAATTTTAGTAATCAGAACAGATTAGATTCATCTCATTTCACGAGAGTATCTTTGATAGAGATCCACAATTGAAAAAAGTTTCCAGACAATGTGAAATCATCAGGAAACCATGTGTTTTATTTAATTTTTTTAAATAAATAAATAATCAGTAGTGAAGAACATACAATGTAGAGTCTTACTTTTTCAAATATACTGTGTGCTGTAGAATTCTTTGTCATTTTAACCGATAAAGAAATACAAATGCTAAATTACAAACCCAAATGTTACCATATATGGGAAAAATTAGATTAGATTTAACAACACGCATGTTTACAGTCAAATGTAAATGAGTTGTAAGTAAAAGTTAGAATTGTTTTAAAAAACAATTACAGTAAAAAAACTGCAGAGCACTACAAGATGTCATCAATCTGATGTCAGATTGCATGACATCACACTTGATTTATATTTTATTTAAATACACTGTATTTTCATGTTTATTAGACTTATTAGAGGTACACTTAAAAAACAAATTTGATTCACTTTAAGTCATCATATGGTCTTTTAGCCACCTGTGTAATTGTGGTGGTTATTATATATATATATATATACTGTGTATATAGGCTATATATATAGTGTAAGTATTAAGTAGTGATACGTGTATGAGCATCACTGTATTTTTGTGTAAATTGGAATGGTTTCTTTAGTGTCAGTATTTAGTGTAGTTTTTTGGGAAGCGGTGGGAGTATTATCTTTAGGCGCTGAGGGTTATCTGTGTGTTGACAGGCTAAATCGAATGGCCTCTCTAATCAGATAGCACTTGGTTTGAAGCATTGGTCAAATAGCTTAAAGATCACATAAACACCCTCGAGCTGTTCCTTTTCTCACCATGCCTCATACAAACACTCAGATATTCAAAGCAAAAGCTGCCGTATATCTTAGTAACAACCTGTTTTATGGCTTCAAAGTGTCAACAAATAAACGGTGTCTTCACACCAGCCTCAAATCCATCTTTACTCTCGACTGAAAGGATTCTAGTGAACTGCAAGAGGCCTGTTTGTAAAAATGTGCATCAAAGAAAACATTCCAAGCACACTGTCACTGTAATGCTCTCCAATTTCACCACATACACACCTAGTTTAGTGGTAAACTTTGGTGCACCCCTGCTGAGAGGGACTTGGATTTTCCCACGCTGAAGAGCTCCCTCACATTTGGAGCATACCACATGTCTTGCTTTAGAGGATTTTCACCCGCATAGCCATGTGTCTGCTTGCTGAAAAAGACATAGGTTGTTTTGTCAGTAAACTGTTTTAACAAGATCACAATGACATGACTGGCATTCTCCCATTAATTTGAAGAGCTTTATGGAAATCCTCTGAAAATAACCATAAACCTAGTCTTTACAGTCCTCTGGTGTTGAGTTTCATTCACATGTCACAATGCTATGCAAATATCTCACAGTTTTCATGATCAGTCAGCTACTCTTGTGCTTGTTTTGGAAAAAATGCATATGTGTGCCAGGTTTGTGCGCCATTCCGAATCGAACTGGGAATGCATTTAAAATTCCATTTAGGTTTCTGAGTTTAAATTGAGGTAGCAAACATGATGATGAATTGCAATTCAGATTTGATTGCAATGACGTAGAATTGGAATGAATTGGAATTTAAAGAAACTAATTTAATTTTTAAACTAGAAAACCTTGAATGTTGGCTTGACAGAGCCTTGTTTGAAAGTTTCTAAAATGTTTAAAGGCCTTTATGGCAAGACGCTACAGGCAAAACCATTGTTTGTTAGTTTTGTATGCACTGGTTATTTTTGAGGTTTTGGCCTATTTTGCTTTGATAACTCTTCGACTAGAAGAAAACCTTCAAAATATACATACAAGTGTTTATTTTATTACACTGTTTACCACATTTTTTTTTTGTTTGTACTTCAGTAGCACTTACATGTGCCAAACTTTCCAGTTTTACTCCTATCTATATTCTGAAGGTTTTCATATATAATTCGACTGATTTATATATATATATTATTTTCTTTATTTTATGTTTTGGTGACTGATGGCAGTATTTTCTGGATTTGAAAATAAATTCTGATTTATGGATAAATAAATATAATACAAATTGATATCCAAAATCCACTTTGTAAAAATCTTTAACTCTAATAGTATTTAGTAGAAAAATAAATATTCAGATTTCTGTGCTGGATATTTATGCTAATCAGATGAGGCAAATTAGTTCATGTAAACAACATTTCACAAAACAATTGTCTCAATATACTGTGATTAATCAACTGAGGAAGTATGGTGTTTTCTATTATTTTTTTCCCTGCTATTAGTTTCTCGCCTTAACTTTGAAGGTTTACACCGCAGGTAATCCTGCCGGATCCAGGCCGTATCCAGATCTGACGAGGAGCTTCGCCTGGACCCGATGACAATGCAGTGCTGAAGTGCCAACTAGCCTCTCCCTATGGAGGATCCCTTTCCCACTCTACAGATAAAGCATTGTGGGGAAATTCGGTTCACGCACCTACCCTGAAGTGATAAAATAAAATTCTGTATCAAAATTTATAGACAAGACAAGTAGTTTGTTTAGGCATGGCTTGGGAATTACAAACCTGCGCACATATATTAAAACGCACATAACTATAGAATCAATTCTTAATGCGCATGTGAACGCCATCAGCGTTTATCACAGGTTCGCGCTTGGAGTCTGTTTAGAGAGAACGGCGTCGTCTTAATTTAATAACAAATTATAATTTCGACGGAAGTGAATCAATCAAAACTAACTTTAGCTGGAAATAACATTATTCAAGAACCGCTATAAAGCCAAAACAATCTCTGTTACCTTAAATTATATGTTTATCTCTGTAAAGCTGCTTTGAAACAATCTACATTGAAAGCGCTATATAAATGACGATGACTTGACTTGACTTGATAGATAGATTAAATTAATTGAAATGTGAAACTAATTGACAGACAGATAGATGGTTTCAAACTCATGAATTGCAAGGGAGACAATTCTTCAGACAGACAGACAGACAGACAGATAGATATGTATAACTAATGTATATAATATAAACGTTGGAAAAGTCAGTGAAGATATTGACATGGCTTATTTTGGGAGCTCTAATTCTGTAACACCGTGAGTCAAACAATACACGATCGCTCGCCGGGATAGATTTCACATTCATAGCAGAACACACACTAAGTCTATTTATAGTGTTTTGAGTTAATGCTAGCCCAGGTTGGGGTCCAGAAATACTAAAGTAAGCTAACACTAATTCTGCCTTATACCAGTCGAACAAACAGCTGTGGACTCGGATACACCGCGTGAGCCGTCATTATATTCAGGATCTCCATCCATCAAGACAGTGACAATGCTTTGGCCCATTCATCTTCAGGGGCTTTTTGATTTGTTTGTATAACGTATCTGGATTGTCCCACTTAGCTGAGACAGCCATGATGGTCACCTAACCTCCCCTTCCCAGCACTGATCCTCTGCCACAGTTGCTTTCAGATAAACTTGAAGTGAAATGGGTGAAATTATGAATCGGTTCACTGAAAATGTAAAGGTGACTGGTAGATTTTTCATCGATCTCTGAGAAGAGTTTATAAAGGGAGGCTCTTAGGTAAAGGACACACTCAGCTGCTAGATTAACTCATCAACGCCACATTGCTGGGTGTCAACAGAAATGTTTCACGCACAAGACCGGCAAGGAATGAGCAGCATTTGGAGGTCAGCAATGGCCTCCCCCCGTTCAAATGTTAGCGTCTGCCTTTGAAAAGAGCCGGGGTGTCACCCTGCCACCTCCTCCAGGAACTGCAACGCAGCTGAACACTAGTGGTTTAGGTTTGCAAGCTAATGATTACAGAGAGATTCATTACTGATAATTGATCAGTTGAAATGTTCTGTCAATAATTTCATTTAAGTTTTCTCAGCTAGAACATGCTTCGCGTGTGTTTTATGGTTTGGTGTCGTTGACAGATCCCTTACGGTGTGTGTAAGATGTGGATCATATATCAGAATTACACTGTTTCACCATTTTAGAGCGCACAAGCAAGAATAAACTAGATGTGCACAATTTCTGTTGAGGACGGTTGCCAGGGAGTTGCCATATGAGGTTTCCGCAAAAATATTTAGCAGCAAAAACTTTTTTCAACATTGATAGAAATGTTTCTTGAGCAGCAAATCATCATATTAGAATGATTTCTAAAGGATCATGTGACACTGAAGACTGGAGTAATGATGCTGAAAATTCAGCTTTGCACCACAGGAATAAATTACATTTAAAATAGATTCAAATAGAAAATAGTTATTTTAAATTGTAATAATATTTCACAGTATTCATGTTTTAACTGTGTTTTTGGTTAAATAATTGTAGCTTTGGTGACTTTTTTGCAAAAAAGTGTGTGTGTGTGTGTGTGTGTGTGTGTGTGTGTGTGTGTGTGTGTGTACGTGTGTGCGTGTGTGCGTGTGTGTGCGTGTAGCTTAATCTGTTTTTAATAATGTCCTAATTGTTTCTGTTTGATGAAATTGTGAGGATTTCAGCTCAACCTATGAAAGATGATATTAAACAGAAAGCTCTATGCCTCTACAACAGATACATAATAAGTTTGTAGGTGTTTACAAAAGATAGAGAACTAGATGGACCACAATCTCTGAGCCAGAACTATGAATTATTACACCTTTTACTCGTTGTGCTTTTGATACCAAAGAGAAGATCTCTGTATGTCTCCTAAAGCCACAGTAAAGTGTGATGAATTTCATACCGCTCGTGTATATTCTGATGTTCTGGTGCAGGACTGCGGTATGCACACAATGTGTTTACTCTGCCACACGTTGCAAATCTCACTTGTGATCCTAAAGCAAGCGCTCAAATCTCTGCACAATGGGACTATAGTTTAGAGGGCCAAATTACACCTTGATTCATGGGAATAGTAATTCTCTAGAGGCTCCATGGACAGGTTCTGTGGCGTAAACACGCACATGCATTTCTCATGTCAGTTGCTGCAAAGGCCCGGCTCTTGACCTGCCCTGACAGTGTTCTTAGTGTAGTGTTTTGTCCGGCTCCCAGGAGGGTAAGGGGTTGTGGGAGGGTGCAAGGGGGCAAATAACCACACTGGCCATGTCAGCTCTTGCGCTGCAGCTCCCTAGGGCTGGCGCCAGAAGCGCTTCGGCAGCCGGTGGGCAAAAATAGATGTGACACCTCCACCCCGCAGTTGCTCAGACTGGGCGGAGGAGCACGAAGTGCAGCGGCATTGAGTTTCCGCGGCTGTCATCGTAGCTCGGTCATTACTTCTGCCTAATTATCTCGGCCCATGTGTAAACAAACATGCTGCCAGTGCACAGCACACAATGTATTTGCAGATCCACTCTACTTTGCATTATCTGCTAGATTAGCTCCTGCTAGGCTAGACTTAACCAGCTATAGCATGCCTGAACCCGCTATTCCAAGCAATGTCTGTGGGTCAGCTCGGATACAGCAACACGCTGAACATGATCTGCATTATATAACCTGATTTTGATTTTATACTTGGTAAAATGGATTTAAGTCAAGGTAGACACCGTATTTAATTTGTTTGCGATTTAAAATCGAGGCTGTGAAAGGCAGGCAACTGTTCCTTTTACAGGACACCCCACTTTTATTCAATATCCCTAAATTATGAACAGAAAGTTGATTATGTGATTTGGACTCTTATATGTGAATTTTAAAGAATTGTAAATGGAACATTTTGTCTAATATACTCAATAATACATTTACACAACTCAAAACTATGATAAAATGTCAATCCACTTATATGTGGTGTGTGTGTTACAGTAGCTGTTACATATTGAATACTATGTGAGGCTTGGTAGTTAATCACTGAATGTGACTGTTCTAACTTCATATTAAGTTGGGGATAAGGGTGTGTTGTGGTTAAAAAACTATTAAAGATTTAAACTAAAAATGAAAAAAGCACATAACATTTATAACTAAATTACTAAACTTAAAGTAAAATTAAAAGTGCACATTTAAAATATTATATACTATACTATAATAGTATAGTATATATAATACTAAAAGAAAACCCTCAAAACCCTTACTAATCGACTAGTTGACCACTCTGACCCATCCATAATGTGTCATTTAACCTTATAAACTTATAAGACTCTTTCTTATTAGTTTGCTTTATAATTCAGGAATGCACAATTTTTTTATTGTGCTAAATTCAATTCAATTCAATTCAAATTTATTTGTATAGCGCTTTTCACAATACATATTGTTTCAAAACAATTGTTACAGAAAGTGCATTTCAGAAATGTACATAGAAAAATACAGTTAGTTAATCAAGTCAAGTATATTTATATAGCGCTTTTCACAATACAGATTGTATCAAAGCAGCTTCACAGTATCAATCAAAACAACATAACAATGTTCGTTTCTTAGTGGAAAAAGCATCCATGTTTAGTAGAGCTGATCAATGGTATTAATGATTGGTTAATTAATTTGAGTATCCCCAACTGAGCAAGCCAAAGGCAACAGTGGCAAGGAACCGAAAAACTCCATCAAGTGACCTAATGGTGTCCCAAAACTCCATCAGGTGACCTAAAGGAACATTATTCATCACAATTTCTGATTATTAATGCAAAGAAGAGTAAAAACCCATCAAAGCATTGCTCCATTTCTATCACACCGGAGTCTTCATGCTCTTTTCCATTTCCCTCTTATCTTTCAGTCATTAGATGTGTGTACCTGCCCAAGAAGGCCCAACTGGAAAGTCCCATCACAGAGACGTCTTCCCATCTTCCCATGTGAGTTTGTTTAGTCAGGATCAAGAGAAAGTCTGACAAATGCTTGACATTGCCAAACTGCGAGTTGTCACATGGATGATTCAATGGTTATTAGATGACAATGAATCATAAATCAGACAGCTCTTTGGCGCATCTCCACTGCCAATTATGAGTGTTTGTCAGAGAATCGGCTGTCAGGATTTGCTCTGGAGTTCTAATGCAGAATGTATCCACTTAGAATGGACATCACTGGTGCTCGGTTATTCATGGATGCAACAGAAATCACATTATAACTTCCCCTGACGTGGCTAAATAGCTTGTTTGTGTGCTGTACCTTGTTGAGAGAGTCATGAGTCAGCTGTAAACTCTTTAAGGCTGTGTGATGAGCAGGTGCCACTAGTTATTCCCAGCTAATAGACTGATGCTGGGAAGCTAAGCACGGATTCAGCCATGGAATTACGCGATCGCTTTGATGGCGGCTGGAGTAACCCTATAGGTAATTAGCCTTTGAGAACATGTGCGTATATTCCAATCAATCCCCGTTTAGTGGGGTGTTATCCTCTATTAGCTAAGTGAATTAGGGTGCTGTTTTGGTTTTGAATTTGAGAAGAGCTTGGTTGGAGACGTGCTTATAGCATTCTGTCACAGAGCTCTGGGATTAGAGCATGGTATAATTATGAAGTGCAGAACATGGACCCGATACGACCTTTATCTGCAATGTAAACATTTGCCCGAAAGCCTCTTTCCCACCACTGCTGGTGGGTATGCACATTAAAAAAAAAACGTTTAAAAAAAATGAACGGACTGCTGTGCGTTATTCTCCACATATAGTGATATCTTCTTTGGGGCATTAAAGGAAAATAAAGGCTGAAACTTTTTCACACTACCATGCCAAAGCAGCACGTTACAGTGTTGAGGGAAAAGCTCCCTGTTGAGTGCAATCACAACAACAAAGTTTGTCAGGCGTCTATTTCAGATGAGGAGATTAACGATACAATGATTAACCAAGTGTTTTATTATATAGCAATTACTTGGTTTTGTTTAACTCTGAAACATGACTCTTAACTCTCGGCCCTGCCCTGCTTGCCACTGTTGTTGGGTAGTATTTGACGTGTCAGGGGACATGGCAAAATACATTTTAACACATTTTTCAGTAGTGTCTTTTCTATAGATTGGTGCAGGGATGACATTTTTGTAGGCCAAATCCCAGAAACGAGTTAGCATTTTAGCACTTCTGGTTGGTCGATGGGTTTTTTGAATGGGTTTTTTAAACACAGGCTCAAGATCTACAATATAAAATATATCAGTAATACCCTTTTTTGATTTTTAAAACTTTTACTTGTCTTGAAAAAGGTGGTTGCCAATAATCTAAATGGGACTAGAGTTTTTCTGGGACATGAAACGTCATCAGCCAAACAGGGAAACTCATCTACGCACTAGTCCGCTTTCACAGCCTCGTTGTGTTTATAATTGCACTCTTTTGCAAACTATTATAACTCGATCTTTTAGGTCAAATGTATTTAAGCCTCTGGTGCACTTCACATTGTGGTAAAAATTACAGATTTTTTTTTTCTTTCAAGAAAATGAATGTACTTTAGTTTTGTCTTAAAATAAAATGTCTTTTATTTTATATTTTGTATTTATTGGGGGTTTTGCTGTATTAAATTATATATGTTTAAATTAAACCACAGACCTGAAATGGAAGTTTGCAACTCTCATAAATCTTGAATAATTTGGAGCACAGACTGAAGTTTTGGTCTCTTTTTAAAGATGGCAGATCATAAATGAAGTGAACAAAATAAAAATAAAAAACTTTAAAAAAGTTTTTGAAATTTATGTTTATTGTCATAGAAAAATGCACAGAAATACTATTTAAAATGTTTCTATGAAATTATTATATATTTTCCCAAAAAGGTTTTACTCTAAGACTGCGAGAAAATCAAAGCCATAAATTTTAGTTCCAAATTTGAGCTTGATATCTCAAAAAGAAATTATCATTCATTAAGATTTAGTTTGGGAACACCAAAGATTTCCACTAGGTGAAATTTGTTTACCATTCATTTCCAATCCGGTAATTGTTGACCGTAAGGAGTATTGTGTGTTTTTGTTTTTTTTGTGTGTGTGTTTTTGTGTGTTCACATAGAAAGTGCCAAAATCTTTACCAAGTTTTGTACCATTACAATGATGAAAAACAATCTGAAAATGTAAATGTAAAAATCTTCGGTCAAAAATGAGCAAAGAGCACCAGGCTGGAGCACCAGAGGGTGAAACAGACTGAAAGAGTCGCCGGAAGCTCAGTGATGGTGACACTGAAATCATGCAACTGTGAAGCAGTTCATTTATTAGCTTTGGACTCCTGCTGATTGTATTTATGCTTCAAAATTCATAAATGTTGTCAAAACGTGTAACAATCATAAGCTTTTGTTAGTCACAGACCTTATTTTCTACAATAATCCAAAATCTTATTGGGTTTTTGTGGGTGATGCTAACTTCCGGATTGGCGCCACCACTGCACCACTCTATTGAGTAGTGATGTAGCATTAGACAACATTAGACAAATCACAACATTGCTATTTTTCACTGCTTTCTTTTATCATATTCCATTATGCATGTGTCTTTTCAGCCGTATGATGTAAGGCAAAACTGAAAGTCTTATAAATCTCTCATGTGTATTTGGAAAGTTAATTAATTTAGTACATTTTTAGATTTTAATCAATTTTAGTAAAGGTTAATTGGATGGTTCATGGAAACTGGAAGTAAAAAAATAGGATTCAATGATTGATTTCAGTACCTGCACAGCATTTTATGCCACAAAACAATCAGACAATAAACTATTATAATTGTTATTTTTTATAAGAGCATATTTTATTATTGCCTCACATGGCTGTAAAGAAAATGTGCACAATAAAATATGATAAATTAAAAAAAAAAAAGAGCAATGTTGTGGCACTTATAGGGCACTGACACTCACTTACACTAACATTTATTTGATTTATTTACTTACCTTTAAAATCTCGTTCTCTTCTTTTCTACATTTTATCTCTACTCTCTTGGCATTGTGTACTTTAAATTTTGAGTATGTGTAGGCTTACAAACTAGCAGTCTGTATTGTTAAAAGCTGGTGTATTTATTAATCGAGAAATAAGCATGCATTTGAGCGAGTAGAGAAGTGAGCTGTTCATTTAGATTCAGATATAGTGAAGAAGGGTAAGAAAGGAGGGTCGCCATCATATCTTTCAGCAGCAGAATGAATCCATGAAGGCACATCATTATTAACATAACTGCTGTGACACGGCTTTGACCCTTGACCCTTGACCTCTGCTGGCTCCCTGGTTCACAGTGGAGACAGTTCCTCTCTGTTGCGTCTCACGGCTCCTGTGACTAAAACTCCAACCTTAATCTCAGTGAAATAATAACATTATCAACAATGCAAAATATTAAATGCTTTCTTTAAAAACGAGCTACATATATTACATTTGTTCAGTTGCAGGACACAGCTGCAGGACACAGCTTCCTTTTGTCTGTTGAATCATTTTTTTGTCGGTTATGCCAACATTAAGACATTGCATTTGTAATGCATTTATATGAAATTTTAAAAGTGAAAGTAAGTATTCAGCAGGAAATAAAGTAGATCAGGATTAAGTTTCTGATAGTACGAAGCTCGGAGGGGAAATCATGAAGGTTTCTAGGCAATTTTATTATTAGTTAATATATTTCCTCTGAACATGCAGCCTTTTTATGTCAGCAGAGAGGAAAAGTTGTTTCTGAGACTGAGAAAGGTATTACATTTTGATGAAAGACTTTGAAAAACTTGATTTCCTTTAGAATAAAGTTGATAGATCATGCACAATAAGACCAGGAACATTTATTAATATGGTCAATATTGATTCAATTTTAGTTTTTGTCATAAATATGCATGAGTGTGCAGTGCAATTCCGGGTACGAGTCTATATTAATAACCAAAAACAGAAGATTTTAGATGTTCTCTCTGGAGAATACCTGGAACCGAGCCGGTCGTGCTTCAGAGAAAGAGAGGATGAACAATCACACAATTAAACTGTGATTGGAAACATCTGACAATTCCTTTGAATTAAACGTTTAAGAACAGTCCCTTTCAGCCTGTATATTAAAACAGCCTTACAACCAGCTCCAATAGCTGACATAGCTTGAAAAATGAAAATAAAAGAATGGTGATGAAAACGTAAAAGAGAGAAAAGCTCAGCCAAGAGACTGCTCATTGTACAAGAGTATAAGCCGGTCCATCTCTTACCGAAAGCAATTAAATAGTGGTTATGGGGGTCTGGTAACATATGTTCAGTGTTGGTGCGCAGGCCGCAGAAGGGGGCGGGTGAAACGCATATCCTTCGTAAGCCTGAATAATATGTGGAAATGGTGCGGCATTTGTTGTGCTGTCGGCCTGCCATCTGATAGACACTATCCTCTTACACAGACGAGCCTCTCCGTCGCTGAAGACATTCACAACTGGTGCCAAGGCCCAATAAATCAGACAGTATCAAAGAGGCCATGTAACGCTTTCTGGATTTCAGCATATGTGGAACCAGAACCTGTCTGTCAGCGGGCTGAGCCACTCAGGGGTGCGGGGGTGGAGTTCAGCAGGACGTCCCAGCTCTAATGTGGACCATATGTGGACGGCCGCACGGGGCGCTACCTGCTTTCATCCTATCGTCGGCTGACTCACAAATGAGAGGATCCCAGCGCTGGCAACTGGGCTTTGATAAAGAGGGACGCATTCTTAAACACAGGCTGAAATCCAGTTTTAAAGGATGCTTGACAGTATAGTTTTAATAAATGCATTAACATTCATTAGATTAAATAACTTGATTATTTGAAATAATTATCCAATAGTTGATATCCAACATTATGTAATATTTGATCGCTTTATGATGACCAGATTTAATTTATGCTTTTATTCACATCAGTTATAATAAACTGAAGCTCAAGCTTGGTCGCTTGACGTGCGAGAACCAAAGAGGTTCATTCTCGTGTTACGCATCACGTTTGAGCTTCCGCAAGAATCAATGAGATTCATTCTCGTGTTACGCAGCACGTTTGAGCTTCAGCAAGAACCAATGAGATTAATTATCGTATTACGCATCACGTCTGAGCTTCCGCAAGAACCAATGAGGTTCATTCTCGTGTTACGCATCACTTTTGAGCTTCAGCAAGAACCAATGAGATTCATTCTCGTGTTACGCATCACGATTGAGCTTCCGCAAGAACCAATGAGATTCATTCTCGTGTTACGCATCACTTTTGAGCTTCAGCAAGAACCAATGAGATTAATAATCGTATTACGCATCACGTCTGAGCTTCCGCAAGAACCAATGAGATTCATTCTCGTGTTACGCATCACTTTTGAGCTTCAGCAAGAACCAATGAGATTCATTCTCGTGTTACGCATCACGTTTGAGCTTCAGCAAGAACCAATGAGGTTTATTCTCGTGTTACGCATCACGTTTGAGCTTCCGCAAGAACCAATGAGATTCATTCTCGTGTTACGCAGCACGTTTGAGCTTCAGCAAGAACCAATGAGATTAATTATCGTATTACGCATCACGTCTGAGCTTCCGCAAGAACCACTGAGGTTCATTCTCGTGTTACGCATCACTTTTGAGCTTCAGCAAGAACCAATGAGATTCATTCTCGTGTTACGCATCACGATTGAGCTTCCGCAAGAACCAATGAGATTCATTCTCGTGTTACGCATCACTTTTGAGCTTCAGCAAGAACCAATGAGATTCATTCTCGTGTTACGCATCACGTTTGAGCTTCAGCAAGAACCAATGAGGTTTATTCTCGTGTTACGCATCACTTTTGAGCTTCAGCAAGAACCAATGAGATTCATTCTCGTGTTATGCAGCACGTTTGAGCTTCAGCAAGAACCAATGAGATTAATAATCGTATTACGCATCACGTCTGAGCTTCCGCAAGAACCAATGAGATTCATTCTCGTGTTACGCATCACTTTTGAGCTTCAGCAAGAACCAATGAGATTCATTCTCGTGTTACGCATCACGTTTGAGCTTCAGCAAGAACCAATGAGGTTTATTCTCGTGTTACGCATCACTTTTGAGCTTCCGCAAGAACCAATGAGATTCATTCTCGTGTTACGCATCACTTTTGAGCTTCTGTAAGAACCAATGAGATTAATTATCGTGTTACGCACCACGTCTGAGCTTCAGCAAGAACCAATGAGGTTTATTCTCGTGTTACGCATCACGTTTGAGCTTCAGCAAGAACCAATGAGATTCATTCTCATGTTACGCATCACGTTTGAGCTTCAGCAAGAACCAATGAGATTCATTCTCGTGTTACGCATCACTTTTGAGCTTCAGCAAGAACCAATGAGATTCATTCTCGTGTTACGCAGCACGTTTGAGCTTCAGCAAGAACCAATGAGGTTCATTATCGTGTTACGCATCACGTTTGAGCTTCAGCAAGAACCAATGAGATTCATTCTCATGTTACGCAGCACGTTTGAGCTTCCGCAAGAACCAATGAGGTTCATTCTCGTGTTACGCATCACGTTTGAGCTTCAGCAAGAACCAATGAGATTCATTCTCGTGTTACGCAGCACGTTTGAGCTTCAGCAAGAACCAATGAGGTTCATTCTCGTGTTACGCAGTACGTCTGAGCTTCAGCAAGAACCAATGAGGTTTATTCTCGTGTTACGCAACACGTCTGAGCTTCAGCAAGAACCAATGAGATTCATTCGTGTTACGCAGCACGTTTGAGCTTCAGCAAGAACCAATGAGATACATTTGTGTTTCACATCACGTTTGAGCTTCCGCAAGAACCAATGAGATTAATTCTCATGTTACGCAGCACGTCTGAGCTTCAGCAAGAACCAATGGTCCCCAAATCCCGCTTTTAAACTCGGGGGAACTTGTCCTTTCAGGCAGTTGCCCCCTCTGGAACGCCCTGCCCCTGTCGCTGCATGTGGTCGAATCTGTTGATTCTTTTAATCTTCAGCGGAAGACACTATTATTTAGACAAGCTTGTTGATTGGACTTTTATATTTAGTTTTTAGCTCTGGTAGTTTTATTGTTCTTTTATTTAAATTGTTGCACTTTGTAAAGCACTTTGTTATTTCTATATGTGATAGGTGCTATATAAATAAAGTTTACTTACTTACTTACTTACAATGAGGTTCATTCTCATGTTACGCAGCATGTTTGAGCTTCAGCAAGAACCAATAAGGTTTTTTTATTCTCACACGGCAATCAGGTTCAGTTGAGCTTCTGTTTATATTCGCTGATAAATGTTTAATCTGTTTATCATATAAAGTGATTGTGTCTCTTCAGAAAAATTTGACTAAATCACTCAATTCATATGGATTCATTTTATGATCTCTTTATGAACTTTTTGAAACGTGAAAGTGTTCCGAAGATGAAAGAAAATCTTAGGGGTTTGGAACGACATGAGGGTGAGTAATTGATGACAGAATCATTTATTTCATTTTTGGGTGAAATAACGCAGAAAAGCATATAGGTGTGTAGATATTGAAAATAATTTTATATAATTATTACATTTTAAATATACATTTTAAAAGCAGTCTCTTATGCTAATTCAAGGCTTCAATGTATAAATGTAGAAATATTTCTGATTATTATCAATCAGTTGTGCTGCTTAATATTTTTGTGGAAACTGTGATACTTTTTTTTCAAGATTATTTTATGAATGGAAAGAACAGCATGAAATTGGAAAAAATAAATATTTTGTACAAATTTCATCCTTTACAGCAAAGACATGTATATTTATAGAATAAATCATTAGCTTTCTCTTCTTTATGAGCCGTCGTCAACAGTTAATACAGTCTCAGTTGCACTAGTTGTTGAAATGCTCATTTGTATCAAGTGAGACAAACATTTAACCATGCCTGGCACTGTCATAAGGAGCCAATCCATCTTGACGTTTAAGACGACCCTCGCTGTCATCTGTGGTTTTAAGTTCCCTGAGCAACTGAAACTGGCATTTTGGCCCCCCCCCCCCCCTCTCTCTCTCTCTCTCTCTCTCTCTCTCTCTCTCTTTCTCTTTCTAGCCTCGCCCTCTCCATCTTTGGGTGCCCTGGTGCTTTGTGTTTAAGGTTTGTGTTCCATCTTGCCTCTCTGCAGAGGAAAAGATCAAACTGTGTTGCTGTTCTAGAGTAACTTTGTCTTCTAGAACTCTCACTGGAGCCTAGAAGACTTAGTTGTATGGTTTATTTGTCTTAGTGGTATGGTTGTCAGTTAATGGTTACTGGACAATTTTTTAAGCTCTATGTTCACATTACGAATGTCAAAGTAGGAAATGTATTTATTATTATTATCATCATCCTCTGTTGATTATTCTATAACTGCTTATTTCTTTTCAACTCTTTCAATGTAATATAATTTATTTCAGATATGTAACTATGGAACCCATAAAGGGACATGAAGGAAGTAATATAATTTATTTCAGTTATGTAACCCATAAAGGGACATGAAGGAAAAAATATATATGTACAAATACAAAAAGTATTTGACATGTCATTTTTCATCCGATCTCATGTTTCTTTTTCCATCACCATGTCCCTTTAGGGGTTCCGTATTTAACAGCAAGAGCATTGTCAATAAATAGTAAAAATCAATTAATATCATATTAATGTTTTCAGCATTTTTAAAACTGATTAAATAATTAATTTAAAAATAATAAGAAATAAATAAATTGAATATATATATATATATATATATATAGTAACTATTTACAATTTTGTTTATGGAAATAAAATACTATTTTAATACAATTTTATTATTATTATTATTATTAGATATCAGTGTAATAATCCAAGCAATGTCCAAGTAAAAATAACAGGAAACTTGAGCAACAGAAATCCGTACAAATATAAATCATGTTGCAAATGAAAGTTTTCTGCAAGGCCTTGCAGTAAAGCGGCTCTGGTCTGAAACCGTGTACGGGCACTGCTGGAAAGTGTGGTGCTTACGAAGGAAGGGCCGCATAGTGAGCATTCCGAAGATGAGCGTAATTGACAAGGAATCTGCAACTCTCTGGGATTTTAGATCCAGGGATCAAAGTCTTGTTCCTTTCAGCTGAACGGTGGGAACTCTCTCCACTCAGCACAAGCTCTCAAATAACAGTCTGAAAGACCTAAACACAACATCTGTGACATAATGTAACTCTAGAGTATTTTTAACTTGTTTACAATACCTTTTTTTTTTCTTAAATATAATTTTGCTTTTAAGCTTATTTGATTCATTAAAAACTAATATTGTGAAATATTATAACAACTTAGAATACCTGTAAATTCAATTTTTTCCTGTAATGAAAGCATCATTACTCCAGTCTTCAGAGTCACATGATCCTTCAGAAATCATTCTAATGTGAGGATTTGCTGTTCAAGAAACATTTATTATTATTATCATTAATGTTAAAAACAGCTTTGATATTTTTCAGATTTTTTTACCCGCATTCTTTAATGAATAGAACGTTTAAAAAAAAAATCTATTGTAACATTATAAATGTCTTTCTTGTCACTTTTGATCAATTTAATGTATCCTTGCGGAACAAAATTACTTGAAAAAAAAAAACTTTTGAACGGTAGTGTAAATAAAGTACCAACTAAAACAGATGGACAATCTGCCATTTATCCTTCTTAGAGAACTGATATAGCAACAGTACACTATGCATATGCTTCTCATATCCTAATAAATAATATGAGTTGAATGTGCTGTTTTTCAGCAGATGTGTGTGTGTCGGCTGGGAGTTGGCGTCCTCCGGCCAGCTCAAGGTGACAGAGACGCATGGTCATCGATCCCTGTCTCGCCTCCTCTCTGTTATCAAAACGTAACATCATTATCTCCTAACCTTTGACCTCTTCTGATGGACACAGGTGACAGCAGTGCTTACATCAGCGCAGTGAGGTGAGGAGGGTCATTATTATCACATTATTCTCATCCCCTCATCACCAGTCAGTCATCGCTCCGGTCTGTCTCTGGGAGTCCTGCCGTAGATCTGCACATCTTCCAGTGCACTAAGAAATTCTGCTGATATCTGAAATTCAAAAGACCAAGCAAAATTGTGTTTTTGTTTTGTCAGAGAGGAAAGGACAGTCATGTGTTAATTGTGGTTCTTGATAAGGTGAGCATCACTGTATAACTGTTACAATCATTTGCTTTAACGATTTCAACACTAAGCATTAAACTTCGGTGTGTAACCCGTCCCAGTTCCATAAACCAACATTAAAGGAGAAACCCGAGCCATTTTAAACCTGAAAATCATGCAACCTCTTAGCAACGTGCTAAAAATCAGATCACCTTAGCATTTGCATAGCAGCGCCCTGGCAAACACTCTAGCAGTTGCATGGCAACATCCTGGCAATCACCCTTGAAATTCCATAGAAACACCCTGACAATCACGATAGCAGTTGCGAGGCAACACCCTGGCAGCCACTCTAAACATCCAATAGCAACACCCTGGCAGCCACCCTAAACATCCAATAGCAACACCCTGGCAACCACCTAAACATCCAATAGCAACACCCTGGCAGCCACCCTAAACATCCAATAGCAACACCCTGGCAGCCACCCTAAACATCCAATAGCAACACCCTGGCAGCCACCCTAAACATCCAATAGCAACACCCTGGCAGCCACTCTAAACATCCATTAGCAACCCCCTGGCAACCACCTAAACATCCAATAGCAACACCCTGGCAGCCACCCTAAACATCCAATAGCAACACCCTGGCAACCACCCTAGCAGTTGCATAACAAACACCATGGCAGCCACTTTAGAAATTCCATAGCAACACCCTGACAACCACCCTATATAGTGTTTTATGATGCATGGGCAAACACAAATGTTTTCTTCAGAAATTTCTGGGGTGTATAATTGCAATCTGTTTATCTCTTTGTCACATTATGATCACTGTTTTAATATGGTGCATAAATGAAACATCTTAGAGGACAAAGGAGGAAATAATTATTTAATGGACTAAACATATAAATAAACTCACTTTTTCATGCTGCAGCTGCACTAAATTGCCAGATTGATTAACTTCTTTGTCGCCCTGTGTGAATGAAAGCACTTTCCCTGGGGAATGAGTTACAAGACAACATGTCAAAGACAAGCTTTCTCCTCTCTGTATTACACACACATACACACACTTAAATCCAGCCTGTGTTGAAGGCAGGACAGCTCGGGGCCGTTATTCCCAGAGGGCCGCTGTGTTTCAGGTCTGGGTTATTGGCTCTCTGCTTCACTTCATGTAAATGACTCGTGGTGTAATTGAAAAAAGAACTCTCGGGCGTGTTTGCCCACTTAATCCCTTTAAGATCATTATGAGTGTAGTCAATTGGCTTGACCCAGCTGCAGCAGGACGGGGAACAATGGGGTTTGTCTCCGGAGCGGGTCGATCTCCAGACCCAGCGGGCCAGAGGTTAATGAATGATTATTTCTCACTTTGTAACCTAGCTGGATCTGTGTCTCACTGCAGGGCCCTCGTCCCTGGAGAACATTTGGAGAACAGAAGAACAAGCACAGCCAGGCGTAGAGGGACACATTAGACACACACATTGGTGATTTACATTTTTTACATTTTGTTTGGTCTTGCACTACCGTTCATAAGTTTGGGGTTTTTTTTTTTTTTTTTTTTTTTTTTTTTTTTTTTGAAAGACATGAATAATTTTATTCAGAAAGTATACATTATTAAATTGATCAAAAGTGACTTTTTACTATAAGGTTTCATTAGTTAACTACTTTAGTTAAAGCTGCAGTCCATAACTTTTTTGGGTTAAAAATTATCCAAAATAAATGTTTGAGCAAGTACATAACCAGCCGGTGTTCAAAACGATCTGCTTGCCTTAGCTCGATTCAATTCCAGTGGTACTGGTGGATTTCCGCAGGAAATTCGAGCATCATTACGTCACATCTGTACACATAAGGAAGGAGTCTCGGCTAGTTGGCTATATTATTGCGTGTGAGTTCTAGAAGATTTATAGCCTTTTCTCACAGCACTTGATATTATTGATATTACAAATGAATCATTAATTTGATGGCGGATCCAGAAAGGTTCAAGTGACAATCACCAGTGACAAATGCAGACTCACTTGTGGTAAAATGCAAAAGACTTCGGACTTCAGAGTGAAAAAAAAAGAGACTGAGCGAAAACAAGGAAAAATATCTGAAGGGCTTTTGAAAGGTAAAAAATTATATTATATTACAGTTTTAAATATGCATCTGATGACAGATACGTGTGTTTGTATTTCAAAGAGAACCAGTTCTAAGGAACAATAATTTGTTGGTATTAGAAATTAGACTGCACAGAAATGGAAACTGAACTACAGGTAGCCCTAATACACATGTAGTATTGCAATGCTGATGTTGTTAACATTAACAATTTGAGAACAAAGTATAATTTGCACGGTTTGACGTGATTTGATAAGCGATCATTAGATTTAATCAGCGCGATTTACTGCAATGCTTTTTTCCCCTTAGTTGGTCAGAACAAAAAGTGGTTGTTTCTTACTTGATATTTTCCGGTGAAAATTCATATGTTTGTCATACTTCCAAAAAGTATAATCTGTGATTGCGAATTCATCCGCGCTGTGCCGTGCCAAGGCACAACCCACGTAAAGTTGATAATTCTGCGAATAACTGCAAAGATTGCGAACAGAGATGGCGACAAAGAGGAAAAACTACGGACTGCAGCTTTAACATGAACCAAGAATCAACAATACTTCTACAGCATTTATTAATCTTAGTTAATGTTAATTTAAACATTTACTAATACATTATTAAAATCAAATGTTGTCTTTTTTGGCATTAGTTAATGCAACGTGAACTAACATGAACAATCAATGAACAGCTGGATTTGTATTAACTGACAGTAATAAAGATTAATAAATACAATTACATGTATTGCTCATTGTTAGTTCATTAACTAATGTTAACTAATGAGACCTTATTGTAAAATGTTCCCAACAATTATAATGCTACAGAAGATTTTTATTTAAAATAAATGCTGTTCTTTTGATCTTTATTCATCATCATATATACACTCACCGGCCACTTTATTAGGTACCCCATGCTAGTAACGGGTTGGACCCCCTTTTGCCTTCAGAACTGCCTCAATTCTTCGTGGCATAGATTCAACAAGGTGCTGGAAGCATTCCTCAGGGAGTTTGGTCCATATTGACATGATGGCATCACACAGTTGCCGCAGATTTGTCGGCTGCACATCCATGATGCGAATCTCCCGTTCCACCACATCCCAAAGATGCTCTATTGGATTGAGATCTGGTGACTGTGGAGGCCATTTGAGTACAGCGAACTCATTGTCATGTTCAAGAAACCAGTCTGAGATGATTCCAGCTTTATGACATGGCGCATTATCCTGCTGAAAGTAGCCATCAGAAGTTGGGTACATTGTGGTCATAAAGGGATGGACATGGTCAGCAACAATACTCAGGTAGGCTGTGGCGTTGCAACGATGCTCAATTAGTACCAAGGGGCCCAAAGAGTGCCAAGAAAATATTCCCCACACCATGACACCACCACCACCAGCCTGAACCGTTGATACAAGGCAGGATGGATCCATGCTTTCATGTTGTAGACGCCAAAATCTGACCCTACCATCCGAATGTCGCAGCAGAAATCGAGACTCATCAGACCAGGCAATGTTTTTCCAATCTTCTATTGTCCAATTTCGATGAGCTTGTGCAAATTGTAGCCTCAGTTTCCTGTTCTTAGCTGAAAGGAGTGGCACCCGGTGTGGTCTTCTGCTGCTGTAGCCCATCTGCCTCAAAGTTCGACGTACTGTGCGTTCAGAGATGCTCTTCTGCCCACCTTGGTTGTAACGGGTGGTTATTTGAGTCACTGTTGCCCTTCTATCAGCTCGAACCAGTCTGGCCATTCTCCTCTGACCTCTGGCATCAACAAGGCATTTCCGCCCACAGAACTGCCGCTCACTGGATGTTTTTTCTTTTTCGGACCATTCTCTGTAAACCCTAGAGATGGTTGTGTGTGAAAATCCCAGTAGATTAGCAGTTTCTGAAATACTCAGACCAGCCCTTCTGGCACCAACAATCATGCCACGTTCAAAGTCACTCAAATCACCTTTCTTCCCCATACTGATGCTCGGTTTGAACTGCAGGAGATTGTCTTGACCATGTCTACATGCCTAAATGCACTGAGTTGCCGCCATGTGATTGGCTGCTTAGAAATTAAGTGTTAAGGAGCAGTTGGACAGGTGTACCTAATAAAGTGGCCGGTGAGTGTATATATATATATATATATATATATATATATATATATATATCAGGGTTTCTGTAGTTTTCCATTATGTCGCAATGTATTTGCCATGGAATCTGTAGTAGTAATAATCCTGAATGGTTTGTTAAATATATTTTAATTATAGCTATAATTCAACATGAGTGAGGGTAGTGTTTGTTTTATCTAATACTGGAGACTTGGAAATACATGTTCTGAGACAGGAGAGTGCCTGTGATTCACAGCGAGAGATGAGGAAATCAGACTTCCATAAGTCTCCGAAATATCTCCATCTGAAATAACACAGAGACATTGTCTCTGCTTCACTATGTGACCGGCCGAATGACTAATATCTTCCGAGGTTATTGCGTGCAACCCATACTTATCCACATACAGCAGCAGAAAACTGTGCAGAATAGACTGTCCCAGACTATTGTTTCGTACTGTGCTGTTTGATGTCGGAGTGGCTTCCTGGACAATTCCTGTATGAGCGATTTGTTTGCATCCACTTGGCTGCTAAATAACTTCTCACATCAAAGAGGGCCGCTGTGTCCCGCTCACACAATGGGATCATGACGGGCGATGAATGACTGGACTGTGGACAAGGGTAATGCCTTCCGCTCGCCTGATGAATATCAGTGTGTACAGATTTATGCCCTGAAAACTATAAACACACACTGAACGTCAAGGGGGGGAAAAAGGCCTATATCAAAACTTACTGTAGTAAAAAAAAAAAAAAAAAAAATGAAAACAATATATATTGTTATTGACAATAATAATATTTGGAAAGAATTTAGGTTCACATAATGAAGGAAAAAGTCTATGCAGACAAAGTGACCTCATATTGGTCAATTATATTATTATTATTAATAATAAATTATTTATGTTACTAAATTAATCTTGTTTTAAGTACGTTATATGAATGTATACAATTTTTTTATTTATAAAATAACAAATAATAAAAATAGTTTATTTATCTAATAATAATTTATGCATTTTTAAATAATTATTTATATTAAATTGATGTAAATTATTGTTGTTGCTATTCCTGTTATTAATATTATTATTATGATTGGTGAATTGTGGCATTTTGTGGTCAAATATTATTTCATCGTTATAATAGTTTAATTTATGTTTTCTAATTTGGTCAATCCATATATTTACCTTTATTTTAACTATTTCCCATGACTATTATGTTGCATGCTAAATATGCAAGTTATAATTTATCATTTTTTTAGCTAATAATGATGATGATAATGATTATTATTATTTATTGTTGTTGTTGTTGTTGTTCGTCTTCAATATCTTTAATTGACTTGTCAACTGTCAGACATTTAAAGACATTCACCCATCCACCCTCATAAAACATAGATTGATTTATCGATCTGCTCTCTCTCTACTAGACTGGGCCGCTGTCTTCCCTTCACTTCCTTCCTTTCATTGTGCCATTTACCTCGACAGAGTCTTCTCCTCTTCTTCAAGGTGTCTTTGAGACGGCCTCTGTTAAAACGACCAGATGAGCAGCAAGTCAAGCTAAGATCTGAGCAGTGACGTCTTCATTTCTCCCATAGAATGGGAAAGCATGGAAATACGGCCATCGTTAATGGGAGTCTGGTATCTGTACCAAGTCATTTGCCTATTAAATGTTAACCTAAAACAACAAAAAAAAAAACAAAGATGAAAGGCAGTTGAATCGGTGATCTTATTTTAAGTAGTTTCACACAGACAGGCCAAAGAGAGCATTCACTACCTGCAGACCATCTGAAACATTTTAAAGTGATTGACAGAGCGTGTAAAGTTCAGTCCCACGCTGCAGAGACGAAGCCTGCCAACTCTTCAAACACTCCTTCCAATTGAGTTTTCACAGTCTTTTTCATTTGACATTGAGATGATCTAATCACGAGAACTGTACAGCAGTGAAATGATTGTCATCATTTTGAAAATAACAAGCCGTGAGCGATCATTGGAGTCCGTAAATGCAGCAGGAAACGGTGTAAATCTTTCTCTCCGCACTAAACACTACTGTGGAGGATCATTTAGGAAGTGGCGTCCGCTTGGCAACAGCGCCAACTCTCTCACGCTAAAGGATGTGCTGAGAGCCATATCCCGTGTCTTTACTAATCACAGAAAAGCATTTCACGCTCTGTCATTTCCTCTGGTGGAGCTTCTCTCTCTGGACCAGAGTAAATATAACCTGTCTGACTGAAATACACTGCTATCTCCACCGCTGGAGAAATGATGTCTGCTCGTGCGACAAGGATAAATCTAGTTGCAGTGAGATGAATAATGCAGTCCTGTCCAATGCATCAAGTGGCCCATTTTTGAGATCCTGGGCTTGACAGATAATGGTCCATTTAAAAATAAATAAATATTGATATGATAGTATATGCACCCAAAAGTTGATTTTGATTGGTGACTCGTGGAATTATGTGGTAAAATATATATATATATTTTTTTATTTATATAATGGATACAAAAAGATTTGGAAAACATTTTCCTACATAGTAGTTCTAGTTTAATGGAAATGTTCATTAATTTCTGGTCCATGTGTATGAATATCAGAACCATTATTTTACAATCATTTTATCTATTTTGCATGACTATATTACGTTGAATTGCGTTGAATGTGTTACAATTTATAATAAATAAAGTTATACTTTTTTTAAGTTAAAAGGATGATTTTTTTTTTTAAATAATATATAATGAAATAAATAATACGGTAATTATTGTTATTTATATACTAAAAATATTAATAATAATTCTAATCTATAGCCTAATATTATAATCAATTTTTTATTTACAGAATAGTGGCATTATAACGAAACAACTCCTAATGTTACTTCCAGTGGGGGGAAAGAAAATGAGCCATTGCTGAAAACAGTGAACAATATATATTATTCATTTTTCAAATATGTGCAACTATTTCCAGAGGGCAGGCGGTGTAAATTTAGACACACTCAGACACTTTCATTCTATTCTGTCATTGATCTGCTTTGACACAGAGGAAGAGAGCACACTTCTCTCAACACACACAGGAAGTCCCGGCCGCTCTGACGTCAATCAGGGACGTCCTCCACTCCGATTGGCTGCTCGTACTCTCCAGAGTGCCAGGGGACGATGCCAGTGGGACGGGAAGTTGGTGTAGGTGGAGTGAAGTTGCCCAAAGCTCACGGGCACGACGCAGAGCTAAAAAGCACTCAAGGCCAACAAACGTGCTCACATCCTCTCTGGAAACACTACCTTTCTCAGCCACTTCCTCTTTTTTACGTGCCATTAAAGTCAAAAAGACTTTTGAGTGTACGTTTGAGTCACTCGTACTCTTTACTGTGCTCTATCTGCATATTTCACAGACAATGTCTGTGAGATTGCTTTGTAATACTCAGGTATATATGTGATGCTTTGTGGACAAGAGCATCTGCTTAATGGTTTCTATGTAAAATTAAAGGAAACTTATAAGCACAACCGAACAAGGCTTTTCATGCATACAGACTGACATGCGGGTTTGTGTATGAAGAAAAAAATCTGTTTTTAAGGTCTGAAAAGAGATTTTGCCTGGGGTTAATACAGGTAAAATAAGACACTTAAACATTTATTATTTTCTCTATGTCCCACTGAGCAAAAAAAATTGTTTATTCTAAATAAAAGTATGGGACATTGCCAATGTTTTTCACATAGAATCCAAATGGCAATCAGAAAAGGTCCCAGTTTACCTGTACTCACCCTAGTGAGCGTAAGGCTATGTTCAGGCAACCCGATCACACTAAATACGTGTCTATAGCACGTAGTGTGTTTATCGTGTTATTTATACACGAAAATGAGTTTTTACGTGCATATGATATGCATGGGTTGTTAAGGGAAGGTTTAGGAGTGGTGTGGGGTGCGTGTCGTGTGTATTATACGTTTATGTAGAATTAGTGGTGTGGGGTGCGTGTGTATTATACGTTTGGGTAGAATTAGTGGTGTTGGGTGCGTGTGTATTACACGCAATGAAGTGCGTATCAAATGCACGTGAAAACTGCGTATCATATGCACGTAAAAACAAATTTTCGCGTATAAATAACACGATAAACACTACGTGCTATAGACACGTATTTACGTGAGAATGGGCTGGTTCAGACTGCAGGTGAATGTGGCCCAAATCCGATTTTTTTGCTCATATGTGACTCTGATCTGTTTTTCTCATGACATTGTGAATGGCACAAACCACATTGAATCCGATCTATTCCATTCTGATTTGTGCCACTTCCATATGTCGTCCTTAATTATATACAAGTCAGATCTTTTGCAATGCAACCACAGTCTGAACAGTCATATCAGAATTCGTGAGACTTTTACATCACTCTAGATCAACATCCGTCACAGTTCTGCGCTCATGGGAGTCACTTCACAGAATTGGCATACACAAAGTTATCAAGACAGTTGCGAAAGGTAGTCAGTGAAGGACAGTGATGTGTCAGTACTCATAAGTATTACAGTGACAGCTCTATATACTGTTCAAGCAAAACATGAAGTCTTGTATCATAAATGCACTGTAAAAAAAAATAGTTGGATTAACTTAAAAAAGTAAGTTACCTGGTTGCCTTAAAATTTTGAGTTCATTGAAATAAAAAATTTGAGTTAATACAACAGGAGATTGGTTTAATAGAAACTCAAAATATTATGTTGTCTGAACTACATTAATTATCTAAGTTGATTTGACAAAATATAAAAAGTTGTGAAAACAAATCATCAAAATTCATTTTTACAGTGTGTTTAAAAACTGCTCTCTTTTTTTTTGCATTCTCATCTTAGTTTTCAATATAGCCTGCGCGTAAATTTGCTGGCTTCCGCGACAGATCACACAGTAAAGAAATGTGTAAGTGTTTACCTGAATGTCTTCTGTGTTTACTTCCACATGACAGCATGTGATGTCTTTGTATCGTTCTTTTGCGCATGCGGGTCCGTTCAGGATGATCTGTTCACACTGGAATCTGAATTTAGTATTAAGGCTTGCAATGTGAACGTAGCCTAAGAGACTTCTTTTATAGGTTTTAACAATTTGCACAGTGCCTGAACTGCATGTGTAATATTTAGGGATTATTAGGGATTCATTCAAATCTCTAAGCAATGCTCTAAAGTAAGCAGTAATAATAAAGATTCTTGCTTTAGCCAACATGTTAATTATGCTTTTCATTCAAGGCTGGTGCATGTGGCAGCAAATGTGACTCCATCTCTTCATATAAAGGCAGAGTTAAAGGTCAGACATTCAGCTGACAGTGTCTCTGACACACACACACACACATACTGCCCTGACTGTGATGCGTCAGGGGTCGCTGGTTCTATTACTAAGGGAACATGAGGGGACAACACTGAGGAGGATGATGATATGAGCCAAAGATGCTTCAATTCCCCAGTCTCTCGCTCTTTCTCTTTCTCAGACCCTCAGGCTATGATCACCCTCTCCATCCCCTTCTCTTCACTGCCAACATGGCCGTCTACATCACTGCCGTGTGCTCGTGTGTGTGTGTGTGTGGTGAGCAGGGGTGTGAGAAGGGTTGCAGAGAGGCATGTTGGTCCGTCAGCTCTGCTGGTGTCCCGGGGCTCGCACCAGGTGTTCACACTCCTGCTAATGAAAGAGAAAAGAGCAGGCGAGATGATGGGAGAGCAGCCAAACTGAATGAGCTTCGTCTTCGCTTCGGCATTAACATCTCTATTAAACGCTAGCCAACATCTGCTACCGCTGAACAGGCAAACGCCGTTCACTTACTCACCCTGCCGAGAGCGATCTGGCATGTGTGTGCGTGTGTGTGTCTAGCTTGACTGAAAGGCAACCCGCTAGTCATTTGTCACCTTTGCCTGGAAGTAAAAGATATGAGTCGATCTGCAGTGCATGATGGGATTGCCTCCTATACATTACCTCACGGCATGTACTAAATTCGTTAAGAACTTCTCAACAATAATGTTTTTTCACAGTTCTCGAATTTCCCCTTGTGATAAAGAAGTGTGCTTAATTGTATTGAATGTGCACTTCAAATCTTTAAAAAGTATATTAAAAAAAAAATTTTGTACTTGTAGAAAATATTATTTGAATGAAATAAAAGGTCACTTAAGTGTATTTAAAGAGAGTACACTTTCATGGCTACGTTTCTTAACACTTTTTTTTTAAATCAGATTATAAAATACATATTTAAAGTGCACTGAAAAAGAAAGGAGTTTAGAAACAATGTTCACTCAGAAATTGCCAGTAAATGTCATAAACAAAGAAATATTAAGTTAAACATAAATTAAACATAAATTTTGAAGTAAAAAAACTGAAATAGTAACTATTAAAAAACTTTAAATCAAAAAAATTAAATCAGAATGTTTTAATAATCGTATATTTTGATGTTCACTAACATGTTAAAGCAAATTCAATTCAATTCACATTTATTTGTATTGCACTTTTCACAACGCACATCGTTTCAAAGCAGCTTTACAGAAAATGCATGAGTCCACATTACCATTTAGGGTAACACTTTATTTGAAGGGGTGTGCATAAGACTGACATGACACTGTCATAAACATGACATAACACCTGTCATGAACATGAAGGAGTCTTTATGAATGTTTATGACTGTTGTCATTAAGTGTCATTCGGTAAATTATGACACTTTTAATGCAAAGTTGACATTGTTTAAAATGTCTTTGTTATGACAACTTGACATTACCCAAGACAAAAATGTCTTGATTATGACAACTTGACATTAACAAAGACAGAAATGTCTTTGTTATGACAACTTGACATTAACCAAGAAATCATAACCTGTCAACCTGTCACAAATATGTCATAACAGGTCTAATTATCAAACTTAAAGCATTTTACAGTGTAATAACCCTTAATGACATCTTTATAACTAGTACAATGTGTTCCACTTTACTTGAGGACAAGTCAAATATTCATGACACAGTTATAATGGTGTCATGACGGCCAAAGTTGTGACAGGTTGACAGGTTATGATTTCTTGGTTAATGTCAAGTTGTCATAACAAAGACATTTCTGTCTTTGTTAATGTAAAGTTGTCATAATCAAGACATTTTTGTCTTGGGTAATGTCAAGTTGTCATAACAAAGACATTTTAAACAATGTCAACTTTGCATTAAAAGTGTCATAATTTACCGAATGACACTTAATGACAACAGTCATAAACATTCATAAAGACTCCTTCATGTTCATGACAGGTGTTATGTCATGTTTATGACAGTGTCATGTCAGTCTTATGCACACCCCTTCAAATAAAGTGTTACCCAATTTGGAGTGATCTGTTATGTACATATACAAATCACTGTTAGCTAAAAATGTTTTAATGTAAACAATGTAATATTTTGAGGCAGAAACAATGAAGTAATGAATACTTGTTTGTTAACCAATTATTATGAGTAAATGTAAAGTAACTGACTATCATTTTAACTGTAGTGTGTTTTTTGTATTACATTTATATTTAATATTTAAATGTACTGAATTGCAATTTCATCATTACAAATGTATAAATACAAGTAAATATATGATACTGAATTTTCAATAGAAATTACATTAAATGACATTATTTTATAGTATATTCAGCAATACTCTTTAACCATATTTCAAAGTAATTATGAAACTACATAAAAGCACTCTAGTTGCATTTAATGTATATTAAAACTATGATAATTTTTCATTTGAGTGCAATTGACATGCAAATAAGTGTCCGAAAACATTGCATTCAGTTTGCACTGAAGTATACTCCCTTTAAAGTATATTATTTTCGTTATAATACTCTTTTTAAAAGTATCCTATAAGTGTACTTTTTTTTCGACAAGGGTTCGATTGTCTTATAGAATGATCCACTGGTTGCAGAATCTCTACAGATGCAATACATCACCCAGGAATTGTGTGTCTCATGACTATACTGAGTTTTTGTACATTCTACTTATTTGACACAATGGATTTTGCACGTGTTTGAAAAAGTGTGCCCTCATTAGGATGGGCTTCAACACATAAACAGTTGAGTGTGTGAGTGAGAACGAGAGTGAGAGAGACAGAGAAAAATGAAGAAAGAGTGCATCCCAGACTGGGACTTCATCCATCATTGGAATCAGCATGTGCTGTAATTACTGTGTCAAATAGATGGGAAGATGCCTTTGAGGAGGATGGTGGCTGTGTGTGCGTGCGTGCGTGTGTGCGTGTGTGCGTGCGTGTTTGTGTGCGCGCGCTTGTGCACCTCCCTCCTGATCATTTTCCTCTCCCGAGTCACTTCCTCCTGCACTGTCATCTGTCATGCCTACATATGCTGTCACAGAGTGCTGGCAGCTCTGGCCAATCCCTCCACTGCAGAAACAGCGGGATTTCATACGCGCTGAAGGTTATATCTCACATCAGTCGACGAGAAGGCTATACATTAGGGAAGACTGATGCGATTAGGTAGGGACAGCTATTCCACAACACAGCTGTAACCTTTTATCAGCACAAAATATTGTCAGTGCACACAGCGCTGGCTTGAGATCTAAGGCTGGAAGGTGTTCATTTACGTTAAAGTGTGAGACGGAGCCGTAGCCTAGCGGAAAGCGCACAGGCTTCTAGCACATTGAGCCCAGGTGATCATGCAGGAGACTCACGTGGACTAAACGCTCATGCATCCAGTCCATTTTGCATTCTGTTCTCTTTTTTTCTTAACATGTTGCCAGCATAGCAACATGCTAATATCACTTTAGCATCCACTTAAAAAGATGATACATAGATAAACTTCTCATCTGGCAAAACACCGGTGTATCATATTTTTCACAACTCCCAGTTTTACTCTGAGATTTTCTCATGGTGATTACACGGTGTCTGTGGTGTTTGTTGGCGCGCCTAAGACATCGCTAGAAGGATTAACATCTATTGTTGATCATGGAACAACATTCCTGTCCAAAAACAGTCTTAACCCTATCCCCCTAAACCTAACACATAATTAATCCCTTAAATCAGAGGAAAATGATAGATGATGAATAAGAACGGTATAGAAGCCCCTAACCCTTGTTGTAAACCTCAACTTGACACTCACTAAAAAACTATCCCTCAAATCTGATTGGTTGATTGGAATGTTAATTGTTGGTCTTAGTCACCACATATCAACTTTTGTACACAAATTTTATTTTCAGAAATGTGTACAATTGAGTTTAGACTGATTATTAGTGCCAAAAAATTTGTACAAATGCTTTTTTAACTTTTGTTTTATTCAACAGGGGGGGCACAAATTTGTATAATGACATGTGTATTACACTGGTATTACAACCTATGGGTGGTTTATGAGGACACTTCAAAAGTCCTCATAAATCAAATGGCTTAAAAAACATAAAAAACAATGTTTTATTAAACATTTTAAAATGCAGCATGTCTCCTGTGATATGTAGGTTTAGGGACGGGGCAGTGTAAGGGGACAGAATATATAGTTTGTACAGTATAAAAACCCTTACGCCTATGGGGAGGTGTGTGTGTGTGTGTGTGTGTGTGTAAACAAACATGCTTTTTGCAAGATTAGTTGTAAAAGCTGTGAAAGTGAACAGCTTTTGTGTAAAAATATGTAGCATCAACAGTCATAACAGTGGTTGTAGAATGGATCTGAGTAGATCTGGGAGCTCATGTGTTCATGGAGTGTATAAAAGCAGTGATGTGTGTAAGACATGTCTCTCCTCCCCTCATGAGCAGAAATCTGAGAGATGAGGAGAGTCCCGGGGCCATATGGCTCAGCTGGAGGTACCAGGAGCGCCCAGGCGAAACCATGAGGTGGAAACGCTTTACTCGCTCTACTGATTCAGAGTCCTATCAAAGAGCCGCCGAACCTGTAAAGAACCCCCTCCCCCGCGCCGGCCCAGATACTAACCTGTGTGACAGGAAAAATGGTAAAACCATTTGACCCGGTGCTGGCCACTGTATCCTTCATCCGGATGAGGACGTCTCGTAAAAATACCACAAAACAGGCTGAGCAATGGGGAGAGGGAGTGCTAAGGTTTGTTTGTTTCAAAAGGAAGAAGTCAATAATTGGCTATGTAAATATCACGGTTAAGCAGCACAACATCTTTCAAAATTGATAATGATAATAATAACCATCATATTAGAATGATTTCCGAAGGATAATGTGACAATGAAAACTGGAGTAATGTCTGCTGAAAACTCATCTTTGCCATCAGAGGAATAAAATACATTTTCAAATGTATTCAAATGGACAAGAATTATTTAAAATTGTAATAATATATCAGAATATTACAGTTGTACTGTATTTTTCATCAAATAAATGCAGCCAAAAACATTTCAAAATCTTACCGACCCCCACCGTTTGAGCGGCATTGTACTTCCACTCCATATAACTGTATTATGATACCACAGATCCATTGTGTCACAAACTGTAAGCCCTAGCATCCAGCTGTAATTGTCTTAAAATTAATAACATTTAGGTTAAAAAAAAATCTAGCTTTTGCCTTGTATTCATCGAATGATAAATTGAAAGAGAATCTTCTTATCTTGCACATTTGCACTTTGGAAATACATCATCAGCATGTGTTTGGCATGCTATACTGATTTGAGATGCACTTATTGCAATTACACACAGTTTAAGATGGTTTATTAATTCAGAACATTCACTCTGAACACATCTAAAACATTTTTTAATGTTTCAAAAACGTTTCTTTCTTGGTTATGCTAACATTAGGGATGCACTTCAAAAATCCATAGTGTCCATATATTTGGCTCTATTTTCAGCATTACTCATTTGAGATGCACTAATTGTAATTGCAGACTGTTTAAGATGGATAGTGTGCAAATTGAAATTTAACCCTTGTGTTGGTTTTGTGCTTTTGTAGGCCGAATCAGCTACTGCAATAACAACAATTATTGACATCACCACCCAACTTGATGATTTGAGGTGCATCAGTCCACAGATAACAGTTCATCTCATTACTGGGGATGTAAACTGGAAATCAGTAATCAATCATGCATACAAGCATGCCATGCTAGAAGAGGCAACAACCTGGCTACCAAGTAGTTGTGTTTTTGAATTTGGTTACCAGTCATATCTCAGCCATTAGCTGGTTGGCCAGCCAATGTGTGCCCAAAAACCAGTTTGAACACCTGCAGTTGTAGCTTGATTGTTGCACGTCTTACATGATCTATTAGCATGGACCAGCCAATGGCCATCTTATACCAGCTGGAAAAATATTTTCGTCTTGGAAATACCTGCTTTTTTCCCTCCTTGATAGTTTGTTATCTTTCATCCGTGAACACCATAGAGAGTACTTTCCGATCTCATGCGTTCACATTTAGGTGAGTTACACTAACAGGTTTTGTGCTTTCAGCGCTTGCAGCCGCAGGTTTATTAGGAAGTGGCAGCTCTCATGGGCTATTAGGAGTGTGTAACATTCTGTGCCATATGCTGGTTGTTTGGGAACAGAAAACGAGCCGCTGTGTGGCTGAATGTAACAAACATTTTGGCAGTTAATTACCACGGTGACATCTATAACCAAGACTGGACGACAGACGCCAAAGACAAGGAGACGAGACAAGACAAGCCCTTGTGAGACCAATAAAGGGGAAAAAGGTAATGTTCTGCATTTTGGTTTAAATTTAAAACGTTTACCATATGTTGTTGTTGCAAATATCTCAAATCTACCATTTCTCCCTAAGCATTTCCCATCTAAATTAGTGGCATGTATGAGGGGGCTATAGCATTCAGCAATTCTGAATTGCATCACAGCTCCAATTCCACTCAGGTAATTGGTTTGCACGCTCAGCTTCCGAACCCGAACTGTACAATGAAACTTCGCCCGGAGTCACACCTCAGGTCAGATCTTTATTACAAGAGTGGAATGAAACGGTTCCTTTCTTCCCTTCCTCCACTGCAGATATACAAAGCAAACGTGTCGTCCAAAGAGCCGGAGGGTTATTTTAAGCAGCCTCTGGCTGAGTGGCGTGCGTCGGGTAATCAGCATGCAAGGAGAGGTAATTTAAAGATGTCTCGTCGCTGACAAGAATTAAATTGTGTTTTGATTTTCTCATTAGCCTAATCTCAAGTGGGCCTCGTTATTGTGTAATTTTCCGGCGTTGACACGACATCTTGTTTTGGGAGCTGACAGCCTTATGCTGTCGGGGAGGTGGAGGGGTATCAAGCGTGAGCTCGGAGGACACTGATTGGTCCCCTCCCTCTGAGCTGATATGAGCAGGGATGTTATATATCGACACCTGGGGCGGGGCTGGGGAGCGGGACGTGACTGGCTTGGGCCTCTCAGATGGATCTTTCAATGTCACTTTGTTTTTGAGATGCCATCACTTTTACAACAGAGTAAATTAGCTTTTCAGGGTCCTGGCGTTTCTCTCTGGGAGGCTGTCGGATCTTCAGTCATTCCTCTCGCTCTGACACTGGCTTCATATCCCAGTGCCGCCAGTCCCCCGTGCATCCGCTGAATCTGATCAAATCGGCGACTTCTAACGAAGTACACCAGTACGTGACCGCGTGCTGACACTTCGTTTTTATCTAACACTCTGACAAGTTTCTTAATGTGAAGCCCTGTTTTTTGGGGGTTTTTTTACAGCCGCGTTTTTTAAAACTGTGTTTTGCACAGTGTTTTTTTAGCACATTGCCAAAATAATCATCAAATATGCAATTACAATTGGAAAGATGCAAGCTTTGTTTCCGAATGCCCAAAATACAGATACAGTGTCAATTTAAAGTGCCCATATTATGCTATTTTAAAGGTTCCTAATTTTGTTCCGGAGTCTCCTACAATAGGTTTGCATGCATCCAAGATCATAAAACACCTTATATACTCATAATTCACTTCATTTCTCATAATATACATTGCAGCATCAGCTCTTTTTTCACAGTGTCTGAAACTGTTCAATAAAGGATTCAGTCTCTATAAGCCCCTCCTTTCCAAGAGCCTACTCTGCTCTAATTGGTCAGATGGCCCAGTCTGTTGTGATTGGGTTACTTGCAGCAACGAAATGCCCATTTCCATTGGAATTTCAGCTCCGAGTCCTCGTTCTTTGGAAGTGCATGCAAAGTGGATTTGTTTCTTGACAACATGAACCAAACTCTTTCAAGCCTTAGCTAAAACTAGTGTTTGAGGGCTGGTCAAAGTTGACGTTGTTCTTCGGCATAACAAATTAGAGCCCGATCTCATGAAAGTGCGTATCAATACCACGAATGTTATTTCTCGTGCCATTTATACGCCAAAAATAGTTTTTGCGTGTATATGATACGCAGTTTTTGGCGTGTAATACGCACACAACCCCCTTCCCCCCTCCCCCTAACCCTACCCAAGCGGTTTTCAGTGCGTAGCATTTACACGCAAAAACCATTTTTGGCGTATAAATGACACGAGAAATAACATTCGTGGTATTGATACGCACTTTCATGAGACTGCGTTGCAAATTAGCGTAATGGCAGTCTACATGGCTATGCAGGAAGTAAGACTGGAATTACTGATGTCCTGTTTCAGGCAGTTCAGAATCGGTTCTTTCTTTTAGGAGACAATAACAAGAACTACCATTACACACATGAAAGGTTATATCCGTGAAAAAAAAGTACAACAGGAGGACTTTAATAAACTTTTGTGAATGAACTGAAAACACACACTCTACTCCGCTGCTGTATAAAAACCTTTAGTCATGTGGACCTCATTTCACTTTGTAAGATTTTGGACGTTCCCCATCTCACAGAATCACTGCTGTGAACTCCTGGAGAAGTCACCTCCTCTTTTAAAATGGAAAAAAAGACAGGCGGCAATGTCTCATTGTCTCATTATGATTAAACCTCCTGAAAAGAGTAAAGAAAAGTGAATAGCACACAGTTTAGTCATACATTTTGAAAATAAATTATTTGGAACTTTAAGGGAACAACAAGACCCATCAGCATTTCTATTGAAATATGAGTGTATCTTTTGCATAGTTTCACCCTGATGCATTTTTATTGGCTGTCACATTTTTGACAGCGGAGATAAATCATCTTCCCTAATATCTTGGATTCTCTCCCTGGTTTCATATTCTGTTGCCAGTCTTTAGCAAGCCAAATGTGAACAGAGTGACCCCAGCTCTGATCCCTACACCTGTTGTACTGAATCCTGTACTTAGACAGGTATAATGGGCTTCATTTCAAAGCAAAGACACAGGCTCTGTTGAAATTTTTACACAAAAGCTGTGTGCCTAGACAGCATATTAAGGCATTATAAACATAAAAAAAAAAAAACTGGAAAATAATGCTGCCTTCAAAGATATCTTATTTTGTCTTAACTCAAAGGTAGCATCAAATAAATCATTGATGGAGGGTGTCATCCCAGAATTCATTGCAAGAAGGTCAGTGAAAGCTCAGTGTTGGTGGACAAAGTGAGAAAATTGTCAACTATAAATGTAAAAGAATTCATGGCAAAATGTGTCACGGTTTCCAGAACAATATTAAGCAGCACAACTGTTTTCAACCTTGATAATAATAAATGTTTTTTGAGCATCAAATCATCATATTAGAATGATTTCTGAAGGATCATGTGACACTGAAGACTGGAGTAAGGATATGCTATCACAGGAATAAATTACATTTTAACATATATTAAATGGTCACATTTTTTTATCAAATAAATGCAGCCTCGTTGAGCTTAAGAGACTTCTTTCAAAAGCATAAAAAAATCTTAAAGATTTCTAACATTTGAACAATGTGTAAATATATTTGTGTATAATGTAATGTAATGTTTACTAGAGTAACTAACTGTAAAGCTACATTATAGGATTGGGTTTTTGCTACATATTGCTAAAAGCAAAATCCCAAAAGGATGTCTGCATTTCTTACATGATTTCTGTGTTCCTTGATTTTGGCATCAATGTCAGTGCTAAAGTGACACTCCACATCACTTGAAGTATCCATGCTTGTAGGTAAATCCTTATCCACTACTATGTTAAATAAAGTTTGTAGATTTTCAACCTGACATTTTGACCTTTAAAGTGTTTTTCCTGTGCGATAAAAATCTGGTACCTTGGATGTGTATTCTTGTACATTACATAAGACCCGCTTGCCATGTCTTTGTCTTGCAGGAAACATTGACTCTGAACACTTTACGGTTATTGTGTTGCAGTGACTCTGATAGTCTCTTATAATTCGGAGAGGTACTCTTGAGATCTATTAGCACCAGTCAGTATTACGCAAAAGCCCAAACCAAACAAAGGCTCATCAATAAAACAATACCGCTACATAAACAATGGAAGAGCTCAGACGCGACGCTCCATAACCTTGGTTCCCACACCTCAACACCCCACAAAAAACACGTCATCATGCTAGTTGCGCAGGGAAGGGTTTTATTTCGACAAGTCTTTCGCATGATGACAGCTTCCTGTTTGAGTAAGGATGTGCTAATTTCCCAGAGTTCCTGCAGCGTCCGTGATTTTCGCGACACACGCACAGACTTCAGCTGGGGTCTCATTTTTTACCCTCATTTGTCACATTGGCACATCCTGGCCTTTGATTATGGCAGGCATTCATTGGTTTGTTTTAGCAGAGGAACACAGGAAAGCACAGTAGCCGGTGGCGATGCCTCGCTGTCTCTTTCTCTCGTACTATCTTTCTTTTACAGTGTCAGAGGGCAGATGACCAGCTCTTTGTTACTGTGACAAGTTCGACGGCCCCTGAAGCTTCTGAGAAACCCTCCGCTCGCGTTGGAGCAAGCGATTGAAATGTCTTTTAAAAACAGCGAGGAAGACCTTGGCCTGACGTCTCTTCACAGAGATTTGTTTTCCTGCTAAGGTTTCGTCTGCTGTGTGTCTGTCTGTTGACATCCATTAGCATAAGAATTAGCCTGCATTTAAGAGACAGGATGGAACATCTGTGTTGATGTGAATTAATTGAAATCCTGAATGCTTGCAGCAGTGCTAATTCGCTGCCTTACTAACAGCATAAGGAAGAAAAAACTCTTTTTTTTGCTATTTAGAGATGTCTGTTTTCCGCTAATTAAGAAACAAACAAAGAACGGATGCCGCAGAATTCTTATCGGCTAATTTCCCGCTGCCGTACTGTGTTGCATATTAAGTGTCTTCGTTTGCACTCTGTCTTTGTGTTGTCTGTGCACAACAGCTCAGCTGATAAGCCATCCCAAAGGTCAAAATGTCACCGATCCCATAATTTCCTGTAAATGCCAAAGCCGTCCTGTGCCCGAGGTTGGCGTGCCGGCGCGGCCTCATTTATATGGGGCTTAATGGGCATGTGGGTGTCAACTAACGGGATCTGACTCTTACCTACATGTGCATTAGGCAGCTACTGATCTGTAGCGGCTCTCCGTTGGGGTACGCTCGCGAGCGAGTCTGCTTTACGCCGTGATCTATTGCCACGTTTAACTGCGGTGATCTATCGCACGGAACTGGCAGTAACGGATGAGCCGGCCGAGCTGGAAAAACTCCCTCATTTGTCTCTGTCGCGGCCGCTGAAGGAGAGGAGACGCTAATGCAGGCCGACGGCACAGAGAAGGGATATAATTATGTCTCTGTGCCTCCCCAAGTGCTCGCTGGGTACCCAGCCGTAATAAAGCCGAGCTTATACTGCGCTCCTCTCCAAATCCCTTCAGGAGCCACAGGAGGCATCCTGTTCTGTGTGTGCGTTCCCGACTCTCGTCGAGTACAATCCGAAGGGTTAGGATCTCCCTTGTAGCTGGCTGTTTCATGAGCAATATGAATGTTCTGGCTAGGGGAGAGTGGGCTAAGCACCGACACCTTTTACTTATGTGTCCCCTGGTCAAGGAGGAATGAACTAGTTACACATTTACATGCCTAGTAATATTTTACAATGTGTGCTGTCAACTGGAATTAGAAGAAAGAGTCAGCTGGGATATTGTGTTGCGTCAAGGGGAGCATTTAGTCATTGGGCAATACACAAATGTGTTCACATTATCTGCATTTTCATACAAATGTATTATTTTACGTTTTATAATATTTTCTGTATTTGAAGACAAAGCTATTTGTTGATCCACTGACCCAGCTTACCTCAAACCTAGCACAATTGACCACTTAGCTACAATTTTGGCCAAAAATAATCTCAATCTTTAGAAAACGAATTTAAAAATAATGTGTGTGTACATTTAAAAATAATTATTTTCTATTCTAATACATTTTAAAATTAAAAAAAAAAAATTGTATCGTTACTCCAGTCTTCAATGTCACATGATCCTTCAGAAATCATTCTAATATGATGATTTGCTGAATACCATTTTTGTACACACACAGACTTGTTTGTATTTTACCTACCAAGAAAATGAACATTCATTTACTTTCTTTTATTTCTATTTTATTGTTTAAAAGCACTTCTCTTGTCTCTATTACAGGCAGCTGAATATGAGAGGCTCTTTCTAAATATATGGTTATTTATGAAAAATATATATATACACATATACATATATATACATATATATATATATATATATATATATATATATATATATATATATATATATATATATATATATATATACACACACACACACACACATACACACACACACATACATATATATACACTCACCGGCCACTTTATTAGGTACACCTGTCCAACTGCTCCTTAACACTTAATTTCTAAGCAGCCAATCACATGGCGGCAACTCAGTGCATTTAGGCATGTAGACATGGTCAAGACAATCTCCTGCAGTTCAAACCGAGCATCAGTATGGGGAAGAAAGGTGATTTGAGTGACTTTGAACGTGGCATGATTGTTGGTGCCAGAAGTTTAATTTTTCTAAAATGTGTCCATCTGAAGTTAGAAAATCACATACCTTTTCGGACGGCATAAGGTAGAGAAAATAAAGGGGGTATCAGTTTACTCTCCTTTAGCTACTATTTATAAACCTTACATGTGATTTCATGAATTTACAATTAAAGGGGTGTTCCAAGCAAACAGCTGTGTGTTTATATTAGGAGTGTACGATTCAGAAAATGTCACGATTCCGATTTTTAGGCTCACGATTCGATTCAATAGCGATTTTCGATGCAAAAACGATTCACAGTATGTAAATGTAGTTACTTTTCCTATGTAGGTATTAGGGATGTGCATCTCCATAACTGAGGCCGATGCGATATGCATCTCGATGCATAGCCAACGATACGATACATTAAAGATAGGCTACATATAAGCAGCTACCGATGCAATGCAATGCGATTCACTATTATTACGATGCGGTGCGATTCGATTTCAATTCAACGCGATGCGATTCAATGTAATACGATGCAATGGAGAAAAATATGATGCTATGCAATTCAATATGGTATAGATAGTTATAGACTTTTATTTATTTTGTTCAAACATAGAGCAAATCATAAAGTAGCTTTAAGTGCCATCTGACTTTTAACGCATGGCTCTTTCACATACAAAAGATTTGGTTTTCACAAAAAAAAAAACATCGCGTTGCGACGTTCGTCTGTTATAGGACAACTTAGTTTGAATAAATTTTATTTTGAATTTGAATTTGCTCTACGTTTATTTAAAATTAACAGCCAGACAACTAGCAGTGACTGAGCTTTCCATTAAATGAATCACACACAGTAAACAAATCCTTAACAAAAAAAAAACAACAGGCCTATTCTGGTGGGTGCGGTGATGCAGTGGTGACGCATTCATGTAACATGTAAGGGAGGCGCTGCCAATAAGCACCTAAAATCTGTCACAAAGAACCAGCAAAAGTAATGATTATGAATATGTAAAATATAGCAATGAGATATTTTAATTATTAATAAACAAGTGTTTTCTTTGCCAGTGTCGGCTGCAAAGATGAAGTTGACGATGCTGACTCGCGATCTTCGCAGTAGTCAACGCGCCAGAGAGAAATGCACAATTCATACGGATTATCTGCTTATTACATAAGCAGAGAGCAGTCTGTAGTCTTGTTTTCTTACGTTTTGAATTGTTCTGTTTAAAAGTAGACATGTCTGTGAGGCAAGGAGGCTACCTTATACGCTGAGTTTCGGTTCATTTATGAGACGAGCTCCAGTTCACGCGCCAGCGCCTCCGTGTTTATCGTCTGTTATATTTAAGATATTTTAATAACACGGTTTTGGCGGTAATAGAGTTCTAATGACGGTGTTCAACTATAACCGTCGGTCTCACGGTTATATAATAACGGTCACACCCCTAGTTTTAACAAACAATAATAAAAATAAAAAAACCTTTCACAAACATATATTTATTTACATTTGAATACAGTTATTAAAGACCTATGTTAGGAGTGTAACGGTTCACAAAATTCACAGGTCGGTTCAATACGATACACTTGTGTCACGGTTCGGTACGTTTTTGATACAGCAAAAAGAAAGAAAAGCCAGAGAAATTTCCTTGATTTAATTTTTTTAATTAAAACTAACATCATAAAGTATGTTTGTGGAATGCTTTATATCAGGCTTGATGTAATTTTACTTGATTTGTGATTTAATAACTATCTTATTTTATTGATTCGAGTACTCAAATTTTCTATGCATCTCTGCTGCAAGCTAAACCACAACAGTGGCGTTTGCATTTATTTATTTTACATGTTTATTTTTTTGCTTTGATTGTAGCTGCTGTCATGAAATGGGACCCAGCTGCAACAGAGGCCCAAATAAAGTCTGCAGCCGATCATCTGAAACATGCCCCCGGGAGAGTCAGGGCGTGCTGCTATAAATGAAGCTTGTGAAGCTTATAGCAGCCACATTTTGTTAATTGATATGTTATACTGTTTTAACAACATTTTATAGATTGTTTAAAGGGAAATTGTGTTCATTTATACCTTTACTGTTCTGGCTTTTAAGTTTTATTGTGTTTATTTATACTTTAATGTTCTGGCTGTTAAGTTTTGGTCCAGCAGAAAAAAATAGTAATAAAATATTTATTTTGAGATTTAAATAGTTGATTTCTTGGAGTGATCAGTTTGGTTTACAGGCAAATGGTAAGCAGTTTATTACAATTATATTGATAAGATATACAAATGCAAGACTTGTATACACTACACAGTTGCCGTATTCAATTGAGTATTCAATATTATTAATGTTCTTTAAAATCTTATTTAGGTCTGTGTGTCTGCAGTTTCATGACACGACAACTATTAACAATGAGTAACTGGGTTTTTCTCAGTGAGAACTAACTCACTGCCACTGTTTTGTACAACTTTTATTCTGGCTGCCTTTAGATGTCTAACAATTACGTCTGTAGCACGTCTTTAATTTACGTCTAAACAATGTCCTGAAAATACGTATAAAAAACTTTCATTCTGGCTCCTGTGAGGATGTCTTCTGGATGTCTAACAATTACGTCTGTAGCACGTCTTTAATTTACGTCTATACAATGTCCAGAAAAGACGTATAAAAAACTTTCATTCTGGCTCCTGTAAGGACGTCTTCTGGATGTCTAACAATTACGTCTGTAGCACGTCTTTAATTTACGTCTATACAATGTCCAGAAAAGACGTATAAAAAACTTTCATTCTGGCTCCTGTAAGGACGTCTTCTGGATGTCTAACAATTACGTCTGTAGCACGTCTTTAATTTACGTCTATACAATGTCCAGAAAAGACGTATAAAAAAATTTCATTCTGGCTCCTGTGAGGACGTCTTCTGGATGTCTAACAATTACGTCTGTAGCACGTCTTTAATTTACGTCTACACAATGTCCAGAAAAGACGTATAAAAAACTTTCATTCTGGCTCCTGTGAGGACGTCTTCTGGATGTCTAACAATTACGTCTGTAGCACGTCTTTAATTTACGTCTATACAATGTCCAGAAAAGACGTATAAAAAAATTTCATTCTGGCTCCTGTGAGGACGTCTTCTGGATGTCTAACAATTACGTCTGTAGCACGTCTTTAATTTACGTCTACACAATGTCCAGAAAAGACGTATAAAAAACTTTCATTCTGGCTCCTGTGAGGACGTCTTCTGGATGTCTAACAATTACGTCTGTAGCACGTCTTTAATTTACGTCTATACAATGTCCAGAAAAGACGTATAAAAAACTTTCATTCTGGCTCCTGTGAGGACGTCTTCTGGATGTCTAACAATTACGTCTGTAGCACGTCTTTAATTTACGTCTATACAATGTCCAGAAAAGACGTATAAAAAACTTTCATTCTGGCTCCTGTGAGGACGTCTTCTGGATGTCTAACAATTACGTCTTTTAGACGTGTTCTAGACGACTTTTTGCTCGCTGGGGCTGGTCTGAGTATTTCAGAAACTGCTAATCTACTGGGATTTTCACGCACAACCATCTCTAGGGTTTACAGAGAATGGTCCGAAAAAGAAAAAACATCCAGTGAGCGGCAGTTCTGTGGGCGGAAATGCCTTGTTGATGCCAGAGGTCAGAGGAGAATGGCCAGACTGGTTCGAGCTGATAGAAGGGCAACAGTGACTCAAATAACCACCCGTTACAACCAAGGTGGGCAGAAGAGCATCTCTGAACGCACAGTACGTCGAACTTTGAGGCAGATGGGCTACAGCAGCAGAAGACCACACCGGGTGCTACTCCTTTCAGCTAAGAACAGGAAACTGAGGCTACAATTTGCACAAGCTCATCGAAATTGGACAATAGAAGATTGGAAAAACGTTGCCTGGTCTGATGAGTCTCGATTTCTGCTGCGACATTCGGATGGTAGGGTCAGAATTTGGCGTCTACAACATGAAAGCATGGATCCATCCTGCCTTGTATCAACGGTTCAGGCTGGTGGTGGTGGTGTCATGGTGTGGGGAATATTTTCTTGGCACTCTTTGGGCCCCTTGGTACCAATTGAGCATCGTTGCAACGCCACAGCCTACCTGAGTATTGATGCTGACCATGTCCATCCCTTTATGACCACAATGTACCCAACTTCTGATGGCTACTTTCAGAAGGATAATGCGCCATGTCATAAAGCTGGAATCATCTCAGACTGGTTTCTTGAACATGACAATGAGTTCGCTGTACTCAAATGGCCTCCACAGTTACCAGATCTCAATCCAATAGAGCATCTTTGGGATGTGGTGGAACGGGAGATTCGCATCATGGATGTGCAGCCGACAAATCTGCGGCAACTGTGTGATGCCATCATGTCAATATGGACCAAACTCCCTGAGGAATGCTTCCAGCACCTTGTTGAATCTATGCCACGAAGAATTGAGGCAGTTCTGAAGGCAAAAGGGGGTCCAACCCGTTACTAGCATGGGGTACCTAATAAAGTGGCCGGTGAGTGTATATAGGCCTATATATATATATATATATATATATATATATATGCACCCTTTACCCATGGATCTTTTCCCACATTACCCCTTTTTTATGAAATGCATGTTCTTAGCAACTTTCAGTATGAACTTTACTTTGAGCTTATTTGGCAAGAAAGCATCTGTCAGGAGCATAAATGCAAACAGAGTGTAAATTTAAAACATAATTACCAGGAAATCGAGGGTTAATAATCCTGGACTAGTCCATTGAGGAACGCATCAAATGATTTATGCAGGAGATGAATCAAAACACAATTCTCCATGGTATGGAGGCTGGGAAACATATGCAGGTCTGTAAATCTGTACACAACACTAGAGTGAGAAGAAAAAACACAAGTACACACAAACACTTTTCCTTATGTTGGCCCTGAATTTTTCACTGTAGAGTGAGTCCCAAATTTCCCTTTTGCAATGCAATATTTTTTTCTTAAAAAAATATATTATTAGCAAAGCATTTTGGGTTTTATTTGAACATTGATTTGAGAATGTCTCTATGCTTTAATAACAGCACTGGAGCTGACATGAACATGCTGATCACGTTCTTCATGATCTGAAATTATTCAAAAAGCATCAAAAATCTTGAGCTTCAGTGGAAACAAGTATGTTTAAAAGTCTGCACAAAGAGGCAGATAATCAGAGTCAGAAAATGTTTTTAAACTAATTTCCAACTTTTTTTTGTTTTTAATTTTTTAAAATAAAAAATGATTGTTAATTTCCACAAATATAAAATCAAAAGTATTATCTTATGTCACAGTACACCAAACGCATGTATCGCTGTACACCTCGAAGACATTTAAAAATGTATATTTATGGATTTGGTAGATTTGGTTTCAGGGTTGTATATAACTAAAATCATTTTAAAAAATCGTCTTAAAATAAATAAACTTGAATTGAACTAAAATAAAATATTGAAAAATATAATTTAAAAAGAACACCGTTATAAAATTAATAAAAACTTTATAGACATATGGCGTTTTTTATATATATATTTTTTTTTTAATATATATAGAAAGACAAAAACACAGGAAAATTACTAAAACTTTAGCTAAAATGATAATTAATAATAAATAAATGAATAAATAATTCTAAATATTAATAAATATTATAACATTATCTACTAAAATAGCACGAATCCAGATCAACTTAGAATGCATTTATATATAGAATGTATCAGCTTAACATTAAAAACCTCTCAATCAGGAAATACATATTAAACCCACATGCATGGTGTCGTGTATATTCCCAATTCCTGTCAGAATCCGGAAATGCCCCAAACTGAGTGTTTGAAACTCTTCAAGACGTGGCTGTAGTTGTCGGATCAGAGAAACCCATCACACAACCGATGTGACTTCACATGCTCCGGGACACTTTGAAGTGTCGGCTGACCACTTGTAGCTCGTCTTAACACTTTCTTTCAGCCGCTACAGGCCCGAGAAGGAGATGAAGGGCCTGTTATGTCAATTAACCAGCCCGGCTCATGCGTCTGGCTGCGATTCAAGGTTGCACGGGAGGAGGGAAGGCTAGTGTTAGAACGGTGGAGTTATTCATGTCACCGAGTATTTCCCCAACAACTGCTGCAGACCGCATGCAATCGAGCCGCAGACTGGGAGAGATTATTCCTTCGGTCCTGTAAATGTTTTGATGGATGAAGTCTTCCTGGTTTCACATCTATCTCCCAGGTCTGTGGTCCACTGAAGTTCTTGTGCAAACACATGGCTATGACAAACAGGAAGGCCCTGCTGTTTTATGAGGACCTGCTAGAGCGTGAACACTCAATCTGTATGTCTTTCACTCTTTCTCCCCAGAGGATGAAATCTCTTTAATATCTTCAATATATAATTGTTTTTTTCTTAGACATCAATGAGATTTTGCTTCTAAAATTTTGCTCCTAAAAAAAAGACCCTGTAATCTCAAATTGTGCAGATTTGCAAGATACTGTGAAGTTTGTGATCAAAAGTTATCACAATATAAACACAATTATTTCTCATCCAATTCCCCAGTGATATTTTAGTATTATTTCTATGCTATTATAGTCATTATTATTATTTTCACTTTATTTTTTGTAATTTTGTTGTTTTTGTCATCTTCATTAGTTTAAAAAAAAAACATATATATATATATATATATATATAGCTTTAAGTTTCAGTAATTGTACTTCAGATGAACACATTTATTTTACTTAGTTCCCAAGGCACCATTCAAAAGTTTTTCATCCAATTTTTCCATTTTATTTTATTCACTTTAAGCTTTGTTTCGATTTCCAAAAAAAAAAAATTTTTAATATAGTTTTAGTTAACAACAACAACACTGAAATTCTCCAAAGACCAAATCACCTGAACTGCTATACGCATTCATTTTATAGCTCTGTAATATTATGTCAATTGTGTCATTTCTTTTTTCTCCTAAGGAGAAACATCTGAGACAACATTGATATCAAATAAACTAAATTGAGCATTCCAGGATAGTCGACCTAGAAGTGAAAATGCTGGCATCTTCCTCATGTCGTGCCAAACCTGTATAACTTTCTTTCTTCTGCAGAACATAGACAATATTTTGAAGAACACTGGGAACAAAACAATTTTGGACCCCATTGACTTCCATTATATGGACAAAAAAAAGTCTTGTTTTTTGTTCCACAGAATAAAGAAAGTCATACAGTTTTGGAACGACATGAAGGTGAGTAAATATGACAGAATTATTATTTGTGAGTGAACTATCCCGCTTTGTTTCCTGAGCCGCGAAAGGGCAAACTTTGAGCAATGGTCTCTCTTTCTGCTCTGTGATGCAGGAACTATATCTAGGAGTTTATTTGCAACAACAAAAAAAATATTATGCAAACATACTTTCCTAAAATTGTCAGACCTTAGCCAAACTCTGATTAAGCTCTGACCGAAACATTACCTCTACCTCATTCATAATCCTCTTCCAGAACCATTTACCTGGAGAGCAGAGCTGACCTGCAGTGGCAAGAAGCATCATCATTTATACAAACCCTGCGAGAATGAACTCACTCGCACTCAGTTTGCTGATGAAGAGGATTTGGGCTGTTCGGCCAATAGGTGTTACACTTTTACTAATATGTCCAGGATTGTGTCTTCCCAACACGAAAATCCTGCCAAACATGGAAATTACACATCACCTTTTAAAGATTAATGAAAGCGGCCAGAGATAAATGCACGTGAAGGGATTATACTCATTGTGAATCACTATAAAAGGCTCATCATTCTCATTAAGCCACAGTTGTGCTCTTTTAATTGGAAACTTAACAGATGCACATAAAACATCAGCTCAGAGGCACTCCAAGTATATATCTTGTCTGTCATTGAGACACGTTGAGCTTTCACGGGTCATCTGGTTTGAGGTCTAAGCAACTGGTGACTGTCAGAATACAGAGTAGATTCTGGAGAAGATGTGAACCTGCCATTAGAGGAAGATGAAGAGGAGCAGGAAGAGAGAGCATTCATTTATCACACTCCCACTATAAATATCCAATTTTAAGATAAAAACAAATGTATTTATATAAATTATCCATCTATCTATCTATCTATCTATCTATCTATCTATCTATCTATCTATCTATCTATCTATCACATGTGGTCCAAAGCTAACATTTTTATGTGCTTCTTACAGCAGATAACTATGCTTTGGGGAAGCACTTTGTGAAGATTAAGTGCACTAACGTTGTTCTTAGTGCTTCTGGAAACCCAGCCCAGTTTGGTTCGTTCTTTATAAAGAAAAAAATGGGTTTTGCGCATTGCTGTTAATGATTGTTACCCGCCCAGCTGACGCGAAATATCACTGGCACTCTAGCGACATGAGAACATGAGACAGGAGACGTGTCCAGTTGTCCCCTGAAGCAAGCAAGTGTTGGTATCTTGGCTGTGTCCCGTCAGTTTAGCCTAGTGGGAGAGGACAGCCTCGCCGAGCTGCTGATCTGGGGCAGTTTGGCAAATATCCGCCCCCAGAGACGGTGTGTGTGTGTGTGTGAAGGACTCGGCTGGGCTGCCCGTGAGAGTGCTTGAGGCACTTTACCTTCTTTACCCTCTGCTGGAACACATGAACGTGTTGTGTGTCATGTTCCATAATTCATGCACGTCCCTCTCGTTCTCACTGGATCTCCCTCCTTGGCAGACTGCCGTCTTCTGTCTGTCTGAATGACAGATATGAATTACAGACGTGCCACAGGACGTCCTCGATGGTGCATTCCTCACTTAATACTGAGCTCTCAATGAAACCTGTGTGCAATCATTCATTATTTTGGTTCTTTGTTCAGTTCTCAACAGTCTTCTGGATGTATCTGAGACAAGATGAGGCCAGAAATCCCACAGACTTGCACTGAAGGACCTGAGACACATCTAGCAACACAAGGGTGGCAAGCATCAAAATGTTAAAATCTTCTTAATGATATAAATATGCTAGATTTTGTCATGCAATCATCAGATTCAGGGATGCCAACTATTTTCAAAGGAAATGAGCTAAAGCCTGCTCAGAAAGTAGCTAAATGTCGCTAGATGACATCGTGTAATGTGCTAACTGTCTTCATCTTGATCCGTGCTCACATATGTATCGCTTTTACATATTTTCTGTCAGACAATGGACAGAGTATGAAATAGTGACGTAAACCAGCAGTCCAGAAAGTCGCGAGATGTGTTGCTAGTCGCTAGTTTTTGATAGAAAAAAAGCTAAAGGGGTCTGAAAAGTGACAAAGTCACCAAGTTGGCCACACTGAGCAGATTGTATCCAAAACTTTTTAATAAGTAATTTGTGTTGGGTTTGTGTTTAACTAAATGCATGTTTGATGTATTTGTGTATTGATTTATATAAATAATTAGAAATATAAAAAGTTTCATATTAATGTGTTTACATACTTTGTTGTTTACAAAGCAATTCAAATAATCATTATTCATGTACAGATAGTACAGCCCTTGAGAAAAATAAGTGTACACAAAGTTTTAAAAAAAATATTATTTTAATATTTAAAGTACACTACAAGTGCACATTCAAAAAAAGAATGTCATTTATATCATTTGAAATTTTACTTGCCATGTTTTGATATTGGAGTGACAAAGAACTATAGCGTCTTGAATGCAGCTTTGGGTAAAGTTAACTTCGTATTAAATTGTATCCCATATTTAGAAACTGAAGAAAGAAACGTATACATGTTTGGAACAACATGAGTTTGAGAACATGACAGAATTAAAATGTTTGGGTGAAATGTGCCTTTAAAGACCAGAAATGTAACCCCCTGCTTCCTTAATACAATGATGGTGAGAAACGCAATGCAAAATTAAAATTCATAAAAGAACTCAATTATTTACTGTTTTAAGAGTAATCCAACAATGTGCAGCTCTGGTCCTAACACACTCTTTGTTCATTTTGATGTGTGTGATGTGAGATCATCCCTCCTCTCTCTCTTTACAGTCGCAGCACTTGCTGAAAGCGCACTACTTTTCCATTTCATCTGGGATGATGTGCTCTCTCCTCTCTCCGTGAAGACATTCCTGGCGGCCGAGGTAACACAGATTTACCCTCTGCACCACAAATGTGTTTAGAAAAGATATGATATACGGGGTCCAGCGTTTTATGACTGGAGCTGTTCATTACATTCCTGAAGTGGCAGCATATCTCAGCGAATACTGGTCTCCTTCACCTCCCAACCTGACCTATGTGTGTCCTCCCAGATCAACAGTCAATTACAGCCTCTCTCGTGCGCTCGCTCTCTCGCTTTCTCCCTCAGAGAAGAAAGGCGGTTTTTGGGCCGGCCGCGGTGCCACTGCCTGGCTAATTAGAACCAGGGTCTGTTAAAACGAGAGCTTTAGTAAAACATGCAGTAAAACCCTGAAGGCGAACCATAAACTAACCCATTTCTTTCATTCTTTCAGAGGGGACTAGGTCCGAAACCTGGGCGTAAACTTTTACGAGCACCCCTGGGGTCACCAGTAAACCCGTTAATAGAGATGAGATATGAGGGCTCCCAATGGCCTCCCATTTCGTTTCTTTTTCTGTTTTCTTGTGTTTTTTGTGTTCTTAAGGAGGGTCAAGTGCTTGGGTTCTACAGCTCAGGGTTTCTTAGAGGAGCAGCACCATACAGTATATGCAGTTTATATGTCTCTACAGTATATATATATATATATATATATATATATATATATATATATATATATACTATATTAACCTAAACCTATATACTACCATATAGTACATACCTATGGGAATCTTCGTTTTCAACTATACTTGATGTAGAAAACAAATTTGTCATAAATATTCTAAAATGTAATGATCTGTCAGAAATTGTTCTAATTTGCTAATGTACTCAAGTAAAATGTACTCATTTTAAAAACAGTTATGCTGCTTAATATAATTTTTTTTCTGTTGTCTTTCATGCATATGTTCAAAAGATCATCATTAATTTAATTTTGTCACTTTTAATCAATTTAATGCATCCTGGCTGAATAAAAGTATTAAGTTCTTTCAAAATAAAAATCTTACTGACCCCCAACTTTTGTACAGTATGTGCTGTATATTAGTTATTTTAACTTTTTATAAATCTAATCAAATCAGTCTAACATTATGCTAATTTAATTCATTTGAACAATTCACAATCCCATAAATAATCGCTAAGCAAAGTACCCAATTGAAGACATTGTTGTGAGTAAAGTTGTGAATAAACAAAAAGTGTCTTTAGAAGTAAAAAAAATGAGTAAAAATTCATGCTATTGAACGTTCGTCAGTTCGTCCGAGATAGATTTAGGGGCCATTCACACACTGTCTGAAATAATTTTAAATTGTTGTATGTACTGTACATGCAAACAGACATCTCATCAAAAAGATGCTTCAAGCTTTTTCAACAATTTTCTAAATGGTCAGAAACATCCTTTTTAATCAATTTACATATGGGTTGCAATGATTACTGTTTGTGTTTTTGTCAATATTTTTGTTCCTTATTTTATCAACTATAAATAGCCTACTATTTATTTTGTAATGCCATTCAGTGGCATATAAACTTTGTTTTTTGTAAAAGCTTAGTTTAAAAAAAAAAAAAGAAAAAGCATTTGTAGTGCTTAGTTTGTCTCTAATTTGTATTTGACTGAATTTTGACAGACCGCACACAAACACCCTTTCAGGCCCGAGGGGCAATGTAAAGCCCTGATCGGAGTTACACCCAATCTATTAGCACAGGAATGATGATGCCGTTGAAAAAGCTGACAAAACAATTTGTTAATATTATAAATGATAATGATTTTTTGGCGGTCACATTGCCCCCGGGCAACAAAAACACACCTGAACGTCACGTCGCAGGGTTTATATGTCAGCGTTAACGTTGTCACGAGGGCAGCACGCTTCATATTTCAGAGCTGTGCTAACTTTCTCAGGTTACCGCGTATCCCAGGCTTTCCTACCCCTCAGACCACCCCCGATTAATCTTCCCCTCGTAGCGCCTTTATAATTTGCCATTACAAAAGCCATTAAAGCGCAGTCTGATTCAGGCCCCCGGAGGATATTCTAGCTGAGAGATCGAGAGGCTCCTAGAGGCCCCTGGCGGCCCTTTGCACCTCGGACGAGCCCGGAGTCGAGCGGACAGGTCCTTAAAGCTGGGTGAAAAGATCAGCCAAAAGAAAACAAGCATGATTAATGAGAGAAAACGAGGGCCCTTTGCTTTCTTTCATCTGCTCTGATTCTGGTCTTCGGTGAGCCATTAACCCACAGGACAACTGTCCACCGGAACGCTGAGAAATGAGCTCCCTGCGCTCGGTTCAGGCAAATGTTTATGCCTCACAAATGAAGGTGGAACCGAGGGACATTCAAGAGGTGGAAGAGCGTGGAGGAGAGAAAAACAAAACTCGACTGACCGCTTGGAACCAGAGTTGACCCGATATCATTAGTAACAATCTTGAGGGTAATCGCTAATTCTCTTTTCGCGCCGCAAAGCCGAGAAAAATCAGCTCTGGAAGTGAAATAGCTTCATTTGTGGGCCATTTGAAATGAACCATGAGGTTACAGATCATGTAGTCTACAAAATAATCACTAATCAGAACATTAAAAAGTGGGTAAAGCACTCTGAGAGGAATCCGCTGGATTAATGTTGTTTATTTGCACACAGTGTCTGTGTTGATTTAGCACTCGATTCACTGCAGGAATTATGCAAGCAATGTGCAAGAATAGATTTTCAGGATATGTTAAAAATAAATTTTTAATTAAGCAATTTATTGAAGATGCTCGGAACATAGTTTACATTGAGGGAAAGCGCTCCAGCAACACTTCTGGTCAAGAACTTTATTTTTTTTCAAATCCAGCCTTAATTTTGTTTCAATATATGCACCAATATATGGAGAATTATGAGATATAAACTCACAATTATGATATATAAACAAAATATAAACTTATATACAAATTGTAAATCTCAGTTCTGAAAAAAAGTCATTGTGAGATAAATTGTGAGATAAATTCGCAATTTGGAGGGAAAAGTCAGATTTGTGAATTTTCCCTCAATTCTGACTTTATTTCTCAGAATTCCAACTTTAGTTCTAGAAAAATGATATCTTGCATTTCAGACATTTTTCTCAGAATTGGGAGTAATAAACTCAGAATTGCAAGATAAACTGGAAGTGCTGAAGAAAAAAGTTATATAAACTGTTCATTGTGACAAAAAATTTGAATTGTGAGAAAAGTTGCAGTGACCTTTTAATTCTTTTTTTTATTTCCTCAACTTCCACAAGTAATTGCACAGTGTTGTGCCAGACATTTAGCACTGATTTTATGTGACTAATAAGCCCAATTAGTTCATTTAAATATGAACTGGCGCAGCACTTTATCAGCGCAGATAGTGCCTGTTCAAATGGAGTTTAGGTAGTTAGTGAATACGGTGGGGTTTTGCACTAAAATACAATGCACAAAAGAAGTGCAACTGTTTTTGTGTTTCTACTTCCAGTTTAGGGATATTTCATCGAATTGCTGCATTCAAATGAATGAATTTCTTTCGTTTGAACATCCATGAAAACAGAAATAAAGTTGTGAGGCCGAGGCAGCACACACACACACACACACACACACAGGGGGTGTAAATATGGCTCTCTGTGCTAAGGGTCTGTGTGCGGGTACGGTTCGCAGCAAGTCCAGCCGCCCGCACCTGGACTGGGGTGAAACGGAATATGAGCTGAACTCTGCATCTCTGAAGCCGAGGCCTGCCAGCGAAGAGAGAGGAGTTCGGGGTCAGGGGAGAGAGAGAGAGAGAGAGAGAGAGAGAGAGAAAAGGTCACTCACACAGACAGTTTCACACAGTAATGTGTTTCAAAGCTGTTCCCTCTGCAGGGGTACGAAACACTCGATCACTTTATATCACTAGAAATCTTGAGGCCTCTCGCTCACCCTGCACTTTTCACATTGGTGAAAAACTTTATGTAGCAATGGTCAAATGTGATTTAAAAGATTCTGACCATTTTATATTTCAGCTTTTGCAAATGTACCTATGACAAATGGCTTGCAGATCTTAAAAAATGGCCTCCATAAATATGAAATTGGGCTGTCATGCTCAGTGCAACACTGAATTTCTTTCTTTCTCTGGAACAAAATAATGGCATTTAATCTCATGAAATCCCACAAATGTAATCTTAGGAGAGAGATCTTAATGATGCGAAAGTGTGTTTCCGTCCTGACAGCTCTGGAAGAGAGAGCTCTCGGCCTGCTGGGACAGGGGAAATAATCGTTCATTAACCTTTGGACTGGAGAAGGCTTCAATTCAATCAGGCTTCAGCCGACACACACACACACACACACACACACACACACACAAACAAACAAACACATTCCCTGCAGAGAGCTTGCAAACATGTACTTTACATTTCATACGAGACCATAAACTATAACACTTTACAATAAGGTTTCATTTGTTGACATTAGTTAACTCATTAGATAGCATAAACTAACATTGAAAAATACTTAGAAACAAGCATGTATTAATCTTATAAAGTCAACATTGCAAGATAGAAACTTATATATGAACTTTATATCTCAATTATGAGAAAGAAAAGTGAGAAATAAGTTTGCAATTGTGAGAAAAAAGTCAGAATTGATAAATTCCGAACAAGTATATATTAATCATAGTCAATGTTCATTTTAACATTTATACATTATCAAAATCAAAAGTTGTAGCTGTTAATATTATTATTAAATGGACCTGAGCTAACATTGATAATAAATATTGAACAGTATATTTTTATTGACTAACATCAAGGAAGATTTTTTAAATACAATAACAAATGTATTGTTCATTGTTAATGCATTAACTAATGTTAACTAATTGGACCTTATTGTAAAGTGTTACCCCATAAAGTCACAGTCTTATCGAATGTTTGTCACTTTTTCAAATATCCTTTTACAGAAACATAAGCGCGATTAGAGCAAATATGGTATATTCACGACCCGCTGTCAGACATGCCAGTAACATGCGCAAATTGATTTTGAAAATGGAATTTCCATGGAAAAAAATGTATGTTGTTGAAACTGATAGTTCTAACTTGGAATTCTGATTGGATGACACACACACATACACACACAAACACACACACACACACACACACTCACACACAAAAAGATACTGGTAATTTCTTCAAGGACATTATCTGTTAAGTTTATGGACATTTCTTTCAATCCCTAAAAACAATACAATGCAATTCAAACAAAGGATAAAACACCATTGAAAAATCAATTTTCAACTCTACTCCTAAACCTACTCATGAAAACCTTCTGCAGTTTTACATTTTCAAAAAACATCACTTCATATGATTAATAAGCTGTTTTCCTCGTGGGGTCCAAAAAAAATTCTCTATAGGGACAAGGATTTCGGATATTGCAATCTTTGTAAGGACATTTTGTCCCCATAACAGGTTTTACCAGGCCACACACACATTAGTAATATTTAAGCAATGCATTTTTCTTTTTGAAAACACAGATTCTATATGATTGATTCTGTGCTGTGACTGTAATGGTAAATATTTATGATACTTTATTTTCTATTCTTTTTTTTTACAGCAATGAATGACACCTCAAATCATGCAGCTTGTTAGGAAATGTTTGCTATAAAATCCCACAGTTACATTGAAGAGGGGGCCTGCGCTACATCTAGAGACCAGAATATCACAGAGACCAGTAAGCAACCATCTACAACAGCATAGCAATTGAATAGCAATGCCCTAGCAACCATCCTAGCATAGTGGTGAAGACTTTTGCAAAGGCAAGCACCACTAAAAACCTTAATTTTTACTATATACTGTCCCCACACTGTAAAAAAATATTTTCATGCTTTGTAATCACAATACTTTTTCTTTTGTCAAATCAACTTAGATAATTTATGTGGTTCAGATAACATAATATTTTGAGTTTCTGATGATTAAACCAATTTTTATCATTGTATTAACTAAATTTTTCAATTTCAATGAACTTAAAATTTGAAGGCAACCAGGTTACTTATTTTTTTAAGTTAAACCAAGAATATTTTTTACAGTGCAAGTATTAGTGTAGACACAAGCCTGAAAAATCGTCATGGTGGTTTCTCTGCAGTTAAAACCGAATTCCTGCTGTTTGCGCCATTGATTTTGTTGTCATTTCTGTCTGGAGAGCAGACATAGTTTATATCTTTCCCTCTCACAGTAGCTATAAACATCGACTGACCCCGGCCCTCGTGCTGACATTATAAAGAGTGTGGCGGTAGTCATGTGTGAGTCAGTGTTGTGTAAAAACAAACCAAATGCCATGGAGTGTGTCAGTACCACAGCCGTCCAGCGGAGCTGTTAGCAACTGCTTCAGACGCTCCGCAGAAACACACCGCGTGACATTTCCTACAAATGGAAAGAGAGCAAGAAAGAAAGCACATCCTGGAGGAAATGGCAGATTTTTTGACTCCGTTGGCCCGGTAGAGAATGGCTTTCATTGATTTGGACCATAAAGGCTGAGCAGAACGGTCGATGTTCATGTTTGCTTTACACTAACTTGCTATTGGCTGGTTGGAGAACATGATTGAGTGTGTATTGCTTTCTTCAGGCTTTCTGGCTTGCCAATATTGAGTTATTTCTTTTGCATGGTGTTTCCAGATTTAGCGTGGATCTGATGTCACAATCACTGGAGACTTGAGTGTCTTCTGTCTGCAGTATATAAACAGTAGAGTTACCTAGAAATGCTCAGATGTTGCTCTTAATAAGACACTTAATATTCAGTAATATTGTTTTGACTGCAATGACACAATCGGATGATCTGAATGATGACACTATTATATAGAGCTGCAGTTTATTAAACTGAACTGAATGAACACTGAACTGACCTGAGTTGAATAATGAAACGATTGTGCTGCTTTACAGCAAAATTTGAATTTGTCTCATATTTAATGAAGTTTGCATTGATTCTGTTATTGTCCTCTTTACCACTTTAAAGCTGTTTTAAAACTGTATTGTATAGCACTATAGAAATAAAGGTGACTTGACTGACATAGCTTAATCTCTGTCATTTAAGCATCAGTTTTGTCTAAATTGTGTTTATATAGAAAATATTTGAGACATTTGTTGGAATAGTGTTTATGTTAATGTGGATAATTTGGTTTTGGAAGAATTTGATGAGACATGTTTGAGCTCACTTTGAGATCTCTGATTTTTGATCTCAGACTTTGATATCTTGGCTAATCAGAGCATATTTTGTGATATTGTTGAGAACAATATGACAATATGAACTGTGATAATCTTTGCTCACTGTTTAATCTCAGTGTGGTCTTGAGAATCAATTGAGATAGGAATGAGATCTCATGGGTACATCTGTCACCTTCTTGTATCAATCCACATCGGATAAACTGGAAGTGACACGCAGAGAGGGGCTGCTGGGGGTGCAGCTGTGGATAACAAAGCTGGTTAATTATTCAGGAGTTTGTGATTAAAGGGAGGATGTGCCCCTTTTTTATTAGAGCAGGGTAATTACTGCAGTGTCTGTCCAACAAGAGCTGTAACGTGGTTAGAGATGATTCCCACATGTAATTGTTGAAAGACAATATCCTTCAAAGGAAACATAAGTGAGATTTGAACAAAAACTCACTGTAACATATGCCATCTAGTGGTTTATTGCCGCAGAATTCATCCATACAATTCTCCTCACCTATTGCATGTTTGTTAACGGTACACTATGTAGCTTTTGGCCCTCTAGCAGTTAAAAAAAAAACAGAACAGAAGATTTTTTTTTCCGGTTATGCATCGGCTCTGCGTGACCGTACAATCAACTCTGTTAGAAAGCTAAATATGGCAATTTATATGTTCAATACCTTACTTACCAGTTGAGCAATAAAACCACTTCTCGCTTTTACAACATTTCAAATCCTTCAGTTCCCACCATCTCTGAAAAGCCAATCCGATGTTGATTCCTGTTTTATTACGGGCTCTGTCTTGTTCTCTTTTTGCTTTTTCCAAACAGATGATTCCCTGGAATTCAATGTTTGAGATTTGGCAGCTCCGTGTCAACTTTTCTTGCTTGTTGTGACAACTAACGCATGTCAGTCACACATCAGACACGCGTCAAAGTATCAGGAACAACTTTTCTCTATTTACTGATATGATGAGACACATACGGGCGAGTGACATATATACGTAATTTCCCACAAAAAGCATCCTTCTCAGTCTAAGATATAAACACTAATACTAGGCTTACCATAGTGAATCTTAACCTGCAGGTTAAGACAAAAACACGTTTTAGAAGAAGGATTGATGATTTATTGACTCATTATTTAAATTTTGTTCATTTTGAACAGAAAAGTTACATACTACATTTGTTTTACTAATTTGAAGTAAAACTCTCTCACATTTTTAAAATCCACTCCACAGAATTTTCCCACATTTTAGGATGGATAATAAGGATAAAGACTGGGTCATACTTCTTGCCTTATTATTTTGTGTTTTAATGGAAATAGATACACAGGAATTGTCTTTTAATTAAGAAGGATTTAAAAAAAAAACAGCTGTATTAGTGGTAAAACAATCAAATAGTATGCTTTTAATGAGTTTTATTTTTATTTTTATGTAGATGATGTAGTAAATTATGTAGACTGCATATAAATGACAGCTCATATAAACTGTTTAAATGTCTCCAGTGTCAAGTCAGTGATCATACAATGGCTGGATGTGTTTTGATATTCCATCTTTCACTTCCTTCGTTTAGCACTCGCTCTTTCTCATGCGGTTCGGGAACTCTAATGAGTATGTCAGGCTGCTTGTGAGTGTGTGTGAAGCGTTTTGTCATCACCGTGTGTGTATGAAATGTGTCTGAGCTGATCTTCCTGTCCGTTTGCAGTCTCTACATCACCAGAAGAAAGGCAGGAGTTGCTACCAGATGGTTAAACAAACACATCACCAAACTGCACATAACTCAGACCCAGTTAGTGTGCGCTGTCAAGGGTTCGAGGGGAAGCCGAGGGACGTCCTCCTCCTCCTCTCCTCTCGCCTCGTTCTGCGCTCCTTCCTTCCCATTACACACTTCAGGGGAATGAAAACAGGATGGGAGAGATGGAGTGGAATCCATCGCTGTGTGTATTTAATTGTAATCAGCGAGCACATTTGTCCATGTTAGCGGCTCTCTGTCCCAGGTGTGTTGAATAAGGAGTACATCTGGGAACGCATCGCTGCGAGTGTGTGGGTGCGTGTGGAGATAAAGGGCTTGGTGGGGAAAGTCCTGTGTGTTGAGAGATGGAGGACTGGTCTCTTAGTAAGCGTGTGTAGGGGAATCATTGAAGACCCGGAGGGGGCAGAGGTTAAGAGTTTGCAGGTCATAAGATCACTGTGTTTTACTCTCCCTTTGCCTCATCTCTCTCTAAAAGCTCTCAGCGGCTCCCTTATGAGAGTCATTTGTTACTGCAGGCCTCCCGGTTTATCTCTGCTCTCCCTGTTTTTAAAAGAATACACACACATGCACACCAGTGTTGGGGAAGCTGCTTTAAAACTGTATTAAGGCACAAGCTACTCACGATTTAACTATAGTCAAGCTGCCATTTTAGTTTTTAACTACAATACATGTTACAAACAAAACAGCTTTTGAAACACAGAAATTGTTCACAAAAAAAAAAAAAAAAAGTTATTTTCACCTTCATGTCATTCTAAACCTGTATGACTTGATTTTTAATCTTTGATCTCTTTTCTATACAGCAATAGCCGTGGCCATCAAGCTCCAAAAAGGACCGAACAGCATCTTGAAGTTGTTCACATGGCTTGTATATTCCAAGGCTTCTGAATTTTGGTTGAGGAAGCTGTGAAAATCTTCTCATCCACTACAGATCTCAAATCTCATTCATATTTCCGTATGTTATGGCACATCACTTTTGCCAAAACGAAGGTGAGTAAATACTGTAATCACACAATTCTCTTTTTTTTATTGAACTATTCCTTTAAGGGCCTGGATGCCAGCTGAACTTAGCCCCGCCCACAACATTTGAGGATGGGAAGTTTTCTGAATCTGAGTATGACTACTCAGGCTAATAAGAGTCAGTAGTTTGCATTTATTTATTCAAGATTACAGTAAAAACAGTCAAATTAAATAACTCTATTTCTATTTGAATATATTTTCAAATGTAATTTATTCCTGTGATCAAAGCTGAATATTCGGCATCATTACTCCAGTCTTCAGTGTCATGACTCATGATCCTCCAGAAATCACTTCCACAAATTTTTTTTTATTATTTTTTTTTTTAAAAACAATTATTATCAATGTTGAAACCATTTGTGCTGCTTGATATTTTGGTAGAAAACGTGTTTTTTCAGGATTCTTTGATGGATATAAAGTAAGAGCAACATTTATTTGAAATATAAATCTTTTGTAGCATTATAAATGTAAGTATTTATCAGTATTATCTGGCACATAAACAGATTTGGGTCTTAGTTTAGGTTTACAAATAAATGTACTCCAAATACAATAATAAAAACAGAAACATCCACTACATAATAGGCTACATTATGGAAAAACCCCATGCTAATGAAAAATGTAGCTAAAGTTAATTTAGCGTTATTTTCAGTGAGGACAGGTTGCTTATGTGAGCAAATGCCTGATCATGTGTTTGTCTGTCTTATTACAACTGAAAGTGGAATTTGGCTTCCCTTTAATTCATCATTGTTCCTCATTGGATGAAGAAATTGCTCAAGAATGCTGAAGAGGACAACAGGTCTTTCCTGAACTGAAAAGCTGTTGATTCTCACAGTAATGTTGAAGAATGTCAGATATGCGTTGCGTTACCTGCTCATGCGTTTTCTCTTTTAACAGCAGTGCACGCTGGTGAAGAGGAGGAGCGATCATTATTACCGCATGTCTCAGTCCACACCTCAACACAGGCTCTGGGCGGAGAGATGCTCGAATGTGAATTACACTGGACTCTCGGTATGTGTAAAAGACATCTGAAGTTCAAACGCAGACCAGGCTGTCACTCCTGCGGCTGCTGAAATGCGATTGGCAGAGGAGGATCCGGGGGGAGGGTGCAGAGGTAAACCAGATGTGTCTCCCTAAGAGAGAGACATAAAAGTAGATCTTCTGGTTGTCTTTCAGTTCTAAGATATGTTCCTCGTTTCACAGATGGGTTATGTGTTCCCATATTTTGAGAAAGCTGCAATGAGATAAGAGCAGTGCATGATGGACAGAATGCAGGCTGCATTTAGTAAAATTAAAATGCACGTGTCTGTGTTTGCATGCACTACCTAGATTGTTTATGAACTTTATGCATCCAAAATGGTGCAAGTATTGCTTGTTATCTGTCAGTCCCCGTGATTGAACTTCACTACAGACATCATAGAGCAATAATGGCCAAACACTGCCAAATAAAGCACTGGCTTGCGTGTTTTTTTATTTATTTATATTTTCTAGTGTTTTGCCGTGCATGAATATATTTTGTTTTATTTATTATTTTACATTATATTTTATCAGTGCCTGAATATGTTTATTTTATTTTATTCCATGTTATTTTATTTATTTGTATATTTTTCTTTTTTTATATACTATTTTAAATCTTAAATTCAATAAATGAGTCTTTATGTCTCTTATGTCATTTTTCTGCATGCTCAGAATTTATTGCTCAGATAATTAGTTCAAAAAGTTCTGTGATCCCTTGAGCAAAGATAGCAGCTATCTGGATTGCTAACGGATAGCCTTCTTTAGATATAATATCTTTGGGGGATTTATTGAGAAGAAGCATAAACTTATTCTATTTTCAGTTTTCTCTCTCAGGTCAAATTTAGCTGAGCAAGAAAGTTAAACTAACATTTATAGCTAGCTACCTGTTAATCTGTCAACGTCTGTAGCTACCTGAATAATAGCATAACTGACTTTTGAAGGAAACTCTATCACCCCCTCGAGTACTGAGGTTTGTTACGGTCACAGTAATCTAATGATGCACGTTAATATGTACAACAGGGCTCTGTGCTGGAGTGAGTTGGAAAAGTGTTGATTTCTGTGTTTGTGTACTTTGTTTCTGGTCTAAGAACCCATTCACTCTTTTTACCAAACACATACAAACTTTCCAAATTTTACCAAAGAGCATTTCATACATGCACGCACTGTCATTGGAATTGGTCTTTTGTTTGGTCAGGTTAGAAGTATGTCATTTATCTCTTGCTAAAAAGCTTGTTTTTGTTGTCAGTGCATGACAAATGATCTGACGGGGATTTTATCTCTAGCTGTCATGGAGTTAAAAGCTTATTTTTGTTGGACTAAAATTGTGCATTCAGTTTGCCTCCAGGGTGTTTAGCTCATTAATTTGCGCTGTGAATAAGACTCTGCTTCAGATGTCTTTAACACTGGAGGTACAAGATGTGTGAAGACATCAATGAAACATCTGTGACTTAATCAGTAGATACAAACGAGCAGATACATTTTTTTGTTGAAATAGCCTTAATGAGTTGCCAAATTCAAGGGCCAAAACTAACTGTTACACTCGAAAAAAATTTATTAAAGTGCCCCTATTTTGCTATTTTAAAGGTTCCTAATTTTGTTCCGGAGGTCTCAATAGTTTTACATTGATGCAAATATACTCTATATTACAGCTCTTTTCTCAAAGTGTCAAAAACGGTTCAATAAAGGATTCGGTCTCTCTAAACCCCTCCTTTCCGAGAGCTTCCTCTACTCTGATTGGTCAGATGGCCGAGTCTGTTGTGATTGGTCAACCACTTACAGTATGTGTCAGAAACCACATTTCCATTACCATATCTGAAATTCAGCTCCGGTGGCGTCATCAGCGCTTGATACACAGTGATATGAACAGTGACGATTTGAAAGTCCATTCCAAAGTGGATTCGCTGCACTGGAAACAGCGTCTTCTCGACATGTTGAAAACGTGAGCCAAACTCTTCCAGTCTCAGCTACAACTACAGTGTTTGAGGGTAAAAGTAGACGTTTTTCACAGGCAGCCAATGAAGACCATAGACTGGCATTATGCAAATTTGGTACATTGTTATGCAGGTATGTAACAGGAAGTAAAACTGGAATTGCTGACGACTCGTTTCAACAGTTCAGAATCGATATTTTATTTTAGGAGTCAATAATTTTAGGAGTCAATAATTTTATTTAATTGTATAAACTTTGCAGACCTTTAACATTCACAAACAGCTTTTACACTGCATGAAAGGTAATTTCCGAAAAAGCACAATAGGAGCCCTTTAAAATACGGACCTATGTACTAATATACTAATATTTACAAATAATTAATAATGATTGGGTTTTCACAGGTGTTTTACCTGTATTTTGAATTACGCATTGCATTGAGGTTTGTTTTAGAGTTTAATGAAATGTCTGTAAACATTCTCTGGTTCTTCTGCCAGGACTTGATCTTTTTTCTTTCTTTTTTCTTACAGTCTGTATAATGGAAATGTATATTCATTTATTAATTTAAAATGCTTCTTTGGGGGACATACAGTACTCAAAAAAAGCACCTTTACATGGTGTCTTTGAAAGAAGTGATTTATAAAGTGATGCTAAATAATGTCTTTATTCACACACAATGTACTGTGTTAATATGCAGGAGCTTTGAAAAATTGATTTTTCAATGGTGTTTTATCCTTTGTTTGAATTGCATTGTATTGTTTTTAGGGATTGAAAGAAATGTCCGTAAACTTAACAGATAATGTCCTTGAAGAAATTACCAGTATCTTTTTGTGTGTGAGTGTGTGTGTGTGTGTGTGTGTGTGTGTGTGTGTGTGTGTGTGTGTGTGTGTGTGTGTGTGTGTGTGTGTGTGTGTGTGTGTGTGTGTGTGTGTGAGTGTGTCTGTGTGTGCGTGTGTGTGCGTGTTTGTGTACTGGTTCGACCTACATTGAAAGGACCCAAAATTCTTATATTATAGTGTCATGTTTCAGGCCATGCCCCCTACATTATGAGGACATGCAATGTTTTTGTGATTATAAATGCTAAATAAACATACTAAATTATTTTTCTTTTATTTAAAAATGTTATTACATTTTATTAAAAGGTTTGCTTTGAGGTTTAGTGGCTAGAAAATGGCATTACCTCAGTATAAAAACCATTACGTCTATGCAATGTAATAATAATAGGAGTATCAATGTGTGTGTGTGTGCGTGCGTGTGTGTGTGTGCGTGCGTGTGTGTGTGTGTGTGTGTGTGTGTCTGTGTGTGTGTGTGTCTGTGTGTCTGTGTGTGTGTGTGTCTGTGTGTTTGTGTACTGGTTCGACCTACATTGTAAGGACCCAAAATTCTTATATTATAGTGTGTATTCATGTTTCAGGCCATGCCCCCTACATTATGAGGACATGCAATGTTTTTGTGATTATAAACGCTAAATAAACATACTAAATTATTTTTCTTTTATTTAAAAATGTTATTAAATTTTATTAAAAGGTTTGCTTTGAGGTTTAGTGGCTAGAAAATGGCATTACTTCAGTATAAAAACCATTACGTCTATGCAATGTAATAATAATAGGAGTATCAATGTGTGTGTGTGTGTGTGTGTGTGTGTGTGTGTGTGTGTGTGTGTGTGTGTGTGTGTGTGTGTGTGCTCTTGTTTATGTGATTTATGAGGACACACATGTGTATAATGACATGCATATTACACTGGTATTACAACTTACACATGGTTTATGAGGGCATTTCATGAGTCAAATATTTCAAATAGCTTAAAATTTTTTTTATTACAAATGTAAAAATGCAGCATGTGTCCTGTGATGGGTAGGTTTAGGGACAGGGGCAGTGTAAGGGGATAGAAATTACAGTTTGTCCAGTATAAAAACCATTACGCCTATGGAATATCCTCAAAAGTATAGCAAAACAAAGCTGTGTGTTTGTATGAGAGAAATATGACCTGAAGATGTTAACTAATGCTGTCTTATCATCATGCTCTGTAAGTGAACTTTCCACCTTAAATTCTCATCTCCACTTCAGTTGCTGGCTTCTTGTGTGCTTCTCTCTGAATGGCTGAGTCAGCGACGGTGGTTTAATTACAGATCTGCTCGGTGGGACTGACGGACCACATAAACACACACACACACGCACACACACACGCACGCACACACACACGCACGCACACACACACGCACGCACGCACGCACACACACACACAGTCTCCACTCTCACCTGGGACAGAAACTCTATGAGGAGAAAAGCAATAACATGTTCAATAGACGGCAATAAACTTGAAGTGTGTCCTCTTCCCTTGCGCTGAGGCAACATTATCTGTTTATCCAGCACAAAAAGGAGAGGAACTCATATTGTACGTCATTACAGAGTGTTACAGTAATCAAATTCAGAGCTACATTGCGAAGTGTTTCTACAGAGCTTTATATTAAGGCTTAGATTTTCAAAATGTCATTATTTGAGGCATAATTTTAGTTTTTCAATAAGAAATTCATTAAAAATGTATAATAATCAGAGATTTGAGTCATGCACAGAATGAATTGGCCGCTGTATATTGAATTGTCTTTGTTTAAAGCTTTTCTAGTGTTGACAGGATTCATAAATGTGCCTCTTCAATTTAATTACAATGATACTAATCAGTAACCAGAAGGAACTGCAACAATGCCATTCCTCCAAAACTTTTTAATAATTTACTCCTCAACAGTAATTGGTTTGATTTGACTTAAATATTCAATTGTAAATTCATTTTACTGGAAAAAAAGCATAAGGTGAAAAAAAAAAGATCAGTATTTTGACTGAAAGCCACAAACATCAGGTATATTCCATAATTTTAAACACAATGTGCTTTATTATAGTTTAAAAAGAAAACTAACCACTGAAACTGCATCATATTATTTATTCTTCTCTTTGCTTCTTATCAGTTTAAATTGATCATTTAAATTTCTTACTTTTATTGTTAATTTGACTCCTTATGCATCTGTTATGATTATTTAATAATAACATATTATATATATATATATATATATATATATATATATATAATGTTTATGTAAAGCACTTAACCATTGTGTATGAAATGTACTAGCTATAAATACACTTGCCTTGACTCTGAAACAACATAATCTATGTGCTCGACTAGAATCCCCACCAGTAAGCTATTAATAACTCAATAACAAGTCCTTCGCTGAGATATGGGGGTCATAATTTACCAGGCAACAGCCAAGGACTATATTAATCTTTGGGAAAAGACCCCAAGGAATATTAGCGTCCATGTCCCATAACAGGGGGACAATGACGACATTGTGTGTCAAAGCGACACTGCCTTCTGTGAGCTGATGTAGAAGTCTGGGTGACTCTCCCCTGAGATCGGCCACCTCTCCAAACCCCTTCCCTGCATTTAGTTTTAATTAACCTCTGTTAGATACTGGGCCGTAGCTCTAGCGTGTCTGTGGCAGAAAGGTTAATGATTTTTATGGGCTCTGGGACAGAGGAGGGGACAGATCAATGCGACTCAATTCCCCACACGGCTCACTCTCACCACCTCATCTCCGCTTACTGTCTCACTGTCAGTCTCTGGACCTGTGGAGAGAGAGAGAGAGAGAGAGAGAGGATGAGCATGACTTCTGCCTGACACACACACACACACAGGTTTGTTTTTGTGATTTATGAGGACATTCCATAGGCGTAATGGTTTTTATACTGTACAAACTATATATTCTATCCCCTTACACACACACACTGCCCCTGTCCCTAAACCTACCAATCACAGGAGACATGCTGCATTTTTACATTTTTAAAAAAACATTGTTTTTTATGTTGTTTAAGCTATTTGAAATATGAGGACTCATGCAATGTCCTCATAAGTCACGTGTAAGTTGTAATACCAGTGTAATATGCATGTCATTATACACATGTGTGTCCTCATATATCACAAAAACAAACAAACACACACACACACACACACACACACACACACACACACACACACATTGATACTCCTATTATTATTACATTGCATAGACGTAATGGTTTTTATACTGAGATAATGCCATTTTCTAGCCACTAAACCTCAAAGCAAACGTTTTAATAAAATGTATAATAACATTTTTAAATAAAAGAAAAATCATTTAGTATGTTTATTTAGCATTTATAATCACAAAAACATTGCATGTCCTCATAATGTAGGGGCTATGGCCTGAAACATGACACTATAATATAAGAATTTTGGGTCCTTTCAATGTAGGTCGAACCAATACACACACACACACACACACACACTTGTTGGGTGTTCATACAGTATGATATGGGGACTTTCCATAGACATAATGATGATCACCTAACCCTACTCCTAAACCTAACCATCTGTAAAAAAAAAAACTAACCTCTCTTTCCTTGTGAGGACCAAAAAGAATATGGGGATATTTTGTGCCCACAACATAGGGAATACCTGAACCACACACACAAGTCTATTTTGAATAAAGAAATGAAGTCCGTGTAAATAGTTTACAAGTTTACTTTAAAATATTTTTTATTTTAAATATTGTATTTTGTATATTTACACAGGCAATTGGCTACAGTACCGATGTGTACCACATTGTAATGCCACATTACAAAAAGTGAATGTGCACTTTTTTACTTGAGCTATTTCTACCTAGCCTGACTTCGTTAGACCAGTTAAAAGGATAGTTCGTCCTAAAACTGAAAATGATGTCATCATTTACTCACCCTCCAGTTGTTCAACACCTGTATGTATCGACAACAAAAGAATGATTGAATGCAGAACACAAAATAAGTTATTTTGAAGATTGCCAGTAACCAAATAGTTGATGGGCCCCAAAACTACTTCCAATTCTATGGAAATCAATGGTGCCTATTAGCAGTTTGGTTACTGACATTCTTCAAAATATCTTCTTTTGTGTTGAATTAAATTCAAATCTTATCAAAACCTGATTATAACTTGCAGATTATTATTGATATTGGTGAAATTAGTATAGTATGCTAGTGTGAATAATCTAGAACAAAAACCTGGGATGAATTCATATCATTGGATACAATTATGCAATTCTTATTCAAATTGTAAGAAAGATTTGACAAATTTTACGTAAAACTTTTAAATTTACATTGATGTTTTAAATCTACATTTGTTGTTTAAAAACAAATCTAAATAGCATCAGATTTAAGTTCTTTGGCTTCCCTAATCATTTCAGTTCTTTAGGTAAAAGTGGTGCTAACCTGATCTGTGACCCTGGAACACAAAACCAGTCACGTGTAAATTTTTTGACATTGAGATGTATACATAATATGAAAGTTGCATAAATTCACTTTCCATTGGTGTATGGTTTGTTAGGATGGGACAATATTTGGCCGAGATACGACTATTTGAAGATCTGAAATCTGAGGGTGCAAACCAATCGAAACATTGAGAAAATTGCCTTTAAAATTGTCCATTTATGTTCGCGATTCACTCACAAAAATAAATGTTTTATATATTTACGGTAGGAAATGTACAAAATGTCTTCATGGAACATGGTCTTTATTAAATATTCTAATGATTTTTGGCATAAAAGAAAAATCGCTAATTCTGACCCATACAATGTATTGTTGGCTATTGCCACAAATATACACGTGCGGTGCTACTTGTGACTGGTTTTGTGGTCCAGAGTCACCTATAACTAAACAACCTTTTTTTTAATGCAGGGAGATCCTTAAGGTCCTGCGTGTGAGAAGAAGAAAAGAACAAGCAGATGAGAGACTGAGAGGCTGATGTTTCATGTTCCTCTGCTGGTGTCCTGGTTGTCAGAGAGCAGCGCTGCTGATGTATTCAGTATTGTGTTACTGACAGAACCCGCTTTGTTTGTGATGAATGACTGTGTCAGCAGTCCTGACGGCTCTGCTGTTCGATACATATAGACACAATGCCGGCTGCCTCCGGGACACGCTGATGGGCTTTTGTCCCCGTTCGGTTTCATACCGTTTAATCTCGACCAGCGTATTGTGGGTGTCGCTGGAGATCAGGCCTGGCTTTTTCTCACTGGGTGAGAGTTTATTAACACAAACCAACCTGTAGTTGAGATTTAGGTGGAGTTAAAAAACGGTTTCCTCTTGATTGGAATGCTGTTGTTGCCAGAACAGACTGTAGTTTCAGTTCCTGCAAAGACCATGAAGAATCATTGTTCAGAGGAGAAAAACAAAAGGGTCATCAGGCCACTTGAATGAGACGCTTTCAAAAGCTGAGCTGATCTGGTCCTTTTTCTTTTCTGGTAGGTCGTATACTACAGCCTGTATGTGATTCAATACATAATCTTGTTACTTAAGACTTTGCTAAAACCAGATGCTATTTTTATCGGATTCACCCTGATCAATTTACCTTGTTGTAACAGCTTTTGCTAACGTTCTTCAGTATAAAGCAAAAAATAAATAATAATAATTGAACAAACGTTTGAGACTACTGACAATTGAATGTGTTTTCTAAATTACAATTGTTCTTGCTCTTTTGTTTGTTCTACAGAGATTAAGGTAACTCAAATCATGCAGCTGAGGAGAGGTGTTCTAGTACTTCTAAACAAAACGCCACATTTTCCTTAAAAATTAAGTTTAATTCATGTAATAGCATATGAATTGCTTTGATCACAATAGAACTGACTTCTCTCTAGACTGTGATTTTAAAGAGATCAGCGGTTCTCTGCTTACCCACCCGAGGAGCCGGTAGCCTTGAGTTGAAAGCCTTGTTTTCTGACAAATTTACTGTAGAGGTTTAGTTCCTCCTTAACCACTGTCATCTCCAATTATTTATTTTTTTCTCCACCAAAAACAAATCCAGAAAGCTTAAAAGGATGAAGCGAGTGCACCAAAACACACATGCTTCAAAACGTGCAGCAATAAATACAGTGGTAAGTTAGCAGCTGCCGTCAGCACAACCATTGGGTGAATTTGTGTTTCTCATTGTACGTTACCTCCCTTTCCACTACCTGAGAGCGGACGGCATACAGCTGAAGGCTAATTGTGTGTGTGTATGGTGACCCCGGGCCCCTGGGAGACACACACACAGGGACTGCTGCTTGTGAATGAGTTTGAGTGTGAGCCTATTTCTGATATTTATGGGCGACAGGGACACTGTAAGTTATAGCAGAACTGAGGGCCTAGACCTTTCCCGGTTTTTTTCGCTCTGCATTTTTTCCGATTACACATCTCTGTCTCAGCTTCCCTGGTTTGTTATTCTTTTTTGGGGTGGGGAGGGGATTTTGATCCTTGGAAAAATTAAGCAAGCAAAAAATTAAGCAAGCAATTTATTACATAAATGTTTATTATTGTCACGTGATGAGAAGTTTTGAATGAAAACAATGGTATAGACAGACAGATAGATAGATAGATAGATAGATAGATAGATAGATAGATAGATAGATAGATAGATAGATAGATAGATAGATAGATAGATAGATAGATAGATAGATAGATAGATAGATAGATAGATAGATAGATAGATAGATAGATAGATCTGAGATCTTCTGGTCTGACACACTTTTTTTATTTCTTTACTCTTTTTTTTCAGCAATCCCCTCCTGTGTTCCTTGAGGAATGTTTCACGGGGGACAAGCTCTTTTTCCTCAGTAAGATGACTTACTTCCAGGGAGTGAATAGTTTCTGTTTGGTCCAAAACCAGAGGGGTAATGAAGGTTTGGTTGGGTCTGTTTCTCTGGGATGTTTTGAAAAATTATCTTTTTGTCCTCTCTGACAGCGCCGTTTATCTGCCATTTCCAATTGGACTCTATTTATGGGATCCATCTGGGATATACGCAGCCCTAGTCTTCCTGATTCCTTGTGTGTAACCAGGTCTCAGTTTAAGAGACTCAAGACCATTTTAACATCTTAAAAAAGTATTGTCCCAATTTTCTGAGAAATGAGCTCAAATTGACCCCAAACAATGTTTTAATATTGAAAAGTGTTTAATATTATCTGCCTACTGGTTGTGACAAAGGCAGAGAAACTTACAAATAATTGAAAGGTATATGAGGTTAATTTCAAATAAGAGCTATTATTACATGTGCACTTACCTCCCTAGGGTCTCTAGGAAACAGTGCAGTCATTTTCAACACAAAATGAGGGTTAATTGAACACAAACTTATTCATTTGGATGCATTAATAGGTGTGCATTACTTTTAAGGCAAAATTGGCAATGCACGCTGACAAAGAATAATGTACCCACTGTCTCTGACAACTGTTTCTCTCTCCCTATCTCCATGTGAGCATGTGTGTAGGTGTCATTTAAGTGTGCGAGTCTTGGGAAAGTTCAGCTCTATATACTGGATATGTACTTATCCTAAATATTGTTTGACCTTCCCAGCGCGAGGCCATTACTCTCCACGGAGTCGCGCGCAGATGGATTTTTCATTGCATTAATCCTCCAGATCAGGTGGGTTTTGTCAAAGTGTTAAACTTTAATACTTTGGGTCATTTATCTTTACAGAAAAAGCGGGGCTCTGTCAGCGAGCAGACGAGCTATTTCCTCATTGTGGAGCGGAGCTGGAGAGGGCAGGAGCTGATCACTGCTAAATCAAACCCTTATGCGAGAAACTACACCTCTCCGGAGAGCTGCTCAACACACACGTTATACAGTGCTTATTTGTGGACGCACAGACACTCTCCTCGTAAAATGCAACAAGGATGCACATTCATTACTCTCCCATCTCTACACACACTTTAGAAAACACCAATCTTCAATGCATGTTTCTGCTCTGCAATATATTACATGTAGCCCATGTCATTTATTATTGTATAGGCCTAGGTGAAATGTTTGCATTATAATTGGATATAATTGTGTATGGGTTAATGACAAATAAGGATGTCCAAGATAATAAAAAGGAAAAATATTTTTAAATCTTTCGTGGCAAGGTCTTAGAATTTGTTTTTGTAGTCATTGATTGTTTCATTTTACAAATTTACAAACCGTTTATATTTTCTCTACAAAGAGTTAATTAATACTTTCTATGTACTTTGAATACACGTGAGTGTACCTTTATTATTTTAAAGATAATTTTCACTAAAAAAGTCGTAATTTTATTATATATTATTCTCATAAAAAGCTAAAAATATACATTTGTAAAAAAAAAATTTAAAAAAATAATAATGATCTTGATACAGGCATGGAGGTACACATGACAACAAAATGATTTTGATTTGGTCCACAAACATATTTGAAATATTAATAATATTTTAAAACAGTGTAGCTTCATTGCTTATTTAAATAATAATAGTAAATGTGAAATAATAATGAAAACAGTTTCCACACCACTGCACTATCTATTATCTATCTATCTTATATACATACATACATACATACATACACAATTGTTTATTATTGATAATAATTTATTACATATTTTTGTATTTTGAATAACTTTATACATCCAGGCAAAAAAAATTTAAGTCTCCCATTCATTCATATACTGACTTGATTGAATCACCTTCATTTTGATTTATATTTAAATGACTGATGGTCTGCCAATAGATAATGGTATATATTACTGTCATGATTATCATTGTCAAAAACAAACACAGTTAAATACATTTTAACGAAATTTTCTCGAGAATATCGGTGTTACCGATATTGTCCATGTGTAAAACTGAAGCAGTTTTAGATTTCCCTTCGATTTATTCATTTGAGAATATAACTTATTTGTGAATATATAGCTAAATTTTTGTTGTGTTGATGTGTAATTTTGCCAGCGTCAGGATGACACAATTCATTGTCGATAAGCTGTGCTGTATATGCTGTGCATGTTGTGCATGTGACAAATCCAACTTTAAACCTTGACCTTTGGTCCTCTCGGGGTTTGTGATGAGATGATGCAGTCCTCCGCCCCAGTGGTCGCGGCCAGAACTGCGGTGATGGATTCAGCTGGAGTTCCCACGGAACAGCGTGCTCTTGTGATAGCATTTATCTTCATAAGCGCTGATATGCACCCGGAGTGCACTCCAAATTAAATCCCTCTTTTAAAAGCGCATGGTGCTTCTCAGGGAACTACATAAATCGTGTCTGATGTTGCTCCTCCGGTTACATGCGCCATAATCAGCTGATGATGATCAGTTATTTCCATTCCAGAGAGCATTCAGCACGACATAGAGTCATGAACACATCTCTTCATCCTGCAGATTCATGTGTATATTTATCTATTAAGTTATTTAAATGTACATTTAAAATGCCATTCATACAGGAAAGGACATATATGACGGCCATGATTACATTTTTAAAATAAAAGTCACTTTGATATCTTATTTTGTACATGTTTATATTTGTTCATAAAAAAAAAAGTCTAGTTGGTGGATTATTACATTTAGGCCCATTGACATATTACAATGAAGTATACCTCACAAAGTAAAATATTAATTTGAGATTATGGTATGTTTTCTCGTTTTATTCCACAAAATCAATGTGAGTGTGGTAAAAACCAGCATGCATGAAACCATTTCATTGTCATTCGACAAGAAACCCATAAAACAACAAGGACTACCAAAGCCATTGCATTTATTAAAACACACGTTTTAACCATTTTTTAAAACTTGTTTTACTTTTTATTATTATTAATAAATAATGGTTACGTTGTTTACATCCACGTGTATTAACGTAAAAAGTAAAATAGTATAATATAGCATAATATAATTAGTATTTTAAAGTCGTTAAACCTTTTTTTGCAGACATATGAAACGAACTTTAATACTATTAAATATTAGCCTACTTACCAAATCCATTCATATTTCTATACCGATAATTTGTCATTGGCCCACATTCATTTAGGCTACATTTATTAATTATGACGTGTTCACTATTTAGTATAAAATACAACGTTAATTCAATTATATATATATAGAGGCATTAGATTATAGTCCAAGGCATCTTTACCCAATCAAAGCCATCGTATATGTGTGTGTGTGATTGTGGTGTCATCAGTGTTGGAACATCAGCTCGCATCTCTTTGATCATTTCGCTCCGAGGGTTTGCTTCAGCTCACATGACGCTGCTCAAAGGCCAGAATCCATCACATCCACGAGACAGGTATATCTGCGCGCGTGCGTGCTCTGTGTGTGTGTGTGTGTGTGTGTGTGTGTGTGTGTGTGTGTGTGTGTGCTCGCTCGCTTGTGTGTACGCGTGTGTGTGCGCGCGTTTGTGAATGAGAGAAACGAGGTGATTATGTTTGTCTGCATGCTTCAGATTGAATAAAAAACTGAAAACAGACACGTGATAGTCGAATGTAGATTTTATTTAACAATATTGTTTTCCCCTTTTTTAAAACTACTAGTAAATAGTATTACTACAACAATTTTAAATTATACTGCCGTTTTATAGTTTACTGTATAGGCTATATATTTGGAACCACTAGTATCCATCTAATAATACAATTATATTAATATTATTATAATTATTAGTGTCTTTTTTATGAGGTTTGCATTTGAATATCTGAATTCACGTCGTTTTTTCCCAAGAATTTCTCTTTTATTTTGTTAATTTATAATTTTAAAAAAAATATTTGTACACCCATTTTACTAACTACTACAACCATACGTTCTCTCTAAAACTTTACTAATAATGAACAACGAATGCATTATATGTAATTATGTTGTAGAACAGCTTGTACTTACACACTGTTAGTGTTATCGTGATTAACTATGTACAAAACGTGTACTCCTAAAACGTTTTATTCTATTCCGTGAATAAAAACAAATCTGGAATGTAAATTTAACGAGCTCAAATGAGTCTTCACACACGGAGGCTCTGGCAGCGTGGCACAGTGGCAGTGCCATGGACTGGAACACATAGCGGCTCTGTTTTGGCTTCTGCTCATTGGACGCTCAGACGCAGATGTGCGTAATTGCGCGTGTCCATCAGTGAAGTGTGTTGGGGTGTCAACCGTTCATTCAGGTGAGGAGAGAGGGTGGAAGGGTTCAGTGGAGAGGGAATGAGAATGTCCCTATGTTAAAATGGATGTGACGTGCAAAAATAGCTTAATGGACGCGGTTCTCTGTCTCGATGTATACTCGATACAATAATGCTGGATATCTATAGATTGTAGCATGTATAGCTTAATTTAACATTTTTGTTTTGTCCAAATGCATGCGTGCTGACAAAATCCTCCGTGCGTTTGTTTTGACTAAGTTACTGATTTATTGCACCTTTGTTTTGTGTAGAGCAGTGACCTACATCGAATTCCCACGCCTTGCTGATCTATCTAAATAACTGCGTTTATCAGTTCTGACGAATCCATTTCCTCTTGTTCACACCTTTGCTGCTCTTTTTCGGAACTCCTGGCGAAAAGCTCCATAATCCTCTCCAGGAGTCGTGCCCCTCACTGCACGTTTTATGATTTCGAGCCGACCCCAGTGGCGCGCTGGAGGGGTGCGACACTGCTCTGCTGGGGTCAGAGCCTTTGATCCGCGCGTCCGTTTGTCCGGGCTTCGGGGCTGTTGGGGAGGGTGCGTGCGCTTTGGGGAGCCGAGGCATTTGTCATCCACAGAAAGAGAAAACATCAACAGGTACTAAATACTGCAGAACATGACACCATCAAAAGCAACATGGGATGTAAAAACAGCAGGCGACTCTGACGCTTTGATTATATTGTTTTAGGAGAGAGCGGTGCCTCAATAATAATGAGGGCTGTTTGGACACCTTCACTGCGCGCGCGCGCGCGCGCAATTAACCTGTGACCATCAAATGTGCATGCGCCTAACCATAATGGATTTTCGATTTTACTGCTCCTTAATTGACTTGAGCTTGTCAAATCGCAAGAAACACTCATCGATATGACATTATTAAACAAAATTAACACTCATGACTACATCGATTAGCTCATTACATCCACCAAGCTTGCTTTTCTGCAACACATTTTAACCTCAGTTGAAATTAGCCTAAGTAATGCAAGATGAATGATGAATTAAATAATGCAACAGAAATGTTTTTATGGCACATCACGATTTCCAAAGAAGGACGTGTAAGTGTAATTTATGCAGGCTAAAATGTTTAATTAAATTAAATTGCTGTATAATTATAGGCTAATATTTATTTGGTAAACTACAATAACACACTAAAATGTTGCTTTAACTTAAAAAAAAAGTAAGTCACCTGGTTGCCTTAAAATGTAATACAATGGAGATCGGTTTAGTCAACAGAAACTCAAAATAGGCTATGCTATCTGAACCATTAATCTAAGGTGATTTGACAAAAGAAAAAAAGTTGTGATAACAACAAGCAGCAGCACATATTATTGTGATTTCATTTGAATGTGTATATCATATGAATAAAATATATAACCCATGCTATATGAATTCTGGTTGGAGGCCTAATAGCTTATGTGAGTTTGTACTGGCCGTTTTTGAGAGCAACCAAACGTCAACATGACTGGTTTACAGTTCAAATGCCCATAATGAAGGAACGTGCGTGTCAATCACTGCGTGAATTTTCAGCTTCATAAACACGAGCCCATTAACCGATACGTTTTCATTTCAAACGGCCAGAACAATTTGAGGATTTGTTTTTACAAAATTCTGCAATTTTTATGTATTAATCCCCTTTATTAAATTACAATATCTCTATAAAAAAAAAACGTATCTCTTCTTATTTATGTACCTACGTGGGGTCAAACTGTGCCAAGAGGGTATTTTGGAAATAAAGTAACACCTCACTACACAAAACACCCGATAGGTTCATCACAGTCAAATGTCACCGCTTGGCTCCACGTTAATGCGTATGCCCCCGTATCATGTTTATATAGTAGTTAGTACAGCTGTTTGGGTGAGAGAGAGAGAGAGAGAGAGAGAGAGAGAGAGAGAGAGAGAGAGAGAGAGAGAGAGAGAGAGAGAGAGAGAGAGAGAGAGAGAGAGTGCAATGTTAGCAGAAACGAGACTATCTTAAAATGTAATACAGATTTGAGGTAGAGACAGATATAGCGAGATATTTTACGAGAAATGCCTAATTAATATCTCAGTCAACAGCTCAGATTTCATTCAGAAAAAGTGTTTCTGAAATTCTTCTTACATTTGTTTTGGGTCCGTTTAGGCTGCTTGAAGAAGAGAAAATAAGTAGGGGGGGGGGGGGGGGGGGAACCAAAAAATAAACTAGTTTTCTACAAGATTAAATAAATCTTTTTTCAATATTAGATGTGTTATAATAGTGTATACAGTAATCAATCGTTTGCACATCACAGTTTTTATTGAGATTTCTGAATTGCATAATAGGCTATTGCATTTAATTTTTAGTTTGCACGAAATAATCAAGTCGAAAAATAATCTAAAGAAATATTTAATTTTCTATATAATTATATAATTATTTAAGTTTCTTCTAGTTGCATTTTATTCTAAAATGGAATCATGTTTTCATTAATTATATTATATTAAATTCCACTGTAAAAAAATATTGTTGGTTTTAACTTAAAATAGTAAATTACCTGGTTACCTTAAAATTTTGAGTTCATTGAAATGATAAATTTGAGCTAATACGATAAAGGAGATTGGTTTAACCAACAAAAACTCGAAATAGTATGTTATCATTAATAGGCTGCCACATTAATTATCTAAGTTGATTTGACAAAAGAAAAAAAGTTGTGACAAATCACGAAAATTATTTTTTACAGTGTATTTGTTCTATCTTTGCATAATATTACATTGCAGAAGTTGTATTTAACGTAAGTTCGTGCACAGTAGCATTATCCCCATAAATGTTTGCAGCAGAGCTCTGCCACTTCCATAAGCGTGTCAATGCTGAGGGAAGTGACGCAGGGACGGGCTGGGCGAAAATAAAACCCTGCTCCCCCTTAAGTCTTGATGATTGATGATGTCAGGTGTTCTGTTTCTAATTAACGTTTAAATTAGGCCGAAGAAACCCTTTCGAATTAGCGCTGCTCCGCTTGAGACCGGCAGGATCCTCTCTCTCAGAGCCGCTTGCAGAAGAGAGATGGCGGGATTATCTTTAGAACTAATAATGCTCGCGCATTTGAGAGAAATGTAACACCATGTTCAGCTTCGGTTTCTCTGTGGGGTAATGCGAATGTGCTATTGTTGGCGCTGAAGGGCATCATTCTCCCTATCAGAAATCCTATCCATCCACATTACATTAATACCCATGTATCGTTTAGTAGGTTTAGCAGCTTTCCTCTGACCTGGGCATTCTGAGGTGACCAATTGGTTAAGGACATCTGAACCCGACAGGACTAATAATAATATCCTAATGATAATAATAATAATTTTTATTTTATTATTATTATTATTGCTATTATTAATGCAATCACTTGCCAATTTTAATCCAGACAACATTTTTCTTATTATATTATGATTTGTAATTTTTGCCATGTTAAAGACCTCCTTCATTTCTCTTTCATTACATTTCTGTTGACATTTTAATTCATATTGTTATCTGAAGAGACATAAAATGTCACTTCGATGGAATTAAAAATAGCTTTAGGTGTATTCGAAAATTCTGTTTGTTTCTTTTAAAAAAAGCATGATTTAAAATTAAACAAACAATGCATTGTGCTGAAACTGTGAGGGTTTGACATTAGCCTCCCGTATGGATATATTTGTTCAATGCATTGCTGCTCATTTGCCATAAAATATTGTATTGAGTTTGGCTGCGTGTCGCCCACGTCGAGCGGTCTGTCCCCGCACTAATAGAATGTCGTGCTGTTTTATGGCTCGTGGGGACTTTGGCTCGTCCCAGTCCCTGTACGGATGTCACCATATGGTTCTCTTGGCACGGACAATGCGATATTCCCGCGAAATGGCCATACATCGCCAGTGACTCGTGTAAGAGGGACATCTATCACCCTAATCGATTATTGAAACCCTGTTAAATATTAGCAGATGTCAACATCGCCACTTGTTTTATTGCCCAATGTTTTACATTTATGGGGAGACCACCAAAATATTCACCAGTTTACAGGCCTCAGCAAGGTTTAAGATATAGGCTATATATACATTTTAAACAATAAACACAAATATCAAAAGCAATAAAACTGAAGAGTGCATGCTATTTAAAAATATTTTTGAGCAGATCATAAAAATAAATTAATCTTAGCCTTTGTATAGGCTTTATACAAACATTTATTATGTGTATAAGATAAAATATTGTATAGGCTATGTTTATAAATAAATATCTATATTTTGTTAAAAAAAAGCAATCTGAAACGAGATAAAAAAAAATATCTCGCATAATAAATGCAATTAATGTATAGCACAAAGAAAACACGAAGTGCGGTGTGTTTATTCTGTTGATCCGTTTCTTCAGTTCGAATATCATTACATCAGTAATTTCTCTCTTCAATTTATTGTTGTCTTAAATCTTTAGTGTTTTGAATGAAGAAGTCGATTTCTTCTTACCTGCATCTTTATAGAAGTCGCACTGCGTTTCTCCAGTGTCCCATGCACGAGCATCATCTGAAACCCTGTCCGAAGCTGCGCGTGTCAGAACAACACTGCTGCTTTCTCCCCTTTACACGTGCATTTTCACAAATTCAATGGGACTCCCGTGCTGAATGAGATATTGCTGAAATATTTTGTGTATAGGAAATCCTATAAAAACAACCTTTACAACAAACCACTTGGTCAATATCCTGTGATATTATGCCTTTGCTACTTGTGCTACATTAAAAATAAATAAATAAAAAAGTCCACCATCAAAATGCATAGTCTGTTTTGTAAAGGCTTGACTGCAGGCTTATAAAAATGTCGGTGCTTTGGAAAGATCAACACCGTTAAAATTGGCATGACATGCATGTTTATATAATGTAAATGTTGTCCACATCTCATGCAGATTGTTACTATAAAATCTACAGAAATCATTTTTATTGGACTGAAACGATCACATGCTTTGCATTCTGATCTCGTGTGTTCTGATGACAGCTATACACGATGTGTGAGGGAATTATGCTGTCCCATCCAAAACTGCAATAATCACATCCTACAATATCTCAGTAATTAGCGAGTTGTTCCCACATGGACAACTCTTGAATGTCTTAAACAGGCCTATTAATTATTAATGTTCATTAATGTCTTGTTGAATGTTTATTTTATTTGTTCATTTTTATTTTTCACAACACGTTATTAAACTGAATATAGATTCGAATGCACATTCGTAAAACAGAATGCTAGTGTTGGTGTTAATGAGCACACACACTCTCCCTTTTCAGGGAGGTATACGCGTGGAGCACGTGGTTTGCCCTAAGTGGGAGTGGGATGCATCAACAGATGCATAAACATACCGAGCCATATCCCCTCTCTTTAAACTTCAGGGGGAAACTCCTCCTATTCTCGGTCCAATTCATTATTGTGGTCTGGCCCTTTAAGACAGAGCAGCGGGTCAGCAAGTAGTGTAGTGTTTCTCTAATTGAACTTCACAAAAGCAATCAACAAGAACTAGTTAGCGGTTGCTTGCTGTTTTGAGCCTCCTTCAGACACAGCTATGGTGAAGATCCTCATGGAGCAGCTCAGAGAACACTGGAGCCGCATATGAGGACTAAAGTTCGGGTGCCCGTGACTCCTGAAGCATGGTGCTTTTGGAGAGCCACTTCAGAGTGAGGAAGAACGTTTAAAGAGAGGAATAGACAAGGCTTTTGTATGAATAAACAAGTTTGAACGAGCTAGGTGACTTCTATTCGAAATAGTTTCTTGGGACTGAGATGACCTCCAGCTCTAAAGACATGAAGGCAGGATCCGTTTTGCAGTCAAGCGGCGAGGAGAGGCGGCGGGGTCCCTTGGACCAACTCCCACCTCCGGCCAACTCCAACAAGCCTCTCACCCCTTTCAGCATTGAGGATATCTTAAATAAACCGTCCGTCAAGAAGTCCGTCGGTAGTCTGTGCCCTCCGCGGGTGCTGGAGAAAGTGACCGGCTCGAGTGCGTCTCGGAACGGGATCAGCGCTCCGTCCTCGCCGTTATGCGCTCTGGAGGAGCTGGCGAGCAAAACATTTAAGGGTCTGGAAGTCAACGTTATACAAGCTGCAGAAGGTAAAAATGTTTTGTCTTTTTTTAGAGAGAGCGATTTATACTTGTGCTTACGATTGTGTTTACGAATTAATGCACGAGTTTCAAATGCGCAAATGGAGGTGTAGCCTTTGGACGTGTTATTGTATAGCAGTAGCAGTAAGCTATTATGCGATTTCTTCCACTGATTTCGAATGCTAATTTTTTTTTATAAGCATATACAAAATCAATAATATAAAGTATATGTAACAAAAATATACCTTTTAGTCAAAATGATTGATTTTTTTTAGGTTCAGTGATTACCAACTTGTTTTTTCTCGAATATTTTTTTGTTATAGACATTCTCAGATATTAAATTAGATTTATTTTTATGAGCTAAATGTCAATAGAGATTATTCGAGTGTAACTCAGTATTTCAAGAATTTCATCTATACCTCCAAATGAAAAGGTTCTTCGATAGTCAAGCAAAAACAAAACAAAAACAAAACTATTCTTATCAAGAATAATTTTCATTATATAGAGTTTCTATCTGTTTCTTTGGTGTTTAAAATTGTTTGTCTGATCATTAGACTGGTTTCATGATAGTTTAAAATTCCAGTAAATTAATGTTTTCTACAGAACTAGCCTAAGTTTTTGTAGCTCTAAAAATTTAGCTTAATATGATGGAAAACAAGCTAAATTTGCAAGAATGATAATGTTCAGTTGCCATATTTACAGAAAATGACGTTTGTGTTGACATTGCAGAACTGTCTTGGTGGCTCACACACTAATGGTTAAGGTCATCTGTAATAGGACTGAGGCCAGTTCTGTGGCGTGATAGGCTGCTTGATTAACACATCAAATATTTCAAATTTATTTGGCAATCAAAAGTTCAGATGTTTTGGAAAGTTTCTCCCCCTCTTTTCAAGAACAGCTGTTATGCAGCTGGAATGAACAACTGCGGCCTATCGCATAACACAACATGTGTACACTCTTAAAAATAAAGGTTCTAATTTGAACCAAACAGGATTTTGCAGTTTAATTCCACAGAAGAACCTATTTAAGTTTTACAAGGGGGGGGGAAATAATCTACAGTCTGTTCTGGTGCTTTAAAGATCCTAGAAACCAAAACACTGATCTAAAGTGAACCTCTAATGTTTCATTAAATACTTTTTAATCTCCTGAGAAGCAAGACTGCAATATACTGCCAAAAATAGGACCATTGAAGTACTTCCAAATAATGCTTTCACTAGTTAAAAATGGGAAATGAAACTCCATGCATTTTGTCTATTTCAATGTACATGCATTACTGAATAAGCATTAGCTTTAGAATGTTTGTGAATGATTTACTAATGAAAGTTATTCTGAATTGTGACCCAGCAGTCCTCACTCTCTCTCTCTCTCACAAACACACACACACCCACACCCACACACACACACTCACCGCCTGTGTTATTCCTGGAAATCAACTCTCCTTTCTTTCCATTTAAAGGTCGCGAACATCTCAACGGCTTCGGCCAAAGACAGGCCTCCAAAAAACGACGGAAGTCCCGCACAGCCTTCACAAACCACCAGATCTACGAGCTGGAAAAGCGCTTTTTGTACCAGAAATACCTGTCACCGGCCGACAGAGACCAGATCGCACAGCAGCTGGGTCTGACCAATGCGCAGGTCATCACCTGGTTCCAGAACCGACGGGCCAAGCTCAAGAGAGACCTGGAGGAGATGAAGGCGGACGTGGAGTCTCTCAAGAAAATCCCTCCGCAGGCATTGCAGAAACTGGTGTCCATGGAGGACATAGAAGACCCTCACGGTGGCTCGGGGCCCGTTTCTCCCAGTCTCTCCCCGAGGGCCTTTCCACAGTCCCCGTCCTCGTCCAGAGGCCAAACCACAGACGAGTTCTCCGAGGAGGACGAGGAAATCGAGGTGGACGATTAAAAGCAGGCCCTTGTTTTCAGAGAAGGGCATTTTTCACAACTTTTGCACGGACTCTGCGGAAGAACTTGAAATGCAAGCGAAGGTTTCTGTCTCCCTTGTTTTTAATTTATTGAAAGGACCTCTACGTTCTGATGTGCAGATCGAAGACATGGTTTAAGGAATATGCTTTCATAAGATCTGAGAAATGCTTAGAGATAAATGGTACAGTATCAAGACTGCAACATGTGTATGTACATTTTAAGCTTTATTTCTCAGCTCGATTTTCGAAGGAAACGTGTGCAATTGTTTACACCGTTCAACACACATTTATGACCGCTGTGAAACCTCTATGCCAAAAGTGATTTTCAATTAAATTCTCAGCTGAATAGAATTATATATTTATAAATAATTTCAGAACATAAAAAAAAAGTAATCAAAAAGCAAATTTATTCAATCTTCATTCTAACTGTCAAGACTCATTTCCCAAAGTTTTACATTATATATCAGTCCCTGGCACAATTCCTACAGGCATTATTTAACAAATAAAAAAAATGTATGTCCAAAACAATGCAAGGGCAAGGTTGTGTATATATATAACAAGTTATGATGCATCTAACTCGTTAAATTTATTGGAACATTCTATTTAATCCTCATTTATGTAAATAAAGGGTATATGTAATTTCACAATGTTTCCTTAGCTTGAGTCAGAATTTAATCATGCATTGTATGCTGAGCTGAATTATAAAATAACAATTAGCATAAATTTGTGGATATAGGAAATCCAATTTTCTTGACTGTAAAAACATTTTTCATTATAATGCCACAACAGCTAAGTTTCCATCCATTTCACTCATCACAAATATTAAGTCTCTTAAAAAATTTTTAATTTTTTTTTAATTTTCTTAATCTGTAATTAAAGTCACAGTTGTTGAAAAAGTTTAGCAACATCAAAACATTTTAAGACAGCAATTAAATTTAAGTCTAACGTTTAAGTGGCATTATTATTATTATTTTTTTTACAATGTAATAAGGCAAAAGTGTCATGCAGAAAATACTATAAATGGCACACTCTCTGGAGTTAAACAGCTGAGAGAGGCAGAGCACTTTTACACATCGGTTCATTGTGTGTGTTAAGAGTGTTTGTGTGTGTGTTAAGTGCCTGAAGCTTAATTAGGACACTTGAACAAGGTTCCCCCCTCTCACATTGTCACGAGGACAACATAAAGCTTGCTTTCCTCCTCGCGCCATATGGTTTATGAATCTTCTCTAACACAAACTAGTCAACATGATTGATTAGGTTAACCCGCCTTTGAGTGCGCATTAACAGTTTCAGTCGGTCGAGCCCGAATAATACCCCACATCTGTGCCCGTGTGTTAAAAATGCCCATGAATAGCAGATGATTTGCATGCGGTTCCTAATGAATAAATCTCAATAGGAAGCCGGTGGAAATGGGGAGGATTGTTGCATCCTGGTCTGGCGAATTTCTTTCGGGCCATTTGTGTCCGTTTGTGAGCAGATCACGGCAGCAGTTTTGGGGCAGCGAGAAGATGGAAGTAGTACAATTGGCTTAATCGCTTGGAATAGTTGGGGTTGAAAAGTCAAGCAGATTTTTCTGAGCGCATTGTGGAAAGAGTCGCTGGAGAGCCGCATTCTCAGAGCTCAGTTTAAATGCATCGGGTTCCAACTGAGAATCGCGATGATTGGAATTCGAAGGTAGGCTATATGAATATAAATGTCTTTGGACTAGCTACTATTGAAAGCCATGGTTTCACAGTGTGAAAACATTCGAGAAAACAAGCGCTTTAAACACACGGGTGACACAGAGGAGCATGTTTCACTTTAGAGAAATATATGTTTTTAAAATATAGGCTACTTTCAGCAAATCAAGGCTAGCCTACATTAAACTTTTAATTCATGTAAAAAGGCGGTAAATGTAACCTATTGTTATTTACACAGACAGATATGGAAACGCATGTGATTTTTGTGTTTTTTTGTAACAATGTTACAGACATTGTAAAATCATTACTCTTAGCCTACTCTATTTTACTTTAAAGTCTGAATCATGGCAAAGACAATATGACAAAACATAATGCCAGATTGGCCTATAATACAAATAAACTATAAAATAACGCTTTGCCTAGCTACAATGTAGGCTATTTGGTTACAGAATAGGCCTACTTCAATATTACCGTATTGAATGTTAGGCCTAGCTATTTAATATTATTATTAACTATTATCAGCCTATTATTATTATTTCTATTATTAATGATTATGCTGTATTTTAGATTCTTTAAAAATATCGGCTAGGCTACTTAAGATTATTTGTTATTACAGAAAAAATCCCGAAATAAAACCAAACATTTTTAGCCTTCAGTCTTTTTTAATAGGATATATATTTTAGCGAATCGCGAAAAATACATTAGAGGCCTATACCGGTGACGTAGTCCATTCATTTAATTGATTTCGTTTTTTAAAGTCATATATATGTGTAGGCATGTAAAAATAAAATAATTGCGAAAAACATTTCGTTTTCTTTAAATGAAAATTCACTGCAAAGTTGTTTTAAAGCCTAAAATGATAGGCTACTTTTCATGAGGGAGAAAAAAACTAATTGCCTATCCCAATAATCGCAACATTTCTTACTAAAATAGGCTACTATAATTAGTAAACTAAAATTGGTACAAAGTAACATTAGTAGCCTACTATTCATTGACCCTCAAAATGATTAAGTTTGAATTTTTTATTATTGTAACTCTAAATCTGTACGAATTTATAATGGAAAAATGTAGGGCTATTTGGTCTTAAGGAGATACATGCAGGACAAAATATTATAAAATATATATTTTAAAAAAATAATAATAATAGCCAACAGATTAAAAAAAGAAAAAAAGAAGAAAAAAGCATACTGACAGTGTGGGCTACAAAGACTCGTGGACACAGAGGCAACATTGTAATTTGGTAAACAATCATTTTACCTAATTGTACCGTTTGCCTATTACAACAACCGTGTGTTTATAAGCCTTTTCCTTGTTTTCACGAGGCATTCAAAGCGTTTCTTATCACAACATCAGCATTGCTTTCCTTGCGTCTCTAATAGACATTCTGCCTGAGGTTTTCATTGCATCTTCAGAGCACTCGATATAATGTAGCCTACTCTTGAGATGAAAAATGCCTTGAGATGAAGATGATCCTAATAGTCATTGTGAGACTGAAGGGCCTTGGTGTTAGTGGAGCTCTCCTGAAGACCAACACTGCACCCTAGTGGTTCACTTATAAAAACACTGGCCATACGAATAGAAACATTCATTTCGACTTTAACCAGGCTAGACATCATTTGTGCTCATATCTAGATAGGTCATATATATACTTTTTTTTTTCAGATGAAATCATTTCCGTGCAAAAATTCTATAATTATTTTTTAATTGCACTGAAATAATTTCATTTAAAAAAAGAAAAGGACACACAAACATACAATTAAAAAATGCACTCAGTATTTTTTACCACTTAAAATTTATTTTCAAAAATACAAAACAAAAAAATAAGTATATATGCACAGAAAGCTATTAAAATAGAATATGTGAAATACAAAATATTTACACCAATTGATATTTTAACATAATCCTATCTTGTCCTTTTGTCTTTTATAGTATAATGGAGTACCAGCGGTTGTGCCTAAAACGAGAGAGACAAGAGAAAAAGAGGAAAGCGTTAGAACATGAATTAAAGGATATAAATGAAAAAAGCTAAGTATCATCTTGTTGACAGGCTAATGACTTTGCCACTAAATAGATATTGCTGGCAGAGCGTCATCCGCGGCCCTTTAAAGCATATGAGGCATGGAATTACTTGTGCTAAATTCACACTTTGAAGCCCACAAACCACAGCAAGACCTTGTATGAAGCAATATGGAGAATAGCACTTCTATTGCATTTTTCAGACCACAAGGCGACATCAGGCATATGGCTTTTCCTAGCCCTATAAATCTCTGCCTGTGCTGTGATTCCCCTCAGAAGAAGTAAACCGGAGCACAGTAAATCGCTAGTGTGCAAGAGAAATTAAGATCCCTCCAAAAGGGAACGCAAACGGCCTGATGGTGTGAAAGAATGTGGTATGAAATTAGCTGGAGACGGCTGAGACTACCATACCTTTCCAAACCAGTGAGACAGCCAGAGACGCTTCATGGTCATGTGATCTGGGAGAGATTCGTTATTAAATAACATCTGGACCTGTAGCGCAACAAAGAGCACACGATGAGGAGAGAAGAAAACAGGGCAGGAGGGTGGAAAAGAAAAACAATGAGAGGTTTAGTTAAAAATCTATCTCTTCTTCAAGTTAGAGAGATCGATTTTTTGGTCGTTCAATCCGAACATTGATTCTATCTATTATGGGATTGAATAACAAATTCTCCTAACTGGGCTATACAAATCATACATGCCATTTCTATAATAAATCAAATGTTGTCTGTTTGTCTAATACGGTGTCTGGAAGCACTAACAACAGACCAATCAGCTGTAAGCTCAAGGCTAGACTCCATCAACACAACATGGGTGAATTCTTTGTTTCAAACACATTGATATGTATCATTTTAGTACACTGAAACAATTTTATACCTGGGATCAACTGCATTTAGTTAGAAACAAAAGATTAAATTAGTAGACCAGATGCGACAAAAACAAAAGAGTTGGCTTTGAAATTACAGTCATTATTTCTTCAAAAGTAAGTAAATTATAAATTCATAGTATATAAATAGAACTGGTGGTGATGCAAAATATTACACAAAATATGACTTTCTGGTCCTAAATATAAAAGCAATGGCTCTTTAAAGCATGGGACGAAAGAGAAAAGCGAGTCAGACCTGATGTTTCTCCACGTTAAGTCGATGACACAAGACTTTCCTCAGATGCCGTACTTCAGCCCTGACTGAACAACGTACAAACTTCTGCTGCAGGAACATAACTTCAAATAAATTAATTTGTCATTGCTTCTAATAGAAACAAACAACCAGTGTTAAGGTTTTCTTGAGAGTGAATTATGGTACATCATATTCCTTCTGTGGCTGTCGTCTCACCTGTAGAGTTAATTTATTTTTGTCCTTCCCAGAAAATGACGTGCTGTAAAAAACAATGACATTTTTGAACACAGAACTACCGTTCAAAAGATTTTGCAATAAATCTATGCTCACTAAGGCTGAAATCAATATACAGTAAAATCTGAAATATTGTGAAATTGTATTACAATTTAAAATAGCTGTTTACTATTTGAATATGTCTTTAAAAGTAATTTATTCCTGTGATCAAAGCAGAATTTTCAGCATCATTACTCCAGTCTTCAGTGTCACATGATCCTGATGATTTGCTGCTCAAGAAACATTTCTGAATTATCATCAATGTCGAAAACAGTTGTGCTGCTTAATATTTTTTTGTGGAAAAGGTGATATATTTCTTTCAGGATTCTTTGATGAATAGAAAGTTCAAAAGAACAGCATCTGTTTGATTACATTTGTAAATGTCTTTACTGTCAATTTAAATCAACTTAATGCATCCATGCAGAATAAACATATATATCTCCTTAAAAAATAAGCTTTATGGTAACCTGAAACTTTTAAACAGTACTGTAATAAGCTTTACTGCTGTCTTACCTTTGCCTTTCCAGACATAGAGAGACCTGCTCATCGTATCTGTAAAAGTGAGCTTTGGAGTGGTCAAAGCTTGTGTACGGTAATCCTGTGTTATCTGGAACTGAATCTACAAGGAAAACAAAAACACACTTAATAACAATCTTACTAAAAACACATTAACAGCAGTATCTATCTACATGTAATCCCGTACCTTCTCCAGATGGCTGTATGATGCGTTCAAGACCCCGTGACTGATAGAATTCTTTAATTCGCTTGTCTTCGCCTGAGAAGATCAGATGGACACTTAAACACGACTGACCAGGATTCACATAAACTGACACTCAAGTCCAGTGTCATCCTGTGCACTGTACTTACTCTCTTGTAGACCCGGGACTAGTTTGTAGACAATGTCTTGCATGACTCTGTCAAGCTTTAGATTCAGCAGGGGCTGCGTTTCGTGGATTTTGATGTTGCACATCGGACAATATTTGCTGGTCTGGAGATACTTCACAATGCAACTTTTACAGACTGTGGAGATAGTAAGAATTCAGTATAACAAAGTAGCTTGTGGATTTCATCAGCATATAATAATAATTGTGATGTTGTCTGCTTTAAGTCCGTGTTTATTTGAGTGTGTTATTAGGAGAGAGATGAAGTACACAACACTTACACGTATGGAGACATTCTGTGATAGTGGTTGCGTCGATAAAGTATCCTGCGCAGAGGTAGCAAACGATGTGTTCATTTAGGTCCTTTATCTTTATTTTAACTTCTTCCTGTGGTACCAAACAGGGGAAAACATGTCATGCAGGGACGTATTTGAGATACGTGACATTCTGAATTTATGTACAATCACCAGCTTTTGACATTAAAAGGGATAGTTCACCCCCAAAAAATAATAATCTTTCATTACTTACCAGACAGTTGATGGCATCCATTGACTTCCATAGTAGGAAAAAAATACTATGGTTGTCAATAGGTGCCGTCAACTGTGTGGTTACCAACATTCTTTAAAATACCTTCTTTTGTGTTCAACAGAAGAAACTCATTACAGGTTTGGAACAACATGATAGTGAGTAAATGATGACAAGATTTTCATTTTTGGGTTAACTATCCATTTATGGTGGTTTTAGGGCAGTCTTTGAATGCATATCTACAGTACAATATTGAAATCACAGAGTGTCTCACGTTAAAACATATAAATAACACATTTTATCCATGGCGTTCCCATCTGTCAACTTCATATATGCCTATGGTCAGTTTCAATAAATTAGGTGACTATAAAAAATAAAAAAATAAAAAGTTCTACCCTATATATAGCTGACATTGAATCAAGTGTCAGCAGTGTCCTCACCTGCATTGTGACATGCTGAAATTTAATTGAAACTATTCGAATCAAAATATAAATGTATAATTATGCCGTTTTTATGAGCTCTTATTATCAATTATTATTTAAAACGAATGCCAAACGTGATTACAAAATAAGAAAATAAAATGTCTAGTCGATGTTAAATAAAAAAATAGAATAGATGTATGTATTTTTACATCACGTCCCTTTTCTGAAATAAAGTAAAGTGTGCTGTGTACAACTATTTACATGCGCGATCCTTCATGTGGTGCGACACTTTTCAGCGAGTCAGGTGTCAGACTCATTTGTAAACAAGCGAGCCTGCGACCGCCTAAATAAACCAGAGTATCTAAGCGAGTACTACTAGTTTAATATCAATCATTGCCAGGACTTCAAGACACTGAATTCAACAAGGACTCGATGTTGAGGTAAGAAGAAAACGGCATGTCCCCGCATATGCACCTTAGATTTCCCATAACGTCCCACTAACTCTTAAGTACAGATACATTTTCTGTCACTTATGTTCAACACGGACATGTGCTGCCGAAATCCCATGCTGAAGCAAAACGTAACGTTAACGATGCACTTGTTCACTCGTCTGGGCCAACGCGCATCAATAATGTGGGATATCATAGCTCAGCGACGTCAATCACCGCCGCTATTCGTTTAGGAGCGCACAAACAACCCCTTTTATTCGTGTATTGAATTTTAAAGATGGGGAAAAAAAAAATAAAAAGCAGGGGATTCGACTGGGACGGTTTTGACAAGAAAACCAACGCCACGGAGAACAAAAACACAAGCGCGGCTAGACACAGTGGATTGATTCTTCGCAACACTCACGCCTGCGCAGACACGCAGCACGGTCTCGCGCTCCATCTCTCGGCTTTCGCGCCACACAGAACGCCCCTCTCACGCGAGTTTATAGTAAGCGCGGGAAGCATGCGGCGAAAGACGGACGCAGAAACGTTTTACGCCCCTTTCACTCACCTCGTTCCTTAAAGGGTCGAGCTTGTAGACGTTCTGCAGCTGATTTCTTAGCCGCATAGCTATCGCCATCGGACCTTGTTCCGCCATCTTTGGGAATTCTGCATACTTCCGGGTAACGGGAGAGTGGGTGAGTTCGGTCGCTGAGAGGCGGGGGGGACATGCTGGTTTTTACACACACACTCATTTCCATCCCACATTGATATTATCAGTGGGTGTGTGCAAACAGCATTCTAAAGCAGCCCTTCAGAGTATATGTAGCCTTCACATCATATGCGTTTGACTCTTTAACTCTATATTTATCTATGAGAGAGATCATATGTGACGGATTATCCCTTACACAAATTAACCATGGTATTATTAAAGTAGAAGTGGATTGATTACCATTTGTAAAACACAGTTTTATTACACATACCACCGCTAAACTATGGTTATTATCGCAAAACCATGGTTAAACTAGTTTTGGTTTTGGTTTAACTAGTAATAACGATGGTTTTTATTTTATTTGTAGTAACCATTGTTAATTTTCGTAAGGCCTTTAACTTACCTGCACACTCAAACGGAATAGAATAGAATATAACAGAATGAAATAGAATAGAATAGAACATGGATAAAATGTTCAAGATTAGAGGGGCCAAACAGTAAATTTAAGAATCTGTCAACCACTTTTTTACATCTGTCAACATCTATGAATAGAACAGAATATAATACTAACTCAAACCTGCTTATATCTCCATCCTGAGACCTCCATCTCTCATAGGCTGAAATGTAAACCAACCATCATACTCTCAAGCATAGCAACCTATATATTTTAGGCTATATATATTACCTATATATTTATATATTTTTTTACCTTTACTTTTTAATGAGAATAGGCCTACTTATTTAATTCGAATGCTACAAACAATTGTGTATGTTTAATTAACATTTTATGTGAACAATTCATTGGAATAGATTCACATTTAAAGGAATTTTCCTACATGTACAAATGTTTAGCTTGCCATATTCAATGTTTCGAGAATGAAAACAGGCAGTGAGGTACAGTATAGACATATAGGCTACTGTATGTCATGGGGGCCTTATACAGTCGGTTCAATTTGGTTGCAGGCCTACTGTATAGGCTACCTGATTGATCATTCAGTTGATAGGCCTACAATACAACATTAACATTTTGTTTTTCCACAAAAAAAACGTTTTTCTGACAATAACTCTGGAAAACATGTTTCGTGACAGGTAACTGTTAGGCCTATATACTGACCTCTTAAACGGACCCTCACAGCATTATTTTTTTTTTTTTTTTGTGAACAATTAAACCATTACGTTTGTCAAAGACTTTATTTTTTTGCATGTAATCTTTTTGTTCTTACAAACTGTCCTATTTGTATACATTTATTTGAATCGACAGGATGCCACAGATACTGTCTATAGGGCTTAATTTGTACATTATTTAACCAAGAACGTATTGTATACCCTCAAAAAGTGTAATGTTGCAACGTGACCGCTAGATGTCCCTATACTTACTTGAATGTAGTTATCAGGGATTCCTTTAAATTCTCCAGAAACAAGTGAACAGCCAGCACTTGTTCTTCAGTCCAAAGTCTGGTTTCTGCTCTTTTTCATGACTTCTGGAATTTGGTTCCAATTCAAATTTATCTCTAAATTTATCTCAGTGTCTTCAAAAACTTCAGAAAGAGTTCATTTCTACCACACTGATTTTATAATGTCTGATAATCATGGCTTTGTAGTTTAGTGTAGAGGAGATATACAAGTACAACGTTTGCTTGAGAAAATAATTCTGTAGATAGTTGGACTGCACACAGAAATATTAATTTTTTACAATTACTTCTTCTTATTATAGCCTAATAAAAGAATGGCTTAGAACAAAGTGTTTTTATTTGCATTGGTTTTCTTCATTTCAACTTATACTGTCTCATAGGTGGTCTATTTTGTCTTACCTGTCAAAACCCATTACAATTAGTCCTGTTTTCACCTGTTTGGACTTGATTTGTACTTTACACAAAAAGTCTAATATTGACTGTCATTGCGAACCTGAATGAAGCAGTGTTTAACTCAGCAGTAACTGTAGATATCCATATGAATTTTTAACACTGCAAGTCTGAACTGTGAAGCTGTGTTTTGTTTTAACAGACATCTGATGGGGTCACCGCACATCTGAGTGACAGCACCTGACTCCACATACAAATCATGCCTTTGGGGCGGACAGGACACAACCACAAGCGCTGACGATAGCTGAACGCATCAAAGAGAAGAGAAAGAAATGCTGAACCCTTTGGCGCACAGTGGCATTTATTTCTTCGCCTTATCTCAGACGGTTTATGGACAGTAAGACCTTCTCTTGTTGCCTTTTGTCTAGACACATATCAAATCCTTCCAGCTTCTCTCCCTTGTATCTAAAATAAAATAGCAATCTGATTGTTTCACCTGTCAGCCAAAGGCTATCAAAGTGAAGAAGATAAGGTAAACTAATGTCCAATATCTGGAGTCATTTCCATTGGATGGAGTTCAGTGCAGAGGGAGATACGAGAGGGATGTTACAGAAGCTTTAATGAAAACATGTCACTAAAATCACAGGGTGATACAATCTGTTTCTTGTTGAGATTCATTCATGTGAGGGAGAAGAACAAGAACATGTTTTACTAAAGCAATTACAATTGCCGACCCGCCTTTACCCTGAATTGAAGCCATATCTTGATAAGTGGAAACAATCCGTCTCATTGATTCATTAAAAAGCTGCTTTATTTTCTTCACTGCTAAGATGTGTAAAAAACTCATGCAGCATGATTGAAGATATGTAACCAGTGGAGCTTTATCAAAACAACTTCTGTATTGTTATTTTCATTTGATTAGAATTAGAACAACTGATCTTAGCCCAAAATTACAAATGAATTGTCTATTTCGAAGGGATTCCACAACACTTTTCTGAGATGCTATTTCCTCCCGAATTAAGGGATTTAGTATGTCTCCTCCAAAAAAACAAAAAAAAAACGAGATATAAGAAAAGGGAAAGACTGCGTGCTGAATTCAGTTCCCCGGCCTAGACCTGTTCGCCTAAAGCTCCAAAAACAACCAAACAAACATCCATACAGGGGAGGAGCCTCGCCTGCCAAGTCATGCCAAAGTGAGGCTCTCTGTTTGGGGCGCACAGACTTTTGCCTCCCCCTGTCCCAGAGCAATCAGAGCATGTAGGGACGGACACCGAGCTTTTTGTTTTCGCCTGCTCCAGCAATTAGCTGCCAAGTGGCAAGCTAATGAAGATAACCCCCTCCAAGAGCCCTGATCAGCTGCCAGGACGCTGACGACAGCTCAAAACACAAAGACTCTTACGGGAAGAAGAGGGGGTGGTTCGGGATCATTTTATTGTCATTTCTTTTTATAAAATAGATTGTTAAAATTAGTCAAGCCGTGTTGAAAGCGCAGTAACATAATACAACATGCACATACCTGTGACCACACATCATTTGAATTCTACATTGATGCATCAAAACACGATCCTTATTAAATATTACTTGGTGGAATAATTATTTTTATTAATTTATTAATATTTTTGTTAATAAATCCAACAATTGACTGAAATACTGTTATTTTTTTTTTTTAGCTTTTATTATTTTATAAAGGCCTCTCAAGGCTGTGAGTTACATTGATATAGCTTATTGCTTTTATTAATATTAGTCATAGTAATTGTGAGGTAGGCTAGGTAGTATTCTTACTTATTAGCTAAGCTAGCTGATATTATGATTCCTTACAATTTGTTTGGTATATAATTAATTGGTAAATAAAGTGGATTTGTTTTTTACATTGCTTCAATTTTCTAAATTAGAAATGTGAGTATCAACGGCCTCTTTGAATCTGTAGTCAGAGGCACTGAACTCCATCAGCTCCTATAACCTGATGAGTTAATTGGCTTACAGGCTTTTGAATAGTGAATGAGGAACTGAGTTATATTTCTGTGACCTGGATAACTGAACTGACAATGTGTGCACAAAGAAGAACAGACTTGACAACGCACTTTTCACAATCCTTCCGTGATGTTCTACATCTAATGTTTTGGTCCTTTATTTAAATATGTATATACTGTCTGCTGGTTAAAGAGTGTTCACTCAAAACAAGACCATACATAAAGATTTGGATTTTAATTAAGTATAATTAGCAGACAGTTTTTTTTTTTTTCACCAGGGGGCGCTAGTGTGGAGAGTGTAGGCCTTCTGGGCAGCTGATAGTCCATCATTAGGTAACTGCAGTTAGACCAGTGGTTCCCAAACTGGGGTGCACCAGATGTGCTGGTTAAGCCTACATTCGAGAGTGAGAAAATGTCAAGTAAGAAACGCAAATACAGTGACAGTTACATTGGTTTCGGGTTTACATGGATTGGTGATGCAGAAAGTCCAAATCTGCAATGTGTAGTCTGTCGGGAAGTTTTAGCTAATAACAGTCTCAATCCTTCATATATGGTCCGGCACTTACATACAAGACATAGTCAGTTACAAAACATGCCTGCAAGTTTTTTCCAAGGAAAATTGGACAAATTGCAGAAGGAGAAAAATATTAACCACTCCCATTCAGGCTTAGGGACTTCCAAAAATGCACAGAAAGCTTCATATCTGGCAAGCTACCGCATAGCTAAAAAAGATATGCCCCACACAATTGGAAAAAATCTGTGCTTACCTGTTGCCAAAGATTTGGTAAACTGTATGCTCGGGGAGAAAGTAGCAAAGACGCTGGACAAAATCCCTCTCTCTGACAATACTGTGACTCGTCGCATTGATTCGATATCTTCTGACATCCTCAGCCAGCTAATAAGCATAATAAAAAAACTATGAATGCTTCTCACTGTAAGTCGATGAGTCTACTGGCGTAATGAATCTAGCTAATCTTCTGGTATATGTCCGTTATTTATTTGAGAACACAGTTCATGAAGATTTTTTGTTTTGCCGTCCCCTTGTCACATGTTCAACAGGGGAAGATATTTTTAATTTGATAGATAGCTTTTTCAGAGTACACGAAATTGACTGCGTTGGAGTTTGTACAGACGGGGTGAAATCAATGACAGGGAGACAAAAAGGAGCTGTAGCTCTCATCCGAAGAGTTGCACCATCAGTTTCCTGGGTGCACCGCAGCATCCACCGAGAAGACCTAGCAACGAAAAACATGCCAGGTGAACTTTTATCTGTACTTTATGACGTCGTGAAAATCGTCAACTTCATCAAGGCTCGTCCATTAAAATTCATGGATTCTTCACACTATATGCAACGAAATGGACAGCGAGCATGAAACACTTCTACTGCACACAGAAGTGCGCTGGTTATCACGTGGAAAAGTCTTAGCAAGGATTTTTGAGCTCAAATGTGAAGTTCAGGAATTTTTTGTTCACAACCCGTTTCACTTGTCTTCATGCTTGCAAGATGACATCTGGCTTCAGAAGCATATCTGGCATATTGAACTTAATTTAAGTCTGCAGTGTCTTAGTACCACTGTTTTCAACACCCAGGACAAAGTTGAAGCACTTATTAAAAAGCTTGTTTTTAGGGCCAACTGGATAAATACAAACTCCACCGAGTTGATTTTTTGCTATCCTGGGAATCTATGCTAAGTGATTGCGTCAAAGGCCTCATAATTGAACATCTCAACCAGCTCAATCTCATTTCAAGAGTAAGACAAGTTACTGATCTAGTAATCATCTTGTTATCATCTGATGGGAGACAACATACTTTTTAAAAATAAGTCACTGGTGGATTTCTGGACTTCAGCAATGGAGCAATGGAGTATCCAGGATTGTCAAAGCAAGCACTTAAAGTGTTGATGTCCTTTGCAACCACATACTTATGCGAGGTAGGCTTTTCTGCCCTGACATTGTTGAAAACAAAACATCAATCCATCATCCATTACCTAAAATTTTCATGATCTGTGTGCAAACATGCAGGCTCACCCATCTCACAAAAAAAGGTAATAGTCACTTTTTGTATTTATAACAGAATGTTTTTTTATGTTTTCTAATCTACAGTGAATATTTGTATTTAGTTATTGCAATTAAAAATGTGAAGTTTAACAGGTGTCAAACATTAGAAAGGGGTGCATGCTGCAAAAAGTTTGGGAACCACTGACCTAGACAAACTGCCCATGTCTGTATGTCTATTCTATAATGACTGGCAATATGCCCATAATTTGGGTGTGCCAACATACCGGTAGAGTCAGTGAGATCAGAGATCAACCCAGTGAGATCAGAGATTGTGGCCAAACTAGCTCTGAAAGGTAGGCTATGTTTACATTCAAATATATATTTTAAGCAGACACTATCTTAACAATACAATTTAAAAAGTTGCATTCTGTTCCAGGTATTTTTGTTGGTTGGTTGGTTAACTTTACAGTCCATTCAGTATTGCACAGAAACAGTACAGGTGCAGTGCTAGTGACAAAGAAAACTACTGAGGCAGGTAAGCTCTTGACATTGTTTAATGGTAAATGTCTAGAAAAACCACCATCATGTGTGTATTATTAGAGTATTATAAATTATGAACACTTTTGCTTTTGTGTGTGCGTGTTTATGTGATTTATGAGGACACATCTATATAATGACATGCGTATTACAACTTAAACGTGTTTATGAGGACATTTCATGAGTCCTCGTAATTTAAATAGCTTAAAAAACATTTAAAAAAAAATGTTTTATTAAAAAAAAATGTAAAAATGCAGAATGTTTCCTGTAATGGGTAGGTTTAGATGTAAGGGGATAGAATATACAGTTTGTGCAGTATAAAAACCATTACGCCTATGGAGAGTCCTCATAATGTAGTTGCACCAACGTGTGTGTGTGTGTGTGTGTGTGTCAAAAAATATAATTATTTTTGTGTTAATTTTATTATTTTTGTGTTAAAGGTACAATATGTAAGATTTTTAAAATAAAATATCCAAAAATCACTTGCACAGTGTGATATATTTTCTGCAGTTGTGTACTTACAATATCCCAAAAGTCTTCAAAGCTTTTTTATTTCAGAGAAATTCCAATTTTAAATAAGTGGCCGTCCCGGAAAAAAATGTTGCCTGTCAATGACGCAACATCCGCGCTATCCTCGGTTTCCGCTCGAACTGCCATAGCCATGACGTAACCACGGCGACAGACGTGGACAACTGCGTAGTGCGTAACGATTAGTGGCACAATGTTCTTGTTTCATTCAAACATTATAGACCATGGCAAGCAGACTTTGGGACCAAAAATGAGAACTAAAATGAGGAGTTCGAGATGCCGAGAGCTCCACGTCCGAGACTAACTTGGAGCGACACCGCTCTTGCACATACTTTATTAGACAGGTGGGCAAATGTACATAAAACAAATCAATGTTATAAACCTCAACATGATGAAATGTTAGAATATGATAAGTATGTTATTCTAATGTTGATCTCATACAGCCAACAAACTAACACATAGAATAACATTATAACTTTCAACACACTCAAATGCTGTTTAGTGCAATAGTGTAACGTTAGACCAAGTGAAACTGTGTTACCTCAGAAGTTTAATTCGTCTAATAAACTGACCTGTGTGAGTAATTCAGCACTTGCGGGGAGTTCTGTAGAATGAAATATCTTTATTCCTTTATATCCGCGGGACTCGCGTGTGATATAACTTATGTCTCTTATTAGCAATCGCGACCTGCTTCACATCACTATAATGTTAAAAAAAACATGAATGTTTTCACTCATCCATAAACATTATTAGATCCATCAGCTTGACAGCAAGTCCCATCATTCAGTTTATCACTGCGTCATAAACATACACCTTTGTTATTGTAGAGGTTAGCGACCCCTAGCGGCGAAAAAAGTTACATATTGTAGCTTTAAAATTAAAATAATAATAATTAAATTCCATGATATGTCATTAATTGGTAATTGATCAGCATTTGTATGTATATTTACTTATTTATTTTGGAATAAATCTGGTGCATTAACTCTTGCCCAGGAATACATCTTTATATGAACATTTGAAATTAATGACCATAAATTTGGTGGTCCAACACATAGTGGATAATGTACGATTTCTCAGTGCCCCATGTGACCCCGCAGGACTCGGTTACAGTGGATATGTGTGCATTCTGTTTTCATGGTAACATTTCAAAGTAGAGTGGTTTGGGGCAGGGTACACACGATCTACACACGATGGCCCTCTCTGATTTCACCCTCTGGAGAATGTACTCAGGTGGTCCTATCAGGTGTGAAACTGACTGCTGCAAAGACAGGGGATTTGTCAAGACAAGCTGGAACCATGCCCAGACCGAGGGGGTTGAAGGCTTTTAGGGTTTTCTTTTAAAATGTCACAATGCTGTCATTCACTAAGTGTGGTTGATTGCAAGCAGACCAGACTCATTTTCTGATGCTTATTCTTATTTTTCCACAGGTAGACAGAGGGAGAGATTACAGCAAGCATTAAGGAAACCATTTTGGACCCATCTCTGACTGGTTCAGACTTTGACACCTTTAATAGCAGAAACCAAAATGACCTCTGCATGCAGAGATACTGGCAGGATTATGTTTTTGTCTATTTAATTAAATCTAAACCCTGTAATTCCGATTTCCAATAAATCATTGAGTTAAATAAATGACAGGTATGGGGCCGCTGATGGCAAAAGACTGAGCTTTTTGGTCTCAGATGAACTGGCATGGCATTCACGCCCGAAACTCCTGTTTGTTCAGAGGAGCAGCAGCCGTGCTAGCCTGGCACGGCTTCACATTCCTTCATAACAGGCTCATTCTGGACTGGGCCCAATATAAAGTAAATTTGAACATAGAAGTACCTTTTCACAGGTGTTACGACTGATACAGCAGCCAGTTCAGATGGGTTCTCCTGAAAGGAATCAACTAAATGTGAACCTTTTTAGAAATGCCATGCTGGAATTATCAGGGGTCAGTGGGTTTGACCTGTATTGTTTTGAGTGGTACAGACTCCAAAACAACATTGAGGAAGACTCTTGGAGATGTTCAGGGATGGAGGTAGGAACTGGCACATGATGAACACAACTTTAAACAAAACAAAAGTAAAGCAGCAGCCCCTCACGGATGTCTGCCGCCTAAACGAAAATAGAAATAACAACATAATGTCCCAGACCTGGTCCTTTCATCTTGCACTGTCGTCACTCCTCCAGAGCTCCTCCATGGAACGAGGACGGCCTCTGTCTACTACATGCCCTGGTGGATGGCGACGGATTCCCTGGCTTTGGGCTCCTGGCCACGAGCCCCCCGTTCCCTCGCTCGGCTTCTCCTCCCCAGCATAGCGGAAGGCACCAGGCTCTGGCCTTCGGCGAACAGGGGTAACTCCTCCATCTCCTCATGGATGGCAGATGTCCCTCCAGAACCCAGGCGGACGGCAGCGAGTTTATTCATCCCGCCGGCAAGTCACTCCAGCACCACCACCTCAGGTAGAGGTGACAATCACAATCAACGTAAATTGTAATCACAAAATAACCACAAAACAAAAACAAAAAGAATGTAAAGTGGGGGGGCCCTCATGGACCATTGCCGCATAAACTAAAACAAAACAACAACATAAAGTCCCAGGCCAGGTCGTCAATTTTCCTTTTATCCTTCTGGAGCTCCTCCGTAGGACTCGAGACCAGTGTGGCGCGCAGGTGATGTTCATTAACACCTCATTTTGCTCCCACGTCTCTTGGCCCCTCCCTGCTCGCCACAATGTTATTGGAAAATAGTTCTTGGAATCTTTTATTGGATCAAACCAAATCACTGTCAATTCCCACAGAAAACAATGTTTTTTGTTTGCACTTACAGTGGAATCAAAGTCAGAGTGTTTAGAAGCAGATCGAAAGCTTGTGTAATTTGAGTTATCTAAAACTTAATTTTAATGTGGGTCTGCATTTCTTGGTGGATAAATATCTGGCTATGTTTTACCACTGTAAATCCTGTGGATGGAGTTTGCTCCATACAAATATTACTTTTTTAATAGTTATGTCATGTCCCTACCGTGCCATAGCTGGAATCCTTGGTTAGACATCAAGCGATTAATTTACTCAAAGTAGAGATTGGACTTTGCAATTAATCGATTTTATTCTTGCAGATGATAAATGACAGCTGCTTGATAGGTGATGGATTAAGAAATTTGCAATGTTCTGATAACAGTTCGAGAGAAATTGCATGTTTTGGTGCCTTTGATAAATCAGGTTTAGGCTTACCCAAAGATTGTAACGTGACACACCAGTTTCCGCTGTAATTACTGAATGGCTGGATGTTCCGCCATTGTTATCTGCCATGGCTGTTTGAGATCATGCTTTAAGATGGCAAGAGACCATGTGCAAATCTAGCCCCACTAGGCCATGCCTCAGCAGTCAGAAGGGCTCACCTAACAGCCCACAATGACGCAAGAGACGCCAGCACCCGATAACCGCTAATCAGAAACCTTGACCGCCCATGAGACGTAGCAAGCTGGCAGAGACAGATAGTGGCCGTCTTTGAAGATTCAGTTCTTTCTGAGTTATGCTTTTGGCTCTTGGGGAAAGCTTTGATAGAGTTACAAAAAAAGGTAGGGAAACCCTTATACCCGCGCTACATTAAGGAGAGGATTGTTTTGGAGACTGTATTCTTCTGTCTGGTCTTCTTACAACCAACATGCAGGCATACTTTCATCTTTGGGTTACATCTTTTTGTTGGTAGCATGCAATGTTACTGTGCTGTTCTTGACTATGCTAGAAAGAATAAGAGGAAGACAGACAAGGAGAATTCATTCAATTTTGTATTGCATTTCTGAGTATTTCTGTTCCAAACAGGATGCTGGCCCTCATCATTTAGATCAAAGAAGATTTGAAGGTCCTTTGTAGTGGCACAATAAAAACCATCCAAAACCACTAAGGAGCTGAGTGCAGGAATAACTTCTGTGACACGCCAGTCCTTAAAGTTTGCATCTTGAAGCTTGCAGCTAGCACATACACACAACAGGTGTCTTAATCCCACTCAATTAATGACACTCCCCTTCTAGCATTGGTCACATTACGTGTCTTCTACATCCTTTTTGGTTTGCATATAGTACTTATTCATAGCAGGGGAATAGGAAATTTAAATAGGGTATGTTTGGGACAGGTTTGTGCTGTGCACCAATCAGAATGGTTGAGAATTTGAATTGAACTTGAACTGAGGTAGTAAACAGGATGCTGAGTTGCAATTCAATTTTGAATTTAAGGAAATATGATTAAAGTGAATTAAAATTCAAAGAAATTCATTTTAGTCTTTTACTAGTCAAGAAAGACAATCTTTGGATGTTTGATAAAGCCTTATTTGAAAGTTTTTGTTTGTTTAAGTTTAAAAAGCCTTGAAGGTTTATAGGTTTTACAGACAGATAAATGTTTGAAATGCCACCTACAAAAAAGTATTTATCTCATATATAAACTTTTGTGAACCAGGGTGCAAAAACTATTTCCCAGAATGCATTACCGGCCTTGAATTTCTTTGAATTGCATTTCAGTAAATTCCTCTTCCTGTCATTCTGATTCCATATCCTGTGGGGTGTAGTCAATTCAGTTCAATTCCAACTCATGAATTGCTTTGACAACATGCTTTTGTTTTGTCTTAAAACTGCTTTGCATTGCTACCTACAATGTTCTTTACACTGCAGCTTAGCAAAATTCTAAAATGTTCAAATAGACCAAAATAACGTTGTTATTGCCCAAAATAAGCAGGGACAAAGTTATTTGTTTAAAAAGTAGTGGGAGACGCAAAAGAACATAGGCACATCAAGCAGAATTATTTTTAACCAGAAGATAATCGCAATAATCGGTGCATGAATCCATTCTGTAATTAACCATAACTCATGTGATCTCTCCTCAAGTACAGCAGAGAGAAGATGCAGGTGAGAATACTTGAGACAGGGAGGACGCAGATCAACCTTAGGAATTATGTCTGCTCTGTGAAATTGAATTTAAAAATGAAGACATAAATAATGTAGTCATGTACATAGATATCTTCACCTCAGTAGGATATGTGGCAGACAAAGCACTCAAAAATCACACGCTGAGGCGCACACACACACAGACACAGATAAGGTTGTCTCACTGCCTGAAAATTAAGAAATCATTAGAACCATTCATCATTGTGTTGGTGGGGAAAAAACTTCACTCTTTTAAATAATTACTCTGAATCAAAGGCTAAGTGCAGAAAGATCAAAGTCAGGCATTCTTGAGTAATCCTCAAGTGTTGCAAATCTTCGGTAATCTACCTTGCCAGGTCCCCACTGTTTGACATGCCTTTACTGTAGAAAAGGGAAGGGTGCCATTAATTACTGCTTTGCTGTGCAGTTGTTTACTTTTGTTAAACCTGAGTGCTGCTTGATTTGTGGATCACCCTGTTTATGGATCACCCCCGTTTTTCTTTGTCTTTGTATGGACGTTCACACAATCAGTCTGTTTAGCTTGATGTCTGTGTTTGCTTTAGCATGTTTGTCTGCTTGTTCCAGGAGTTAGTAATGTGTTCGCATGTGTGTGTTTCTACACTGGGGGAGTGAGGATGAGATTAGCTGTGGACTCTGAGAGATCGGACAGTTTACTTTTGTGTGTCGAAACGTATTCTTATAAAAAGTGGATGAAATTGTGCAACAGTTTGTCCCTCCCTCACCCCAAACACTGCCAATCATCACTACCTCAGCCCTGACTTTCAGAACCCAGCGTTGTTTAAATTCAGAGCCGGGTCAAGGAAGTTCATCTCTTTATGCTCAATGATGAACCAAAGAGAGACTAATGCGCAGGCGGTTTAAGTCTTTGTCTGTTAACTGTGGTGACCAAAGAGTCACTCCTTCATGACATGCACCGGTGTCCTGGCAAACTTGTGAGCCAACTGAAGATTTGTGAGTGGGTGGAAGGTCTTTAATTTTCCTGCGGGTCCTGATCAGGGGGTGGATCAAAGTTACAGCGAGATTAAAGGACATTGGCCTGAGAGCGGTGCACCGAACAGCACACAAAACTCTTTCCCTGCATTGCTCTAATCCAGGCAGCAATCAGCAGAGCCCTGGACCACATGGGAAACGGGGGAGCCCCACCGAGATGGGAACGAGAGTTTAAAGGTCACATTAGAAATCCAGTAGATTTCTTAGTCATGTGATGAACGACACAGCTAGATATACACAGACGGCCGCTGAATGATCTATGAGCCCCTTGAGCTATCGACGAAAGTAACTTGGCCAGTCAGTTGAACAGGATAGAACTGATGAAGCACTTTGAACAGTCTATCCTGGTCATTGACCCCTATTTTAATCTCAGTGTCTACCTCCCATATAGCCACATGTGCAGGATTTGGCCAGAGAAGAACCCTCATCCCCGCCTGAGGAGTCGGGAAAGGGGATTCTGACCGCACCGATGAGGTCATCTTTAGCGGAACCTCATTTTCCTTTAAATTACCCTGGCTGATGACCTCGTTTTTTCTTGCAACAATTAACTCTGATTTGCTCATCAACAGAGCAGAAAAATGACCGCAGGGCAAAAAAACAAAGACCACATAGTTCGCCAGGGCTGCTATCGCCCATCAGGGCCGGGGCGCTTCTTTGGACGTCACCGCGTGCTTTGATTGCAAAGTAGATGCGCTGCTGGCTTCCTTCTATCTGACAGTGGGTGACTTTGAATCAGGCGTGAGGCAGTGGCTGCTAAACCTGACACGTATTACAAAAACACTTTATCTCACTTATCTGTCTACTGACTTTATTTTAATATCTATATTTTCTCAAGTGTTTACGCAACTTTGACGTGTGTTGACAGGTTCTTGTACTGTGAATAGGGTGTTGGAAATAAGTCATCCAACAGTTTCAGACGTCATCTGAAGATGAAAACGCATTTAAAAAGAAAAGAAAAAAACAAGAAAAGGTTGCTGTTGTAATGAATGACTCAAAGATTTCTCACTAAGACCATATTGCGTAGTATTGTATTTCCCATACTGCGGTCAGCTTTTTTGCATGCTATAAAAGCTGATGTTGATTCATTTTTAAAAAATGGATCGATTTTTTTCGGATAAGAAGTGCCTCATGGTCTTCATAGATGAGTGATAAAGTGTGCTTTATGGCTTCAATGGGAGAGACGGGATTTTGATAACAGCGGGGGGACCGCAGTCTGAGCTGTGTTTGACAGGACATTGATTTCCCATTTGGCTGGTGTGTTTGGTTCAATCAGTTACAGGTATGTGTGAAGAGCTCAGCCAGGTCAAGATATACTCTGCAGTTCAATCGCTTGCAGAGGAACACAAGATTGCGAGGTGGATTTTATCGAGGTAACCCCATTAAGTTAAAAGCTGACAAAGTAAATGGAGAGCAAATGAAATGTGGGATCGAAAATGTTCCAAGCTTTGTTAGACCTCTAACTCCTGGACTCTGTATTCATGAAAGTGCTCAAACTTTCTTAAATTGTTTTAAAAGAGAGAGGGGAGTTCGGAACATCGAGGTTGCTTCCATTTTGCTTCTTGTCTGCTTTGGGTTACAGTTTTGTCTCTAGAGAGAAGCTGGGGAAAGACCCTCCTGGACACATCATTGTCTGAGCAGCATTTTAACTTTGAATTACTCCAGTGGGGGCAGCCAAACTGTCTGGGATAAAACTGCTGTGCTTGCCAATAGATTTGGATGTTCTTCAGCTTTGATAACACCTGATCTATGTGTCAATATTTTACCTCTACTGTAAGTGTTAATCTCCTCTAAGATGTGAAATGATCTTATAGTGGGTTCCTCGAATTATTCAGGCCACCAGGATGATACTAAACGTCTGTGATCTAATAGCCAATGCCATTGTTTTATAATCCCATGTTATTGATGCATTTTTTCATTATTATGTATTGTCTCCATGTTACGCAACTCTTGACCTTGAATTTTCCTCTGAATAAAATGAGTGGACTGGATGTTCCAAAATTTAAGTTGATTTTAATTAAGATTTCTATAGGTGTGGGTAGTACAGATAGAAAAACAAAACAGAAACAACCCAGTGCTTTTTTTTTTTTTTTTTTTTTTTTGAGTGTGTGTTCTAATGAGTGATAAAGCTAATTTGAATGATGTCTGATGGTAAGGATAGGTGGACAGAAAAGGACATGTTAGTAATTATCTTGACCAACAGAGGGCAGTGCAGAGCAGGTGCCTTTCACCTAGTTGCGCTGGTTCTCTTTCCATCCATCGTAAGGTGCTCAAAGGACAGAGTCAATAGATTTTCGCTCTCTGAGACCAGGGGCCAGTTGCATAAGCTTAGCCACTATGTTAAGACCGTGTCTTAAGAACTAATTTGGCCAACTAGAAATGAGTCAAGAGGTAATCAGTCTTACTTTTCTGATTCAAATTAGAATAATCAACCTTTTTATGTAACTGACTTTAAAAAATTAGCACCAGTCTTGAAAAAAAAAACTTGATGACTAACTTTTAAGACTAGTCTAAGCAGTTTATGCAACCGGCCCCAGTATTATGATTAATTGGAATGTGGCACTGTTAAATACAGAGAGTGGCTAGAATTTGATAGTCTAAAAGTGATGTGTGCATTAATAAAAAATTCCCCTAAAGCATTGAAAGAAAATAGTAAAAAGGTGACAGAATGAAGATTTGCCGGCTTGCAGCTGCTGTGCATGTTTACTTGATTATACATTGGAGACAAAACTAAATCTAACAAAGTGTTTATTTGGCGAGATTCATCCAACTATGATAACTATAAAAGCTAATTATGGTCCATAAAGTAAATGCATATTTTATTCTTTAAATGCAAGCAGTTTATTTGATGAGTAGGTTATGGTTTGAGTTTGAGTCTGTATTAATTATACTTTAAAAATCTAGAGTATGTCATTGTACGTAGATATAAGTCAACATGTGTGTGTGTGTGTGTGTGTGTGTGTAGTGTGGCAGTGGGAGCAGGTAGTGTATTATTCACTGCTCACTAAAGGTCAGTAACATGGAACATCACGCTTTCATCACCCATATCAAACAATGATGTTATCACTGGAAATTGGATACTTTCCAAAGCTAGAGGAATCAGCCGAGTATATCAGATATCTTTCTTTTACTCACATGCTTAATTTTTTTGGGGGGGGGTGAAGTGAATGTGCGTGTGTTCTCTCTTACACTAAATGACCAAAGTTGCCCATTCATCAGGATGTTGTAGGTATCACAGTACATCAGTTCAGATAATCCACCCTCCACATGGCTCATGACATAGCAGAGGACTGATTTTGGAGATATGCCCATAAATCTGTTAGATTACCCCCATGCACACAGATGTATACACACAGATTCAGATATTCTTTGCATGCACATCTCTGTCAGACCTCACAAATCGACACATATTTATGCAATATTCCAAGTTCTCCAGTTTGCTCTCTTCTCACCTCTCCACTTTGAGTATTTTAGGTTAACGTGCATTGCTCGTATTGCTGCAATACTTGCCCCCAGATGCTCACACATGAGTAAAATCCTGACCTTCTTTTGTTAGAGGTGAGTGTTTGCTTGAGAGAGTCAGGAGAAAATGCATGGGGAATAGAATAATTTCACCGTTCAGAATTCATGCTACAGGTGCAAAAGGACTCGGCTAGGGGCGGGTTTTGTTCATGTGAGCTTAAATGGAGTCTGACACAAATCTTGGCATTTTTGCAGCACAGATGTGCAGCACAGCCTGCCCAGACCTGGCCTTAGCATCCCACAGAAATGGGGACATAGTCACAAAGACCTCCCCAAGTTAAGAACGTAGGGTATTAAAATACAGACTGACCCGCAGCTGCCACCAAATAAAAACTTTAAACATACGTTACCCTGAATAATGGTGCTCATATTTCACATCTGTTACTATTAGCAACAGGTTTTTCTTTGTCTGATAAAGGTGACCTCACCATAGTTGAAACTCTAAAACTAAAGAAAATTCGAAAACATGAAAATAACAAGTGGAGACAGATGTAAATTGACCGGTGCTGTAATCCTTGCTTTCTTCTGAAGTCTCTGACATGTTTACAAAACTCAGTTCATTCATAATGAGTTGTGAATGTTTAAAATAAAAGGGGTTAAACAGAGTGACCACAGGTTATTTGCTGAATCTGATATTAACTCACCTCTCCGAGACCCTGGTTGAAACCGTGCGGCTTTCAAATCCCATAAGACTTTGCTCTCTGGTCAGCACTTGAAAGAAGCTCGTAAATTCCACAGATTAGTTTAACATGACACCACGCACACTTCTGACTTTATGATCATCTTTTTCCTCTTTCAAGGGTCTTGTTAAAATAGCTTTCCTCAGTGGTGGAGTTCAGTCTCAATCTGTGAGGAACCACTGATAAGGGATGTAGTGTTGTTAGAGCACCTAATTGCCCTCCTTTTAGGATAAATTCCTACTTTAAGACTTGTCTACCGTCATCTTACTTTCTTTCTTTCTGATATGCAATCATCTATGGTATTTAAAAAGGGGCAAAAATGTTTTACAGAAGATATTTGACTGATGAGCCAGGTTTGACAAACATGTGAAAAAACTCAAAATGCACTCTAAATCTATGGGCCTTATTCATGAAACACCAGCAAAATACATTTCTAGGTAAATCATTCATACATCTATTTGTGTGGAAATTGTTGCATTCAATTTAATGGTTTTATGTAGAGAAATATGTCCTGCCCGTGTTTCATGAAAAAGGCCTAGTGTGTCTGTTTCTCTCTTCTTGGCTTTGTCTGAGAGACCATAGGCTTTCCAGAATGGTTCAAAACTTTGAACCAGCTTGAAATTTACAGTCTTATAAGTTTATTTTAATGGACACTTAAGTCATTATTAACAACTCTGTTTTTTTTTTTTTCAGCAGGATGAAAGTATTGTGAAATGATAGAAGTTTCTTCTCAAGTGTTAAACAGTTGGATTCAAAATTTGGTTAAAATTTCACTGTGCAGTGTGCATTTATTTTTAGCTCAACCAATTTTATGTAAATATGTCCCAACCATCCATTTTAGCTCAACCAATTTTATGTAAATATGTCCCAACCATCCATCCATCTATATAGCCATCTATCTAATGATGCTGTACAACCCCAGGGAAGTATGGCGGTTCATGTAAGTCTGCTGCATTCACAAGATTTGGTATTGCATCATGCATATTGCATTCAGCAGTAAATTATTAGGGTGTATTTGTGCCGTTACATGATTTGCATAAATCAGCGTGCTAAAACAAAGCAGACAGTGACTGCAAATAAACAACGCTATCAGTGGGCACAATTCATTAGTGAATTCCTCCGGTATGTTTATTTAGAAAAGAATGTTCATTGCAAGGTGTCTAGAATCCTCATTCCAAAGCAGCCTTTGTGATGACAACCACCACAACACTTAGACGAGGGAACTAACCTGTACCAGGTGGTTTGTTCCTAAAATATCTAAAAATGTTATGAAAACTTTAGGCTCATTTTTTTGACATGGACATGTTTTTCTCCCACGGAGTTCTTATACACTACCCATTACACTAAAAGATACGTAACACGTAATTCAGAACCTGGCTCGAAATACCACAAAGAATCAGTTACTCATTAGACTGCAAAGCACCGCTTTAAACATGTGTTGATTCCAGCCACATGCCGTAAACATGTCTGTGCAGTTTTGTGTGAGCAGTGCAGATGTTTCAGTCGTTGATAATGCCATTATCTCTGGGACTATAATTACCAACAACGAGTCTCGTATGGTCATATGATCCTCTGCATTTTTCAGTATATTTCTCGCAATGCTACTTTTTCTGTTCTTTCTTTTTTACAGGAGCAAACAGCTGTTTTATCCCAGAGGCAGTGTCCTCCTCCCAGACTAACATTAAACATAGTCTTTACCTTCCTGAAAGCAGAGAGCATCTGTGGCTCTTCCTGCCAGAGAAGTCTGGTTACAGCTGTCTGCAGAGAGGTGGGGCGTCGTCAGGGAAACCGCTTCATTAGGGTGTAATTAACATCCATGCCAGACAATGGATGCCATGGTGATAGTCTCACTTTCAGTGTTCTAAGAGATGACGTTATGCAGGTAAACCAGTGATGTGTAAAATTAGAAAGGCGTAGGTCATTTTAGGTGGTGAGGAATGGAACTATGAAACTTTATCATCTGATTTTTCGGTTACACTTTATTTTGATAGTCCACTTTAGACATTCTACTAACTTTAAGTAACTTTTCAACTACGTCAACTAACTCTGAGTATTAGTAAGCTGTAGTAGACTGTCAGTGGACTGTTAGGTGTTAGGGTTTGGGTTAGGAGAATAAGTTGACTATATAAGTTGCCACGTTACTTATAGTCGGTAGAATGTCTGTTGGGGGACCAACAAAATAAAGTGTTCGAAAATATTAAACAGACAGTCTACAAATCATCTAGTGACAGTAAGTTGTGACATGTAGCTGCAAAGTTACTTATAGTTAGTAGAATGTCTAAAGTCTGACTATCGAAATAAAGTGTTACTGATTTTTCTTTCTTCTGTGCAACACAAAAGAAGATCATTTGAGGAAGTTTCGGTCCAAAACAACATTGGACCCCATTGACTTTTATTATAGATATATATAGATACATATAGCCTACATATACATTTTATTGTGTATCCTTTTCAACAAATAGTTGTATTTGTCAAATTGAAAAACCTGTTAATTAATGTAAGTGAATGCTTTCAGGGATTTTTCAGCTCTGTTTGAGTTTTGACTCATCTTGACAAATGAGGGATGTTTTGTGCATAATTTTAGTCATTGTCACAGGTTTCGCGCCCATACAAAAAACGCACACACCACTGGTGTGCTCACATAAAACCACCTCTCAAACAGCTCGCAAGTAACAAATTGACTTATTTTCCGTGGCTTATTGCACCTCAACGGTCAAATGCATACAAAATTATGTCAAAATGCCAGTCTTGTCTATTGTCTATTATTCAGATAAATGGAAGCTTTAGCGTTAAGTTCTGCCAGGAAGACTCAATTGCTACGTCACTTATTACCTTCTCATCTATCCAATCATGTCTAATACTTGCGGTATAAAAGGCCGGTACTTACACATGTTTGAGTTCGCAGATGCTGACGCTTTCATTCACCTCCATCCTCCCCACCACCTCCAAGATGGTTCCTTCCCCTCCATCCTCCCCACCACCACCAGGATGGTCCCTTCCTATACCTCCCAGGGGGTCGGCTGCGCCCCTGCCTTCGTCTTCAGGCAGGAAATGCAGAGTCCGGGCCCTCGGATTGCGAGCTATGGACGGGGCCTACGCCAAAGAACTTTATTGCTTGCTGGGCTATCAATAAATGTATTTATTGTTACAGTATTTATTCTCCCGAGTCTTTCTGGTAGAAATACAGTCAGATTTGGAACATAAATGTTGACAGAAAACATTTTGTTTAACAGTTTATTGGATTTGTGCATAAGCTCTTAAAGTGTCAGCAGTCGAATAAACCTGTTTGCTGCCTGTCATGTTAATTAAAGAGAAAAAATAAAATAATAATAATCACTCTGCTCTTGACTTTTTTTACTTTAATTGTAAGCATTCATCTGCATCTTATTTTTACAATAAAATAACACTTGATAGTCTTCACATTTGATTACTTTAATTTCTGTAGTATTTCTTACTTGAAAGCAGTATTTATTTAATTTGTCTCTTTATTCTATTGTATTTATTTGTGCTATCATTTGTTTTTGAGCTTTTATTGCTGACTGTTTACTTGTCTTTTTTTTGTCAGCTTAGTTCAATTATTAAAATAAAGCCGCCCTTTTCCCTTTCGAAAGGGAACTTGCACTGCGTAGACTGACGCTAAGGGGAACGCCTCAGGCGTGACAGGTGTCTGAAATCACAATCAAATCACAGTAATCCTATTGACCGGCGACAGCCCTGGAATCATTAACGTGCGACCTGAAAGTATATATGGGCAAACATGATAATCATCTTTTCGTCTTCAGGGACGGTTCTGTCTTTAAAGCGCTTGAGAATTACGGTAAGAATGAAATGCACTGAGAAGAAGCAAAGCTTCCAGAAGTGTGCAGACCCGTGCCCAAGATATCTGGCGCCGGGTGACACACACGAGCTGTGCGTTTTTTGTTTGGGAGAAGAGCACACACAGGCAGTTCTCGAGGGAGTTGCCTGTGCAAACTGTGAGTGTTTTCCCTTTAGAGCGCTCCGCTCTCATCTGGCCCTCGAGCGAAGAGGGTTCAGCGCCTGGACCTTGTGGTCCGGGTCCTGCTCGTGCTGAGGCAGAGTGGCGACACGCATCATGGGGTTCCCAGATGGAGCTCACTGATCGCCTTGAGAGGGGGATGACCCCCTCCGGCGGCTCGGCGGCTGACGAGGCTGAGCTGAAGGAGGAGGATTTCTCTCCTCCGCTTAGCTAGCCACATTCCCTAGAAGGGACGCCTTCTACATTTGAAGCTGTGGTCCTAGGCCCTTGAGCAGGCCCAGGTAGACCTTTCATTAAACAATGTTTATGGAGGTTTTCCTGTGGAACGTATAGCTTTGGCTATGACTGTAGGGAATGCTGTCACTGACAGCTCAGTGTTACCTGAGGGCAACACGATCTCATGAAAGTGCGTATCTATACCACGAGTTTAGTTTCTCGTACCAGTAATACGCCAAAAATGATTTTTGCGTGCATATGCTACCGCTTGGGTAGGATTAGGGTGTGGAGTGCGTGCGTATTACACGCCATAAAGTGCGTATCATTCATATGCACGCGAAAACTGCGTATCATATAGACGCAAAAACTATTTTTAGCGTATAAATGGCACGAGAAATTTAATTCGTGGTATAGATACGAAGTTTCATGAGACCGGGCTCCTGAGGGTGAGTGGTTCTGGCATTTGAATTTGCTGGTTTTGACAGTTCTCACTGCCAATGGGTATGCACTCCCCTTAGCATGATGGCGTTGGTTATTCGTTCCCCTTAGCGTCAATCAATGCAGTGCGAGTTCCCTTTCGAAAGGGAACGTCTAGGTTACGACTGTAACCTCTGTTCCCTGAGAACAGGAAATGAGACACTGCATCTTTTCCCCATGCCTCGGGGCCTGCCTACAAAACAGTCCCTTCAGATGAAAAGATGATTATCATGTTTGCAAGGTGCCCTTATATACTTCCAGGTCGTGAATGATTCCAGGGCTGTCGCCGGTCAATAGGATTACCGTGATTGGATTGTGATTTCAGACACCTGTCACGTCTGTGGCGTTCCCCTTAGCATCAATTGATGCAGTGTCTTGTTCCCTGTTCTCAGATAACAGAGGTTTACAGTCGTAACCATAGACGTTCTGTTTGTAAGCTATTTCAACCAAATTATATAATAAATTATCTGTATGGAGGTATATGGCAGGTTTCCCAATGGTATCGAAAATGGTATCAAATATCAATATTTTTTTAGGTATTGTATCAAAGTTGGAAATTCCAGTATTGTGATTATACTAATTTACCTTCTCAACTGTTCATTTTGTGGAATACCAATGTTGGAATGTCATTTTAGAATGCATGTTTCTTCTATTCATACTTTCTTTTTGCTTTCTTGTTTTACACTAACCCTGTCTGCATTCACTTAGTTTCCATTGCATTCAGACACCACAAGGCTGGCACAGATTCAAAGACACAAAGAATCGGGCACATTAGTCTTTTGACATGTATGAATGGCCTAAATAAACTGCGAAGAGTTGCAAGCATGTCCTCTGATATGTCTAATTTGTTTGGTCTGGGAGTCCAATGACAGCTTGATGCGGCTTTAGATCGCCACAAACCATTTGTCAGGCGTTCGACACACATGCCGAAAAGAGGCAAACTGGCAGACGTGAGCTTGGAGATGCCTGCTGGAAATATAGACATATGAGGAATAGACCCTGGGCAGATATTTGTGTGAGGCTCTGGAGTGAGTGCTAATAGAATGTGAAGGGAGAGCCAGATATTTGCAGTGATACGAGGTGAGCGGGAGCAGCTGTGTCCGCTATGTGTACATACATGGAATGCAACACTGCGTCCCAAAGCATACGTTCGTTTTAAAACAAATCACCTATAGAAACAGATGAGTTGTGCAAATACACACCCACCTGCCCAGTTACACACACACATTATGAAACGGGTAGGCTACACTCCTGGGTGGGCTGTGTATTGTAAGAGACAGGTCCCAGTGCATGAAAAGTGAGACTCTGTCAAGGAGCAGGAGTGTGTGTGTGTGTGTGTGGTGATCGCTTAACCCAGCCAGTCTTAAGGATATATGGTGAAATAGATTTCTCCAGGGGAGAGGTGTGTGTATGTGTGTTAGCCCAAACACATGGCGAAATGGAGGCCCAGCAGCGAGTGGATCAGAATAAGGGTGGACACTCTACGCCTCTCGGCCAGCCAAAGATACAGCACACGTTCCACTCAATCCCGTCATGACCTCAGCCAGCGCTGGGAGACAAACACCCGTGCTCCGCGCTATTCCTGACGGAAAACTCACCACTCCGGGCATGCAACTAATGACTCAGCACTCCGCCTCGTACGTGATGGTCAACCTGGAGCGCTCCAGTCGTGATGACATCACTGCGAAGGTCAGTTCCCACCCCACCATGGGCCGCGGCGTTAATCAGAGTCAGATTGAGCTGGGAGGGGAGAGGACAAACACTCTACGATTTCAGCTGTGCATGCTATGACAGAACCATTTCCATGGAGAAATATCCCCAAACTCGAGCCCAGGTCAACAATTCCCAGACAATTAATGGGTATAGTGCAATTAATATTCTGGGAATTTTTGAAGCATAGTTATTAGTTTCATTGCAAACAGATCGACTTCAATATACGTCCTGACATAACACTGTTAAATGCAAAAGCATACCATACACTATAGTGTTCAAAAGTTTGGGTTAGCTATTTTATTATGTTTTTGCAAGAAATCTTATGCTGCACCAAGGCTGCATTTATTTGATCAAAAATACATTTAAAACACTAGGTTAATGTGAAATACTATTACTATTTAAAATAACTGTTTTCTGTTTTAACACATTCAAAAAAAAAAAATTATTCCTGGGACAGCAAAGCTGAATTTTCAGCATCATTACTCCAGTTTTCAGTGTCGCATCATTCTTCAGAAATCATTCTAATATGATGATTTGCTGCTCAAGAATAATTTTTTAACAGTTGTGCTTCTGGTAGGGTAGGCAATTTCTGAGAGGCTAGCAATAGCAAGCTAATTTTGATAGCATAAGACCCCACCCTCCTTGCGGCACTCGTGTGATGTTTGGAAATATATAGGTTGACAAGCAGGCAGGACATTCAGACCAAATGCAATGATTGGACAAACATGTTTAAAAAAAAAAATGCATTAATGTACAATGTACAAAATGCATTAATCTTAATCTGTTTTGTACCAGATTTAGCAGAATCTAATTTTCATCTGCAGTCCCTGAGACATTTTTTGGTCCTGAGACTTCCACAGAAAATATGTTTATTTTTTTATTTAAGAGTATTATTGATTGTTATCAGGAAGTGACGAGAGTTTCAACCTGTATATCGAAAACCGTGCCTTTTATTTTATTTGTGGAAATTTATTTTTCAGAATTTTTTTAAATTTTTTTTTATGAATAGCTTTTATTGGATATCCTTGCCAAATAAAATGATTAAGTTCTTGTTAAAAAAAAAAAATCTTACTGATACAAAACATTTGAACCGTAAATAGTTGCACCACTGATGCTAGTCAGTGCATAAGAATGTCCCTTATTCACAAAACCAATCGCAATCCATTTAAATTGCACTGCACCGTGAGCTTTAAATTGAAGTCATCAATGTCATCACACATTATAAGTAGTAAAAAAAAAAAACATTTTAAAGTTTCTTAGTTTTTTCCCCTCTAAAACTATCAACTGCTCATTTTCTATGGGGGAATTCACTATGCGGTGTGAGGACCACAGAAGTAGTCGAGATCACTATAGTGGTATATTGAGTAACACCAAACCCATCGTCGTTGTTAAAGTTTTTCCCACCGGAGCTGCTCTCAAACTGATTCATCACAGTTACTCACCATTAGGAATAAACTCAGCACTCATAACTAATAACAAATGCCAAAACATCTCACCTCGTTGACAGTAATGGTCTATATGAGATTTAGGTGAGCCGCAAAATTAATTGCTGGATTCTAGCTGATGAATCACTGTTCTGGAAGTTTGATGGGGGCTTTTTAAGAGACACTGAAGATACCGTACGGGTGTCCATACAAAGAAAGCTCAGTTACAACCAAATTCCATTCCTGTCGTGGGATAGCAACTCAAGCTTGGCTACAGTAATATGTTATTGGTTCACATCTACAGATTGGATTACTTTTAATTCTATTGTAAGACATTCTCTTTCTCTTTAAATAGCATTCAACTGCATTTCAGTTAATACATGAAGGAGCGGGGCTTATTTAGTAGCTGAGTAAACAGTATACATCATCTATAATGGTCCCTGGCTGTGGTGTGTCCCCACAGGTGAAGACAGTGCAGTCAACACTTAACCTTTTTTCTCTAATGTTGCCCATTGGTCCGTGAAGTTTCATCAAGTTTATGAGAGGGAAAGGCCTTAAAAGCTTATTTATGAATAGTGAGTGTTTACCCTGTTCTTCTAAATGGATCTCTGAGGGCAACCGGAGAGCGAGGGAGAGCGAGAGGTGAGCTGGGTCAGATCGATAGACAAGAGTCAGAGAGCAATAAGAAAGTATGCCAGTGCTCCATTTGTGCAAGAACAAGCCGGACCCAACACCTCAGTAAATTGGATTTAGGGCCAATTTTAATAAATCCCCTTCCTTTAAAAGGTGCATGCTATGATTTGTATATGTGTTTGAAAATAGCGATGAATACAATAGGGCTATCAATTTAACGTGTTAATTTACTGTGGTTATAATATATATGCAATAATGAGATTATTAAAAATATGAACTCAATTAATCATAAAAATGGTATGGTTAGTCAAGTTTATTTTTAATCTGTTGTAAATTCTGCAATAATGGATTTTCAAAGTCAATATTGAAACAATTGATATCAGTGATCAATGTCTGTGTGTCTATAGGCATTCAGTTAAATTATATTATTAGATTTCATTTTTTTTAAATGTATTTTTATATTTTAATTTTCACAGTTGTAAATAGCAATGATTTTAATTCTGTATTTCTATATTTTGCACTATCCTCGTAAAAATATAAGAAAACTTTATTATATATATATATATATATATATATATATATATATATATATATATATATATATATATATATATATATATATATACATTATGTGTAGCTAAATAGTGTTATGTGTACAAGCTGTATTGGTTGGTTGGTTGGTCTTAAGAAAGTGAATTGACAGAGAAGAGATTATATGCCCAAACTCAAACACAGGTCAACAATTCCACAACAATTGAGTACTAGAGCAATTAATATTACGGGAATTTTTTTAATGTGATTTTTTTTTTTTTTTTTTTAATGATCATATGCAAATTATTGGTACACTGTGGAAACGCTACTCAAGAAAGCTTGCAGTGTAGACAGATTATTTTATTTTAATGAGACGGGTAGTTTTGCCACATCATACTGTCCCTTCACTTCTCCAACCTGCCGGATCCATGACCATGAACCCTCTGACTGTATTTCACACAGAATGAGACGGAATAAAAAGAGTTTAGAAAGAGTGAAGATGGCTCTCAATCGGCAGTGCATCTGCCTCTCCTCCCTCTGCTTTTAAACATGAATTAATGTAAATTCCAGGCGTTTCCTCACACTGGCTCTGACGCTCCATCTCACCGGCACACTGGAATCTCGTAGGGGTGTGTGAATCTTGCAGTAATGGCATTCCTGCCCCGCTACATTACCACTATTTCCCAGCCATCAATCAGAAGCCTGTAGTGAAGTGTTATGAGCTGAGAACAGGGCTGGACCAGTGGACAGGGAGGGCCGGACAGCAGATAGCTACTGATATTAGCACCAGGCCTGCAGTAGCAGTATGACAACTCCTTAGCCTTTTCAACTTGAGCAATCGAAAAGCCCAAGTGTCAAGATTAGAAAGCTGGAGACTGTACTGCTGAAAGTAACATGTTCACAGTGAGCAAATCGAACGGATCCCAGCAGGAAATAGGATCCTCTGAGGACATGAGCATTGTTTTAACATGAACTTTCAAAATGCACTTTAAGAGGTTTCTTTCCTTATAGACAGTTAATCAGTCTTTATCTGCTGGTTTTTATTTCTGTAATATTGCACTGTGAAGTCCCTCCCACAGTGAGATCTGTTTGAAAAACGCCATTCACAACTTCCGTAATGTGATGTTTCTAAGTACAGCAGGATATTCAACACACACACATACACACACACACAAAACTTAGGAACTTGATTTTACCTATTGGGAATTTAAAAAGTATTCTCTATATGGTTGTTAAAAAAATAAGAGTGCCTGCATATTCTAAAAAAAAGTTGTTTCATAGTTGTAGGTTGTTTCAAGAAAGATTGTTAAAATGTTTTGTGGTGGAATAATGATGAATTGTAAAAAAGTAGGATCAGCAATGTTTATCAAGACAGTCTGATTTCATAATGATTTAAAACATTCTTATTGGTTGTGTCTTTGTTTTTTTAATTAATTGTATTTATTTATTTATTCATATCATATGTGAGAACAAAATCTATGAAAAATGACAAATTAATATATGACCATTCCTACAAATACTAAATTTACAGTATTCTTATTGCCACTTTGTTCTGCCAATTATGTCAGAAGAAATGTACTTTTGAATCTTGTTACATAACATAATATTTCAAAGATATTCTCAAAGATTTTCTAGTTTTAATATGACTGATTTATATTCTGTTATGTAACTATCTCCAGGAGTATATTAATAGCATGCAAATATTGTAAATATGTTTTCCGTGTAAAAATCCCCGGAGTAGTGACAGAACGATAACATCACTGGACACTCACTTAGTCATGATGAACCCCTCCTAACTACTATCTGTGTGTAAGATATGACATCATCATACTATGATGTCTGCATTATCTGATTGTGACATCATAATTCTATCAGCTGGTGCACTCCCACCGATGAGACTGCAGGAGCATTTGGTTTGAGGTGTTTCAGAGGGCTTCTTCTACTGACAGTGACATTGTACACTCTCACAGATACAATACAAACACACAGACTCTACATAGGGAGTCGCATAGCGCCGTAAAGGGTGTAAAGCAAAACAAAAGGGGTGTGTTCCTCATATTATATATCTGTTCCCCAGAATTCACTGGAAATCAGTCATTGTTCTGAGGGAAAATATGAGATACTGAACAATTTTCACATGACAGATTTGTTTTTGCTGTCCTCACCAGGCTTGCTAACTATCTACTAAGCAAAACTTATTTTTACCAGCTGCTTTGTTCACTTCTAAAAAAATAATGGGTTCTTCATTGGCCTCTATGGTTCCATGAAGAACCTTTAACGACAATAGAACCTTTCCATTCCACAAAAGGTTCTTAATAGTAGAAAAAGGTTCTTCAGATTTTTTAAATGTTCTTCAAACTCAGGAAAAAAAAAATAATGGTTCTTTAAACTTTTCACTGAAAGGTTCTCTAGGGAACCAAAAATGAATGGCATCACTGTGTGGACCACTTTCTGGAACCTTAATTTTGTAAGAGTGGTGAACAGCATCAAACCAGTTGAAATTCAAGCTGTTATAAGCTGGTCTTTTTAGCACACATGGCTGTCTAAAACGAACTAGAGCTTGAAAGCAAACTGCATGACCAATTAGATCAAGTATCCACCTAGTATTGGAGGGACACTCCAGGAATGATTATGTAAACCCGATCACTTACACCCCGCCACAGAGCATTGCTCATCCCACTGTACAGTACGCTCCAGAGGGCAACTACCTAACTACTTAGTCACCACTAAAGAGAATGAGAAATGTCTTTCCTCCTTTATAGACATGAGTGTTTAGTGCAGATCAAAGGGACACAATCAAATTTATGCTAATGGCTTCTCTCTGCATCTTTCTTTCTTGCTCTTTCTCCCTCTTTAAACTCTTGTGCTGCTTTGTGATCTCAAGAATGAAACATCAGCCGTCATCAGATTGCTGTTATGTAAGCTATTTGCTCTCTGAAGGGTTTCGAAACAAGGTTTTTTGCATTGCATGGGAAGTAAAAATACATAAATATTAGGAGTGGCAATTGATTAAGCTTTTTTTTATTATTATTGAGATTATGTGTACATATGCAACAGTGCTTTTTATACTTTCAACAATAAACATCAAATTCTATTCGTCAAAATGAAGCTAATTTCAAATCTTGACAAATTATTATCCGCTTTTAAGGCATAATAAATATTTGACATTTATATGTATTTGACAGCTGTAATATTAAATGACTACTGACCAACAAAACAGTTGTTGCAATTGCAGTTTAAGGATGAATTGTGCATCCCGGGAGCCTTTGATTTGGGCTGGAAACGATTTTTTACTGGAGATTTTATGTTGCTTTTAGAGAGCCATTTTTCAGGTAATCTTAGATTAGAATCAGACAGTGTTTACACTAGACACGCAAAACTTGCTGCACTCTTTGAAGGGTGAAGATTTTCTCATCACTCAGAAGGTAAAGCTCTCCAAAATACCCTGGTTCAACATTTAAGAGATTCGTTCTGAGGACGAGCGTAACCAACGTCTAAGCTCAATGTGTAACCTATGCACACCAATAAACAAAAACCTGTTTACCCTCTAGATGAACTCTGTGACACTCTATTGCTCTGCTCCAAAAACCAGCAGCTGCCTTTTAAGGAACCTCATAAATTAAATGGTTGATTTGGTACAATAAATGATGCCTTAAAATGCTGCCTCGCTACGTTTTTTCTTTTTTTTACAGAGCATGTCTTCCTCCGTTATTTTGTTCTTATCATGACTTATTATAAGCTCTTAAAAACAGTGAAATGGCTTCAAGTGAGCATCTTACTGAATTCTTAAATGTGCAGACTTTATGTGTGCAACAGTAATGAGATCTGTTTGGATCCTAAGTCTTTCGTTAGGTCAGTTATGGGAGAGATGGTGTTAGTTGTAGTGAGTTATACGTGAAGAAAATCTACTGCTGGAATAAATGTATTTGTAAATTTCTAAAATAAAGTCATTTGTTGGCCTGGCAATCATGTACATATAAATAGAGGACTATTTGATTAATGAAGATTTGAAGAAAGAAGATTGTATATCCAGGTAACTTGTCCTGCCATTTTGCTATATATGAAGGAGCGTCATGCACGCCATGTAATCAAAACTTTCACCTCAACAACGAGAAGAAACATGGTGGACAATATGTATTTTCTTCTTTTATTCAATTAATTTAGACAGTTGAAATCTTACTCCACAATACCATGTAATCACTGGCTTTTTTACTCAATGACTTATGGCAATTAAAATTGGGGCTGTCAATTGATTACATGTTTAATTGAGATTAAAGGTGTAGTAAGCGATTTCTAAGAAATAATACTATTGATATTTGAAATCAACCCAAACAAACACACTCCTCCCTTCATTGCCCCGCCCCAAAATGTACAAAGACAGAGTGGATGTCTCTTTATCATAGCTGAAGCTAAACAAAATAATGCGAAAATGATGAATGAACAACAAGGGAACAACAACAAATTAACATATAATACACAATAGTATATACAAGCGAGAGTTTGTGGTTAGTCGCCAGCAGCACAGCAGCTCCAGAGAGACAATGACACTCAAAACTGTCCTGTTACTAAAGTTAACATTACAACAACAGCATATCTTGGTTCTGTGAAACAGCAAAACCAAAGTTATTCACTTATGGAGCAGAAACAACACAACCTCTGCATAATTTTTCAGATCTTCTCGCTTTGGTCTCTCCAGCTCTAGAAAACTTTTCTTGAGTTTTGCCTGATGATGAACCTTCTTTTTCCAGTGATTATTTCTCTGACCTTTTCTCTTTTAATGTCTCTCAGCCATCTCTCTTTCTACAGTCTTTCTTCAAATTTCCGTAACGAGTGGACACGCCCTCTCCTGCTGATTAGATCACCCCCTCCCCCATCGCGAGTGGACACGCCCCCTCCTGCTGATTGGATCACTCTCTCTCCTCCCCAATCATGAGTGGCACACCCCCTACTCCTGATTGGCTACAAATGTGTTGTGCTGCTCGGTCCGATCCACTTTCAATAGCGATTCTCAGAAATAAATGTATGCAGCTGAGCTTTTTATTTGTTTTACTTGTACAGTAAATTTCAAATTCTGTAATTGAAAAATGGAACTAATCTGGAATAATTTACTATCAATTATCAGCATGTTGATATCTTACTCCTCAGTAAGCATGTAATCACTGGTTTTCTGACTCAACAACTCATATTTTTCAGCTTGTGTAAGAAAGATGACCAAAGAGGAAGAATCTACAGTGAAGCAACCAAAACGAGCCTGACGGGCATGGCTGAAACACAGAGCAAATACAAGCTGAGTAAGTACTTAAACATCCTATAATGCGTCTAAATCTGGAGCAACCGTCTGATGTTGCTGCGATTTACTTGGGTTTGAATATAATTACAGGAAGTTAGTGTGGAATTTGTGAACACCCAAACTTTCAGCAGCCTGTCATCGGAATAGCTTTGTCTTATAAACATGTATGTAAATGACGCAGAGATGTTCAATGAAATCCCTTCAATCTCACCCAGATGAGTAAGTTCGCAGTGCCAGAAGGAGATCATGTGTAAGCTGATGTTGTATAGTAGGAGATTAGTCCTGTTGAATGTGTGGCTTTGTTTACAGCTCCCCGAGACACTTATGGACACTCTCATCCCTAAATTTTTGAATCAAAGCTCTTCGTTTTCGACTGCACTCAACATGCCGTGGCCAAAACCGTTTGTTGGGCTGTTAAAAGCCAGCGGTACATTACCAGCTCTAAGCCTTATCTTTTTACACATGCTCACATAATGCCTGAGATCAAGACGGGTCCTCTACAATGTGCCATTAATTTCATCTTTCAGGCCTCCTTATCAAAATATTTTGTTCCAGCTTCCATCAAAATACTTCAGTAACCTTGGAATCTGTCAAAACATTTGGGTATTTTGGAGTTTACCTGACGGCAAATGATTCCCTCTGAAATCGCTGCCTGAAATATTCTCTTCACAGATTAAAGGGCTGCGTGCTTTAAACAAAGGTGTATTTGAGTGAGTCGAGCCGGGCTGAACTCCGCCTTGAACCGTGACATTACTGAAAGCATGAGCCTTTGACTTGGCGTGTAGCGAAGCCAAAATGGGCTGGGAGGGAACATGACTGAGCAACGTTTAACCTCTGACCTGTCTATCTGTCTGCCTCTTTCCCTCCCTGTCTCTCTCGCATACGCATCAGCACGCCACAGATATGTAAACAAATAACTACAGTGTTGCCATCACCATTTCTATTATTAGTAATTTGGTCTGAGCACCATGTTTTATATCTATTGCAGGATTTATTTTAATTTTGAAGTCAGTGTGCAAATAAATCGACCCTATTATGGTGTTGTTGGATAACATTTTGGTGCCTGTATATTTTACAATAAAATAAAATCTGCTGTGTGCCTTAACACTAATGACCGCTATATAGATTTTTACTGTAAATTGTATCGCAATATCTTTTGTTCCTAAAAAACAATACACTGTAAAATGAATTTTGATGATTTGTTTTCACAACTTTTTAGATTTTGTCAAATCACCTTAGATAATTAATGTAGTTCAGATAACATAATATTTTGAGTTTCTATTTATTAAACCAATCTCCTTTGTTGTATTAAATAAATTTTTTATTTCAATGAACTCAAAATTTTAAGGCAACCAGGTAACTTACTTTTTTAAAGCTACACTGTGTGATTTTTACCCCCATCTAGCGGTGAAAAGGTATATGACCATCCAGTGAATATTAGTTTCTGTTCCTCTCAATTCCGATTTCGTTTTAACTCCTACGGTGGCCACTGTAGTCCAAGATTAACATGGCTTCCAGTTCGACCTCCTCAACACGGTGCCATTGAGTGTTAAAACGCGAAAGGCGAAGCTTGATGTCCCTCTTTGGCTAATGTACTTTCAAGATGGAGGGGCAACATGGCGGCCGACATTAGAACCCCTCACCCGTATGTATTTTCAATGGCATATTATACACTCACGAGAATACTTTATTACTTGAACGAAGTAAATATACATTAATGAGCACATATATTTTTGAAAGAACTAAGTGTTTTTAGCTAAGAATAAACTAAAAAAGTTACACAGTGTAGCTTTAAGTAAATCCAACTATTTTTTTTTTACAGTGTAGTAATAGAAACTTACAAGCACTGTCCTGGTAAATCTAGGTTTCTAAGTTTTCATCATGCATGGTATTTTATTTTATTCAGTTTTGTATTTCAGTTAAAATTACATTATGTGCATATCTGTGTATTTCATTCCAACATTTTCTGCTTTAATCTTCCTTCAAATTGGAGTTACTTGCTCCGCATTTGAACAGCTTTTCTTTTTCATATAATGTGACCAACCTCTTTTCTCAAAGGCCACTTTTTTATCATGCACTCAAGTCCAGATGGATGGATAGAGTTAAATTACACCATTTATTGTTTCTCATTAATTATCCTATTTTACTCTGAAATATATTACAGTAAGACAGGTTGTGCCATTTCTTATAGTTCTACTTTCATGTTTTCATATGCTACTGACCAGTGTAAAATTCCTGAGAAGAATGAACAGAAACTAATTTGATGATATATGCTTCCCTGTATTTAATTGTATAAAACACAGGTTCTGTAGGTCTGCATGTATCTGGGATGTTTGAGCAGCTGGTCTCTCTTAAAGGAGAGAGATTTTCTCACAGGGTCTCTCTCCTGGGGCATTTAAGATGACCACACATCTAGCACAAACCAAATGCTTTCGTCCCACCACCCATCCGTGCACTGAAATTTCCCAGTTCTTGAATGGAAGCCAGCGCAGCCATAGTTTAGCTTTGTGCAAACCTGTTTGTTTGGGCCGTGTACCCAGCAAAGCTTCTTCTGTCACAGAGCCGTCACTGTCTGCCCTTCTAGTCAACCTGTGAAGATTCCTCAGGGATGGAACAATCACAGGTGAGGTTGCACCATGACAGCAGAGTGAAATAACCCTATATTGTATAAACATTACGTCACTGCTTCCATAAGATGGGGCTGGCAGTGGTCCACATTTTATTAGCCGTAGTGTGCTTGAGAAAAAGGGAAGTGGTTTTATACCTCGGTGTCCATTTCCCGTCACAAACAACAAACACTAGATAAACATCATGTGCAATCTTTGGGTTAGGATTGCTTAGACAACCCTCACTATTACTATTGCTCATAATAGGGCTTGTCACACTTAGTTAACCCTGGATCATTGTAAAGCCTTTGGTAAACGGAATCCTGGGTTATCTTGTTTCACATTTCACACTGCTCATAATTTAGCCTGGGTTAACCATCAATCCTGCTGACGTTGTTGTCAAGTTGTTGTTGTTTTTTTACTTTTAGACTTTTTTAGACTAAAAATAAGAATGAAATGGTCTCTTCTTCAATCCAATTGACTGGTTTTCCATCACCATTTGACATTGTTCTCAAAAACTGAAATAACTGTGTGTCCGTGACTGTCCAAAGTACGTGAATATGAGGCATGCCATTGGCTGTCTGTTGCTTTTAACCGCAATGCACTGTGAACTCTGCTCTGCTCCGGAGGAGGGCTTCATAAGCCCAGGTCAAAAAGAGGTGATAACTCCAAGTGTGAAACGTTACTTTAGGCAGTATGGTGGCTCAACGTGCTGCAACTGAGGAAAACATATTCAAATAGGAAAAAATCTTCATCAGTTTGACAACCCATGTGCTGCAAATAGAACTCACAACGCAACCAAATACAGAAACATGCTGCAAATACTCACAATGCAACCAAAATACTGTTTATGGTTTTAACCATTAGTTAAGCATTACAGAATTTATTTTCGTGAACATTATTTAGTTACAGTTGTGAAAGTAAGTTAGCCAGCTTATATAATGTTTCAAAGTTCATTTCTGTGTTGTGAGTATTTGCAGCGCATTTTTGTATTTGGCTGTGTTGTGAGTATTTGTAGCATGTTTATGTATTTGGTTTGGTTGTGAGTATTTGCAGTGTGTTTCTATATTTGGTTGTGTTGTGTGTATACGGTATTGGGAATATGTTTTTCTCATTTTACCTGCTTATAATTTTTCCAGTTTAAGCAGCCAATAACTACGTTTGACAATGCTTCAACGGCATTTTTAAATTCCTTGATTTTTTAAATGTTACTGTACATTTTATTGCCTCTCATTTGTTAATTACTACTTTAACTGAAACCCACAGCAACAGGGTCAAACCTAATCCATTTGGAGCTCACTGAAAGGTGATTCACTCTCCATGTTTCTTTGTCTCATAACATTTCCTTATTTTGACTCGCTAGGATATCCGAACCCATCAGAATTGAACTTATTTTGTCTCCTTAACAATAAAAGTGGATGAAAGTGTATTTTTTCACAAAAGGCAAGAGTAAGGCCAAGACAGAGAGACAGATTGTTCAGAGCGATACGGCTCTCAGACTGCAGCTGAGAAATGGCGCGGTTTTGTTTATGGAGTGTACGTGAATATATTCCAGACTTTTTATTAAATTGTGAACTCAGTGGGAAGGAGAGAGGAACGAATAGCACTTTGGAACAAAAGTTTCATGTTATGTCTTGGTTACAAATGACACAGCTTAACCCGGGATAGGAGACAAAGGCATAAATTGAATCTGGCCCCAAACCACAGACTCCTTAAGTGAAGGAAGGACATATCTGCAACACTTCTCTGACACTGTGAAGTGATACTCTTTTATATTGTTATGGTTAGACTGACACCCCTAGCCAAAGAATGGCAGAAAATGGATTCCCACCCTACAACTTTTCCAGCTTTCTCCAGCGGATTTCTCAACAATGAGAAGATCATTCCTGAGTCACGCTCCGAGCTTCAGTGAGTCTGCAACGAATGGTGTGCGCATGAATGCTTTGGAATGTGCATCATAATGAAAACTCATCAATATCCCGAGTTCGTTGTTGCGATTTAACGTCTTTTTCCGTGCCAAGAAAAGAGCCATCAAACACAGACAACTCCTTCTGCTTCTATTGTTATTCAACTCATTAATAATTCTGTTATACCTCTGATCTCCCATTGAAATTAAATATATTCCCAGATGTTTTTCTTGTCAGTTCTACCACTCCTGTCTTGAACATCTTTGCTATTGTTTAACTTATGAGCAGGAAAACCTGCAGCCTTTAATAGCCTAAAGAAAACACAGGTTTGTCATCAATCATTGGCGCTGATTTTCAGTGCGGCTACACGACAAAGCAACACCTACAAATTGGCTTTGAATTGCTAAATAGTGAAATCAGTGTTTCAGGGCAGGGCGTCTTTTTTTTTTTTTTCACCAGGAATGAATCACTAAAATGTGACATTCATCTTTTTGATGAGTTTGCTTTGATTAATGAGAGTCTGAGAGTGGAAAGTCCCTATCAAGCATTGGGAAGTAGGCAGGCGTTTAGAACGCAGCGCTCATCAGAAATCAAAAGTTTTTCTGAAAACAGCCTACATGAGATTTTTTTTCTTGACATTCAAAAGTTGTCAGCATGCCCCACACAAGCTTACTCTCATTCTTATAACACAAATCTCACATTTGGGTAGTTTGTCTATGGAATTATTAATTTTATTTTTAAAATATCAACAATAAGATATATTTGCAGGGACAGTGTAAATCTGTTTATATATATATATATATATATATATATATATATATATATACACACACACACAGTATATAGCCTATATATACACACATATATATATATATATATGCATGGATTTTTTTCTGACTTTTTGAAGAAAAGGCATTTTCAACATATTTTAATAGGCATGTCTAAGAATAAGATTATACAACCTCCTGATGAAGGACTTTATTTGTAAATTCCATCACAGATTTCACTACTAAGACGCAAGATACCTTGATGATCCTGACAGGCATTGTGAAACGCTGCAGTATGAATGATAAAGATCGGAATTTCATTGTTTGTTATTCTTTTAGCTGATTCATCCTGAAATTGACTGTTCCCGGTCCAGGGCCAAGCGCTGTCATGCAAACCTCTGCTCTAATAATTTCAGAACATGTGGTAGGACGATATTTGTACAGCAACACCTGTAGGTACTTCCCCAGACTATAAAACACAAGAATGCTATACTCTACCTTCACATCTAGCATTTGAGTGATGGCACACGATGTGAGTTTTTTTACAGGACAGAGATTAGTGTGTATCTGCTTAAGGCAGCTTTATCAGCGCTCAAGTGAAGCTTCCTTGTGATTCCCTGATGGACAGATTAATCCCTCAGCAGCACAAAGTGCCTGAATAGTATCTGTCTCCACAGGACCCGCTGACGTCCAGCTCCATTTGAGCTTCATGTTCAAAGTCGGAAATCATCATAAAGACATAATTTAACTCATTTAAATTGGGCTTGTACAAAACCCAGCAATTTACGTCCAAACCACTTAAAGTTGTAAAATGATTGTTAACTTAATCATTTTGTACAGACACTACATGAATATACTGTATATACTTATTGTTACAGTGTTATATGACAATATATATTGTCAAATAACACTGTACAGTAGATTTCTAGTGCTCAGCATCCTTTGCATGGGACTGCATTAAGAGAGTAAATGTTAAAATGAAGAGTTTTTTATGTGTTTTGAGTAAAGTTAGTGTTGACTGGTCACTCTTAAGGCCCTTGCACAATGAGTCCGAAATTTTCATGTGTTTTTTCGTATGCGTTTTTTTCAACCCTGTATCCTTGCTACGAATGCGAAAAACAGAAAATGGAACCCGATCCGATTGTTTTTATGATGGACGAAAGTTTCGGAGGCAGTGTACAAGCGTGATTGACATAACATGAGGTCGTATTTATTTTATAACATGCAAAAATTTCGGACGCGAATTTCAGACTCAAAAGAGATGGAATAAAACACCAGGTGTAAACAGAAATGTGTCTCCCTTGTTTACTTGTGATCCGATTGACCAAAGCGCATCTTAATAAACGGGACCATATATAGAAGTATTTAAGTGTTCTTGTCATGGGGTCATTTTATGGATTCATTTTTAATGAATTCATTTTGTTTTAAAGGATTAGTTACGCTTAGGCGGAAGTACCGAGTCAGTGTTTACAAATGTGAGGACCATATACACATATTCAAATGTCTTTGTGTCAGTTTATCGTTAAAAAATGTCCATTTTGTGTGCATATCCTGGGTGTTTTAATATTAAAAAGGCTAAAAGAAAATTTTCGTCAGGACAGAAGCGTGACCTTTTCAACGTAATTGCGTATTACGTGAGTCACGAACACGCATCACAGAACAGAGCATTTGTGCTTATAAAACTTATTTAATTTTTAAATGACCGATGGTTTCCTAGATAAGACCCTTATTCATCGTCTGGTGTCGTTTAAAGCCCTTTGAAGCTGCACTGAAACTGTGGTTCCATTGAGGTCCATTATATGGAGAAAAATCCTGGAATGTTTTCATCAAAAACCTCAATTTCTTTTCGACTGAAGAAAGAAAGACATGGACATCTTGGATGACATGGGGCTGAGTAAATTATCAGCAAAAGTTTTTTTTAAAAGTGAACTAATCCTTTAAGCAGTTCATAAACATATTCTTTTTCATTATAAAGGAATTGAAATAACCCATTAAACATGAAGGACAATTCTCCTTATATAAACTTTTTAGAATAAAGGGTTCTTTAAAATTGAGTAAAGTTCTATATAGAACCCCACTGAACCTTTTTTTTTTTTTTTAAGAGTGTTCAGACTTCTTGGGGTTTTTGTGGTCACTATTTTGTGGTTGTGTTGCTTCACTCAATGAGAAATTACTTGGGTTAGAATTTCCATAAACTTCCTGATTCGATATTTAGCTGTCGACTCAATGTATTGTGATTTCTTTTTTTTATGCATTCAGCATTTTAAAAATCAATCAATAATTCAATTCAATCGATACAATCAATACAATAATAGAGGGCAAAGAAACATAAAGTCAGCACATCTCTTCATGTTGAATTAATGCTGCAAAACTTTTATTTGAACATATTAGATGTTTTGTCCCATCTGTTTACAATCTTCTGCAACAGAAACGGACTGTGTTCAAATGAGCTTTGCATCATTTAAGCATTTCGGGAAAAATCCTGTAAAAACTGAATACCTGCAGCATGTATCTCAAGACATGTTTTAAAAGTTGAAATTCTTTTATTGATTTTTCCTCCACCCCTTAATAACTGTGCTAATAGAGATCTGAGACCAGTTTTTCAGTAGCACTTTATTTCGATAGTCCACTTTAGACATTCTACTGGCTAAATGTAAGTCAACTTATTCTACTAACCCAAACCCAGCAGTCTACTAATACTCTAATAAAAGTTAGTTGATAAGTAGTTGTGAAGTTACTTATAGTTAGTAGAATGTCTAAAGTTGACTATCAAAATTAAGGTTAAGTTTTTTTTTTTCTTATTGCTCATGTCATATATTACATAATACAATCGCTGCGTCTGAAATCGAATACTTCCCTGCTATATAGTAAAAACTACGCTAGAAAAGTAGTATGTCCCAATACATATTATTTGAAAAACAGTAGGCGAAAAGTCCCCAGATGACCTACTACTTCCTCAGAGATTCTGAAGTGCACATTTGATGGGCACTTTACTATCCCATGAGGCCACAGGAGAGGATTTATGAACGGAGGTGAAGTAAAGCAACACAACTGATGCCAGTAGGTCACATGACAGTAACAACATGGCGGAGTACGGCCGGATTTCATTCATACTACCCACATTCATAATACAGAGCGTACATTTTTAACGGTCCCAAAGTAAATTCAAATGTAGTACCTACTAAGTACGCAGTTTCAGACTCAGCCAATAAGTTAGGTTTTATTTAGCATGCTAACCCCCATTATTGCTAGCTAACAGTCATCGGATACAAGGTGACCATTTGTTGTTTAACAAAATTGTTCTAGTCTTGTTGTATGAACCTAAAATTAATGTGTGGAGAAGTTTTCCTCAATTTAATTGCGTTACTTTTTGGGTAAATTATATGAACTCACCGAATTCTTTGCATGACTTTGGAAGCATTTTCTGCACTTCAAGAGTATGAACCGCAACCACTGTAAGGGTGGTCTGCTATGTTTCTGTCTGTCTGCTTGAGTTTGTCCTATACACTATAGAGTCTGTTTTCACTCTCAGACAGTCTCTCTCTCTCTCTCTCTCTCTCTCTCTCTCTCAACCTCCACGCTCACACACTCAGTCAACTCTATAACCTGTTCAGTCTTCTCTGTAACCCAATCCAGCATTTAAAACAAAAAGGTAGACACTCTTCAACAAGGAAAGGTCCTTTATCGCCTTCCCGCGAGGTTTTGAATATCAGCCTGTGGAGATAGCATCTCTCCATGGCTATTCGAGTGTGTCATGGCCTCTTTCATTTGATCTTTATTTACATCTGCCATTGTGTGGCCTAAGCCATTAAACCAGGAGCCGTTCTGAATGGATGAGAAGTTCAGGATAATGCCTCCGCACTCCATTCAGCTTCCTTCATTAGCAAGCTGTCCATCCGTAGTGACGGATGAGAGAAAAAGTTAAAAAGACGAAAGGGATAGAAAGACAAATGGAGACCCAAAAGAGATTCACTGTAATGCAAGTGAATGGCTCACCTCATAGGATGCCATTCAAATCAAGACTTGAAGGCTAAGTCAAGCTTGGTTTCCTACAGACACAAGGAGAGAAAGAGAGATAGCAAGTTTCTATGTGATTGATGTATGGAGGGGTGAATTCATGATATAGTTTCTAACCCTTTGTCCAGCTGTAGGTCCAAACTGTGCACCTATAGTGCTGCAGTATGTGCATTTAAATTCTTCTTAAAATTAAAAATCATTTTTATTTATTTTATATATAATTTAGGGTTATTCCCAAAGTCAACCTTTATTGCCTCATGCGATAAAATATGTAGCCGGTAAATTTCTTATTTAATTCATGGCATGATGATTAATATGTAAAATAAGTTCTGTAGCCGAATTTTTATCGCTGTTTTTATTTATATTTATTTTTATATTTAAGTTTGGAATAATTATTACTTTTTAATGTTGTGCAATGTTGTGAAATATTGCAATTTAAAATGTGTTTTCTAATGTAATATTTCATGAAACGCTGACTATAGCATCATAACTAGGATTTTTTGATGCTCAAGAATCTTTTTTAAAGTGTTGCTTAATTTTTTATTTTTTGTAACATTATAAATATCTTTACTGTCACTTCTGATTAATGTGTGCTTGCTGAATAAAAGCATTGTTTAATAATTTTTGATGTTATTTTTAAATCTTAATCACCCCAAACTTTTGCATGCATGGTAGTAAAATATGAATTTCATAAAATGAGGTTCATAAAATATGAAGCAGCACAGCTGTTTTCAACATTGATAATAATAATAATCTTGAGCAGAAAATCAGCATATTAGAATGATTTCTGAAGACTGTAGTAATACATCATTAGAGTAAATTACATTTTAAAAAATATAGCCAATATAAAATATATTTTTAAATTGCAATAATTTTTTTACAATATTGCTGTTTTTACTGCATTATTGATCAAATAAATGCATCCTCAGTGAGCGTAAAAAAAATAAATAAAAAAAAATAAATTTTGTCCGGAATGCATAGCATCATATAACAGATTATCAATATGGCTGAACTTTTAGCATTTATACTGTATCCACATTGTGTTTGCGCCATTGCCTCATTTGCATAATTCATGTGTTACAATGCAGATTGTGTATGCAAATAAATACTATCAAAAGGCACAATTCATTCTTAGTGAATTCCCCTCCGTGTGTGTAGTCTGAACGGCTTTTGTGTGTGTGTGTGTGTGTGCGCACACTCATGCTGGCCCTTCTACAAATTGCACAGGGTGTGGGAATTTCCCTCCTGTAGTGAGCTGTCAATCAGAGTGTGTGTTTGTGTCCATGTGCACTTTTGTGTGACTCTATTTGTGTATGTGTTTTCTCTCCACGCAGTTCCTCCTGATGTTGCTTGTTGTGTTAGTGATCATTCATGGCTAATCCTGCTTCTTTCACTCCCAGGTTGCTGTGTGATGTTGGTTAAAGGTAACACAGGCTGGTGGGGAGACGGATGAGAGATTTTAGGCCTCCAGGGTGAAGAAATACAAGAGTTCACAAGTTTAGATGTTCTTATAATCTAAAGGATGAGGGTTGACAGGATTGGTGCACTGTCTGCAAAGGAAGAACTCAATCCTGAGACTCGACTTAGACCAGAGGTCCTCCAATAATGAGAACTTGGATTGGTGAAGGAAAAACCGTTGAAGAAGAGAAGTGTACAACTGTTCATATATTTTTTACAAAGGAGGTCAGATCAGACTGAGTTTGATGGACTGAGAAAGGGGGTTAAGAGGGTGTTTATAGTAGATTGTAAAATTGTAGTAGATTGTAAAATGTCAAAAAGAAGATATTTTGAAGAATGTTAGTAGCCAGGCAGTTTACCATCAAGAGTCCATCAATTGTCTGGTGTCCAACATTCTTCAAAATATTTTCTTTTTGAGGATGGACACAGGGAAATGGCTGCATAGTGGCAAAAATCACATTACAACATCATTAACAGTTCCTGCTTCAAGAGAAGCCAGAGTTTCGTTTTAAGAAAAGTTTCAAAGCCAATTTTTTTCTGATTTGAAACCACATTTTCTTCAATGGGAACATTCAGAAGGATTTCTGAGGTGTCATGGTTTTCATTTTTGTCTGTGATATTTGAAAGATTGTTGTCTTAAAAACAAGCAGAATCAGCATTACATCTGATGGAAAAATAACCTCATTCATACAACTTAGAAATGAAGAAAAGCATAAACAAAAGTTAATGATACCTTGATAGTTGTGATAGTCTTGTATTTCCTATTGTGACGAATATCTGAGTAAAAGTTGAAACTGCTTCTCCAACAAGAAAAAAATGTAGGGAGGGACATGATTTTGTCCATAGGGAACTGATCGGATGGTTGTGCTTTGCTATTGGTGGATCTCGTGTGAGTGACAGGTTGCCCCGCCCTCACGCCGGTAAACACATCATCAGAGAAGAGAATAGATGAGCTGCAAGAGGGATGGTGAAGTTATTTTGATTAAAGATTATGAGGACACATGAATGTTAAAAAAAAAGAGACGTGCACGGAAAAATCATTTAGAATAAATACTACAATATTCCATAAAAAGCATCTGTAAATAGTCGAATTGATGGCTCAACTGGTTTGAAAAGCCATCAATCTGAAATATTTTTTTGATCAGATAAAGGGTTAAAGATCTAAAATAATCAGGTCAATAGGACAAAATAAAGCTTTTAAACGCATGAATATGACTCGCTTCTCAATCAGATTCTAAAAAAGTCCTCTGCGCATGTTCAACAGAGCCATTTTATAATAAGATCTCTTTACATATGCTTTACTTCTTAGGAACGTGTTTATTTACGTTTTACAAACTCGACTGAATATTTCCTAAACATTTGCTAAAAAAAATATGTATTTGTCAGCTTTCCTTAGGTATGCCATCAAGGCAGCTCTCATGACAATATCACAGAGGCTTTCTCCAGTTTGAAAGGGTGACGGGCACTGTGCCTGTGCTGAAGCTTTGTTCAGAATACATAAATGCATGAGAAAACCAGTACATTAAAATGGGTTATTCAGGTGAGCTTCTGTCCTGGTTTGTGTGTTGAGTTGGCCGTGAGCGAGGGGTGGGGATGTCGAGCCCCCGCTTTCATTGCAGACGGCACATTCCAGGCTCAGCTTTGATAAGACACAGGGCAGTATAAGACAAGGAGTCAGTCAGCGGTGGGGTCCACAGCAGGCCAATGATTAATCCGGCCCCAATCATTAGCAGACTCCAAACTCTCACAGACGCAGAGGAGAGACGAGGGCCAGCCCTGGCTTACAGACGCATGTGGGAAAGCGTTTTCACATGACAAAAGCACCAAACTCATCACGCATACACCTGCAAATCTTCTAAAGTACCAATATGATGCATATATGAGCAACGATGCACCATTTGTGCCACCTGAACATGGTTTTTAACCCTTTAAAGCCTACTGTCGTAATTGATATGCAGGCCCCCCTAAAGATCAACATGATCAAAATTTTCTAAAAACTTTGTTTTATTTTTTTAGCAATTGAAAGGCCCATTTGTTATAATTATAACAATGTCCCGTTTCAGGTTGTGATTCACGTGTCTTTTTGCTGTGGAATCTTTACTGATCTTTATAAAGTAAATGTAAGAATAACTTTATACTATTAGCAAAACTTCAAAATGAACACTTACGGGACTGAAGCAACTTGATTAATTTGATTGTGTTAAAATGTATGTATAAAAAATATATACATGATATAGAACAGGCTTTTGGGGAATGTTTGTTTCTCTCCTTCATCATTGAATTGTATTGCATTATGTTTGCCAATAAAAACTACAGTACTTTGATCATAAAACTAAGCATTTAAATGTCATCTTACTAATGCATATTATTGGAGATATAGAGTGACAAATGCATTGTAAGTAGTCTGCTATTCTGTTATAAAGATCTAATTGATTTACAAGCTATTAGAAATCAATCTTATTTTTGATCATATAAATATCATAAACTGCAACAATTTGCATATTTTTGTTTGAGTCTCTGAACAAATGTGAGGTCTATAATCTCACATATGACACTATATTAGCCATAAAAGCTTGATACTCAACACGTATAATACTATTTCTGTCTAAACTTTTGGTAAACTACCATAAAAAAAAGGACTTTTCTGACTTTTATTTCAAATGTCAGGCTTTACAGGGTTAAACAGAGAACACGTTGACCCTTTTGTCAAGATAATGCATCTTACTGTCCTTGATTTGGACCCGTCTTAGTAAAGGGCCTCTGGGTTTGGCGATAGAAGGCAGCTGTAAAATCACTATAGTCTCAAGCTGCGTTTCTCCGATCCCTTCGGTCCGCTTGACTCCGCTGGCTCCCGCCTGCCCTGGTTCCTCCACTGTTGAGTTTTGATTAGTTGTTCATCAGTTTCATTAAAAGGAAACCTAACCTGCGCACTCGTTCTTACGTGATGGATTCCCTAAAGCAAGCCTGTGAAGTCGGGAACCACATGAGTTCCTGGTACCATTTAGCATTACCAAACACAGGAAGGAGTGTTGCAGGGGTCACTGTGTGTGTGTGTGTGTGTGTGTGTGTGTGTGTGTGTGTGTGTGTGTGTGTGTTATTCTGTATGAACCTGCACCACAATCCATTTTTATACATCTTTCTGTTTCTTTCTTTGAGGCAGAGTTGTTTAGGGTCACTGGTTGGTTTGAACTTCTGAGGGGGTTTTATTTGGCTTGAGCTTTTTCTCACCTTGACCTCTTCACCCTGATCAAACACTCTCGACCGCCAACACAACACCATCCAAGCCGTCAAGTGTTGAAAGAAAGGTGTGCAAGCAAGTACGCTCTCAAAGTCCAGTAGTCTGCTGTCCATGACTAGCTCAAGGCTTCCCAGCGCGCTTGACTGTGTAAACACATTAGTAATGCATACGCTAACGCAAGCGTTGTGATGTGTCTCTGTTGTCAAAGCATTCCTACGAAAAGAAAAGCCCTATAATACAATCAAGGCATTACTTCTGCAATGGAGAATTGAGAAAATGTTACTGTCCTAGTTTAAAACACTGCAATAATCGGCTTTTTTAGTTTGTTTGGATTGGATGTAGAATATTAGTCCAAGTTGTTTCAGTGTAACAAGTAATGCAGAAAATGTAATACAATGAACAACAATAAGAAGCTTTATTATAGCAGATATTCCCTTTTTAAAAAATAAACTAGTCAAGTCAAGTCAAGTATATTTATATAGCGCTTTTCACAATACAGATTGTATCAAAGCAGCTTCACAGTATCAATCAAAACAACATAACAATGTTCGTTTCTTAGTGGAAAAACATCCACGTTTGGTAGGGCTGATCAATGGTATTAATGATTGGTTAATTAAATTGAATATCCCCAACTGAGCAAGCCAAAGGCAACAGTTGGGGATAACTCCTTTAAACTAAACTCCTTTACCCCTGAGATTTTCAGTTAACATTTCAATAATGTAGCAAAACATTTTCATGTTCACAGTTCTCTGAACTGATTAATGGTCACATGACATGCATGTAAACAATTACAATATTTCATCCTTTTTAGTAAGTGTTTTTTTAATTTTTTTTTTTTTTTAAATATTAAATTATCATTTTTATGATTTAACTAGTAGCTCTTTATCATGAGTTTCATGAAGTCGAGTTTGGGAAACTATATTGTAAACATAAGTTATTGTAAACCAGCAGCCAAAAGAAAAAAAGGCCAGATTATTAGGTGCACCTGTTCAACTGCAAACACAAATATCTAATCAGCCAATCACATGGCAGCAACTCAATACATTTAGGCATGTAGAGATGGTCAAGATGATCTGCTGAAGTTCAAATTGTGCAAAGAAAGTTGATTTAAGTGGCATGGCTGTTGGTCTACTAAGGTTTACAGACAATAGAAAACTGGAAAGCGTTGCCTGGTCGGATGAGTCTCGATTTTTGATGCGTCATTCAGATGTCGGGTCAGACTTCGGCGTAAACAACACCAAAGCATGGATCCTGCCCTGTATCAGCGGGTCTGGCTGCTGGTAGTGTAATGGTGTGGAGATATTTTCTTGGCACACTTTGAGCCTATTCGGACCAATTGGGCATAGTTTAAATTCCACAGCCGACCTGAGGATTGTTGCTGACCAAATCCATCCCTTTATGACCACAATGTACCCTGGTTTCTTCCAGCAGGATAATGCACCATGTCACAAAGCTCAAATCATCTCAGACTGGTTTCTTGAACATGACAGTGAGTTCACTGTACTCAAATGGCCTCCACAGTCTCCAGATCTCGGTCCAGTAGAGCATCTTTGGGATGTGTTGGAACGGGAGATTCACATCATGAATGTGCAGCCGACAAATCCGCAGCAACTGTTTGATGCTATCATGACAATATGAACTAAAATCTCAGGAATATTTCCAGCACCTTGTTGAGTCTATGCCATGAATAAATTAAGACAGTGAAGGGTGTCCAACCTGGTATTAGCAAGGTGTACCTGATAAAGTGGCCGGTGAGTATATATTGAATCCGTTAAGTGTGTGGAATGGGTTTTGGAGTGTTCGTAGTTAACTGAAGATTTACTATTTATTGTTGTATCCTGTGACCGTTCAAGCTGAAGAAACTGATGAAATATTTTGAATTAATATCAATCCACAATCTGACTTGTGATGCAGCCTGGAATGAAATCACACCATGTTGGATCGTCTGGTCACACCTGAGCCTGCTTTCTCCCGAGGTTTCTTCTCTCCATCTCTGTCACCGGATGGAGTTTGGGTTCCTTGCCACTGTCGCCTTTCGGCTAGCTTAGTTGGGGACACTTAATATTCGGCAGTATTATTGACTGGATGATGACATCACTATTTTCTCCAGAGCTGCTTGAGATGAACTGATGAACTTTACAGAGTTATTGAACCGAACTGAATCAAGAATCAACACGGAACTGATTTCAACTGAATAATGACTGTTTACTATTGTATTTTTACAGTTGCTTTAAAGCCGAATTAAACACCGTTTGCATCATTGAATCATTATTTTCCTGTTTATCACTGCGCTTTGAAACAATCAGTATTGTATAAATGCTATAGAAATAAAGGTGACTTGACTTGACAGCGCATGTAAGCGTCCGGTGTGAGGAGGGACTCCCTGCTGTTGGGTGCAGCATGTAGAACAGTGGGGGGCTGTGCTGTGTTTGTTTAAAACTCGCAGGAGCCCCATTAAGCCCTGATTCCACTCATTTAGGGCTTCCACAGGAACAGGGAGCCGAGCCCCTGGGAAACGGCACATTGCAAGGGACACCAATTATGCGGCGGAGGACACAGGCCCGCCTGTTCCTGCTCAGGCCAGCTGTCACGTCGCAGGATGACCCTCCCTGTCAAACCCATTCAGCGGAGCGCATGGAAAGCCAGCCTAATTGGTGTTGGGCAAACAGATTTTGTCACAAAGTTGCAAAGGAAGCTAAGTAGCTGAACGTTCACATTGTCCAACCCCTGACCTGCAGTTCGGGGCCGTTCCATTATGTTCCGTTCCGTTGATTAATCGTCTATGACCTCTGACTCGTCCTTGCGAGCTCGGGAAATCCAGGGCAGTAATTAAAATCAATATTCTAGCAATAAGCAGCAACATTAATAAGAAGTGAGCCCTTTTCTCCCTGTGGAGTGATATGATATGTACAGAGAGCTGGTAGGGGTCTTTCGGGGCACATTCGATTCGCTTCTCTTTTGTCTCCTGGTTCGTCCGCCTTTTTTCTCAGCCTGTAAGCACTTCTATCCTTTGCTTTCAGGGGGGTCTTTCATTCCGCATGTTAAAAAGAGGATTTTGTGAGGGATTCACTTGACATCATTAGCTCTGGAGAAGGGCCACAATGGCTGATTGCTTGTCTTGGCTTATGAAAACATATGTTGGATCAGCTCACAGGTGAAAGGTCCGGCTGGTGTTGTGCTTGTTTATCTTTATTTTAGTTTAGTTTAACTTCCCTTTTCCCGTTTCAGTCTTTCTACTTTAGCATCCATTCATCAAAAACTATCATTATTCTTCTGTGGTACTGTGACTGTCTCCTGCTTTACTGTATCTCTCTGCTTCCTTCAATCATCCTTCCTTACTTCTGGGTTCTAATATAGACCAAAATAATAGTAATTGATAACAAATCTTTGCATATCTTTCTTTTTCTTTATCTGTTGTGCTCACATTTAAGCTGTAAGGTGCTGGATAACACAACATATTCACACTATTATCAGTTTAGAACAATGGTCTTTGGTTGTCATTTATGCATTTATGCTTAGGAATTGTACAAAAATAATCACAAAATCAGGCCAGGCACAGTTGTTTGACTTCAACAAAGGGGCACTTAAGTCATTTAATAAAACAAACAACACATTGTGAGTGTGTTTAAAAAGCGGGGTTAGGATGATGAATGAAGAAAGAGTGCAGTGATTGGGAACCCTGTAATAAAAGCTCATTGTGAAAAGTGAAAAACCTTGTGTTCAGGTGGTTTTGTCATTCAAGATGATATTGCTACCTGATACGAGCAGCTCGTTTTTCTGATTAATTACATGTTAGGTGGGAGGTGACGTCAATAATTCTCAGTGGAGTAAAGAAAATAATCTGGGGCCGGCCACCCGCAGAACTGAAGCGGAAATAACACTGGCTGCAAATGTGTAAATATCTGCAAATTAATGACCTTCATTTTGCTGTCTTTTTCAGGTCATTGATTACAGGGGAACACACTCAATGTTAATTAAATCTTAGAGGAAAAAAGAAAGACATTTATATACAATTTAAAGAGAGAAACAGCTAAGCAGGTTGTAGAGTGCAAAAAAGATAAATGCTGTTTTTAAACGTTCTATTCATCAAAGAATCCTAAAAAAAAATTGTACACAACTGTTTTCAACATTGATAATAATAAGAAATGTTTCTTGAGCAGCAAATCAGCATATTAGAATGATTTCTGAAGATCATGTGACACTGAAGACTAGAGTAATGATGCTGAATATTCAGCTTTGCACCACAGGAATAAATTACATTTTATAATATATTCAAATAGAAAAGTTTTTTTAAATTATATTATATTATAATTTATTACTGTTTTTTTTTAAATATTTTAATTATAATTTTGAATCAAATAAATTCAGCCTTGGTGAGCATAAGAGACTTCTTTTAAAAACATAAAATAATCTTACCGATCCCAAACTTTTGAACGGCAGTGTATATTAACATATAAAGTGAAACTCGAAAAATTAGAATATTGTGCAAAAGTTATAATTTTGATGATTATGGCTTACAGCTTATGAAAACCCCAAATTAAAAATCTCAGAAAATTTGAATATTACATGAAATCAATAAAAAAAAGGATTTTAAATACAGAAATGTCGGCCCTCTGAAAAGTATAATCATGCATATGTATATAGTCATATATACTAAGTATACTGTATTAGTTTCACCTTTTAATTTGAATTACTGAAATACGTGAACTTTTGCACGATATTTACATTTTTTGACTTTCACCTGTATACATTAATAACAATAATAATAATGTATTTTTTTTTCTATAGAACATAACATGAAAGTATATAGGTGTTACAAAAAACACCTTTAATATTAATACTACTTCTGCTAATAATAATAATAATAATAATAATAATTATAAATTATAATAATAATTGAATAATAATAGATATTCCAAGTGTATATAGATATAGAAATATGATATCATATACCTTGGTCCTCCACTATCAACTGCAGGATCCAGACTCTGTGATGACATAAGTATGTTTTTGACAGAAAAAACAAAGGAACTCTCCCCCAAAGCATCTCTGCGCTGAAGAGAGGGCTGTTTGGAGGGGGGTCAAGAGGCTTTTGCCATCAATGGGAAAGCACTAATTAATTTTGAAGAATTTCTGTGAGAAAAAACGCCCTGCGCACAGTTCACTAATTACAGCCCTGCACAACGCACAACAAAGAGCCATCTCATATCGCAAGACAATGAGGAGCCCCGAGAGAGCGAGGGACAGCCAGATAGAGTGAGAAAGAGAGAAACTAATGAGATGAATCACCTGTCAGTAGAAGAGGATTTGGGCCCCTGGTGGCCCCCGGGAGGAAGGACATGCATGAGGGCCCAAACGCTGCTCCTCACCAGACAATCTCACTCTCATGTCAGACAGAAATACGCCGGCTCTGTCATGCGGTGGACTAAAGATGCACTGCTGACAACAATCCCAGTGGGATTCATGTTCGTTGAGTACACGGGGTCAGAGAGTAGTTTAACCTGTCAGCGGAGAGAAACAAACAGTGAATATTTCAGATGTAAAAGTCAACATCATGGCAACTTTTGTTATTACATGTTCCTGGTCTTATTTTGTGTATATATCAATGCACATTATTTCAAAGACTAAAAGTATTCATAATCTTTCCAAAAAAAAAAAATTTTTTTTCATTTCTCTTTTTTTACGGTTGAGGTTTTTAAATATTTTATATATAGAAATATGGAGACAGATGACAGGGAGAAAGTGCAATGGCAGAATAAGTCCCGCCTTCTAAATAAAAGAACCAATCGCTGTTTGATAAAGTCATCACGTCACTGTGTTCTGAGATGTGAGCTTAGACTGCACATGCGCATTGGCTGGTCTAGCCAAACAAGCTTTTTTTAATGATATTTTAGCATCAGAAACAATATTTATGGGACAGATCATTTGAAATGTTATTCAATTGTGAGTTCGGCAAGCAGATTTGAGATGTCAGGTTTCCCCCATTTATGTAGTTAGGACTTGGTCTTGGATGCCCAAAATAGCTGATTTGAGGCATATTGACCAGGTCTCTCTGGAAGAAGAGATAGTAATATCTCAATGTGATTCTCCTGGATAAAATAAAGGAAATAATAATTGCAAATATGGCAACAGTGAACAGACTTTCCTTTAAAGTCCCCATGAAATCAAAAGTTTTTTTGGCTTTTATGGTTAGCCTTAAGCCTTAAGCTAGTATGCTCCAAAACAATGTATGTATATATATATATATATATATATATATATATATATATATATATATATACATATATATATAGCATTTAGAAGATATAAGAGACTGCAAGTTTTCAAAACTTACAGTCTCTCACTTCCACCAATATGGATAAATTATTTTGATGACATCACTCTGCACTTCAGCTTCTCATCAGATTTCCTGCCCAATCAAATGCTCTCTAGAATCCGAAGCTCCACCCCTACATAATAAATAGACGCTGTGGCTGAAATCGGTCACTTGTTCACAAATTTACTATATTCTGCTTGGTGAATGGCACATAGTGCACAATATAGGGGATTGGGAACGATTCAGACAGTGCAAATATGCTTTCAACTGGGGTGGATGAAGTCTGATTTCACACGAACTGCTGGCCGCGGTCCAGAGACACGAGAGCATAGAGCGGATCATAGGCGTGAGACCAAAAAACATATCGGATTCGGACCCATTTGAATTCTGCACAGAATTTTATTTTTATAAAAACAGGGGCCTGTTAGCATGATGGTAGTCAAGCAAAGTCTGTTAAGTTAGTTCATATAAGTGATAATATATAGGCATACATAAATATGTAAGTTCGCAATAAAAATGCTATGAAATGGTGTATTGATCAACTCATGGCGCTAAAACTTAAAACTACTTACTTCAAGCTCTATTTGCAAAATTGGCATGCCAAGTTGGCCTTTTTTTTCCCTAGCCATGACCACGTCCATATTCTCCTCTTTCGTTTCTTGCTCTTTTAAACGCACAATTGCCAAACTGTGATTCATCTTGCTCCATATGTTTACAACTAGCGCACATCTCAATTCTCTAATTGCACTGCAAGGAGGAGAGGAAAGATGAGCGAGGAAACACAATCTGTTCTCAAAACACAAAGAAATGAGAAGCACCTATGTTCTGTAAAACAGGTTGCATCGCTTCTGGTTCAGGTCTTTTGTATGTGCTTCGTTAAATATAGAGCCATTTTACTCAAAATACTTTCAAAGGAGCGAGCAAAGATGAGCATGACTGATGTCCATCACATTTGCAGATTGATTTCTAAAAGTTTGATTTTTATTTATTTATTAACAATAAAAAGGACTAGCAAGGTTAGCTGATAAAAGTCCATTGAGATTGACGTCAGTTCGTAGGCCTACTGCTGTTAACATTTTCTCTGACCAGTTTTCCTGTTTGTTCATGTGACATTCATGAAGCCAATTGGACGCAGCTATTGAATTTATCATTTGCCATCGAATAGAAGTGCTCGTCTGGAAAATCAGAGCTCAATTACCAGGATCTAAATTCATGTATTTAAGAAATGATTGTATGTAGGCCGGATTTCTTCTCTTATTTTACTGGGTGGACCAGCCATCAATCTGAGTGGGCAAGTGCCACACTGGCGCTTATGTAGCCTCACCGCTGGCCTGTACTTATAATTTGAACCCCACTAGTGCAAAAATGAGTAATGATTTGAAAAGAAGCATTACCATTGTGATTCTTGGAGATGCTCTGTAGGGTAACTTGACCTTCATCCTCTACATCAAGATCAATTTACTGCAAACTCACATTCAGTTCTGACTACTTACTGATATGAAATGCTAAACTTTCTGATATGAAATAAACTCATTGTACAACAAATTGTAATAGGCTGAAATTTTTGACATTTGACTTTAAATTTGCCTGAACGGTAACACTTTATTTTACAGTGTCCGTGATACAGAGTAATTACTTAACAGCTACTGTTACACATATGTAACAAGCCGAGTCTGTTACATACGTGATACAGTCTTGGTGCAGTGTAATTATATAAGAAAGTACTTAGAACTACACAATGTAACAACAAAGGCTACTAAGGTCGGGAAAAGCCTGCAGTTACACATGGTAATTTTGTACGTTCTGTAGCATTACATGTATGTAACATAAAATAAAGTGTATCAAGATTGTTCTTAAGTGCACTTCATGTGTATACATACCTTAACCATCTTAATTAGCCCACTAGTTCACTGCTTAAATACATGCAGTAGCTTCTTAATTACATTAAAATTACAGAATATTACACAGGTATAAGCTATGTAAAATAAAGTGCATCAAGATTGTACTTAAGTGTACTTCATTTCTATCTTACCTTATCCATATGCACCTTAGTTTGAGTTAACTCACTAGTTCACAGCTTAAATACAGGCAGTAGCTTCCTAATTACATTGCAATTACATAATATTACACAGGGATAAGCTACGTAAAATAAAGTGTATCAAGAATGTACTTAAGTGTACCTCATGTGTATCTATAAACCTTATCCAACTCGGCTTGTTACATATGTGTAACAGTAGCTGTCGATTACATGTGCATAATTACAATCTGTAAGCACAGGCTGTTGCATAACTTAGTTGCATGTTAATTACATTTTGTTACATGTTATTACAACATCTACTACTAAGTAATTAATTAAGTAATTACTCTGTATCACGGACACCATAAAATAAAGTGTTGCCATGTGGGACTGAAGACTGGATAATGATGCTGAAAATTCAGCTTTCCATCACACGAAAAACAGCTATTTTAAATTACAATTCAGTTTTACAATATTAATGATTTGTATTTTTGATCAAATAAATGCATCCTTGCTGAGCAGAAGAGATTTCTTTCAAAAACATTAAAGTCTTACCCCACACTTTTATATATAGAAATCTATCCACATAAATCTTTAGTTGTTTCTTTTTCCATTATCGGTTCTCCACAGATCTTGAATACTTCACTTTCATAAAGCACATCTCAGATGTTTCTCAGAATAGTTGTCTACAGGCACACATATGTAATCCTATAAAAACAGTTCTTTGCTACACATATGCGAACGTTCATAAAGACAGCGAGGGAATCACAAAACGCTCTCTGTGTGTTTCACGGTTTGAGCAGGGCCAAGTGTGGTCAGATCCACTGAGAAGGGAGACGAAAGCTCTGTGGTTTTATGAAAAAAAATGAAAATGACACTCAAAGAGCTGTGACAGTTAGGATTATATTAGAGGTCAACCTTTATTTTGGTTTCGCATGTTTGTTCCCCCTCAAAACCCTGAGGCAAAGTTAAATAATATTTAAGGAGACAAAGGTTGTTCTGTGTCGAGAATACAGGGCCACCAAATTTCTGTTGACATGGCCCTTTATTAAGTGTGTGGTTGCTGAGGAGAGCATTCTGAGGAGCGTTTGGCCCCGTGTCTCTCTTGCAAAGTCTAACCCGACCAATGAGAAAAGTTCTGCGCAAAAGTGACCGCCATGCTGTGGCACACTTCTTATTTTCTGCTTGTCACTCTTGAAAGTGCTCAAAACAAGTGCTGACTGGGACTCATGGAAAACTTGACCCATATTTACGGCTTTTACTGAAAGCTGACCCAAGGGTGCAATGTTTTTAAAAGGCAAAAGACTGGTCAACTAAAAGAAAACAAAAGTAGTGTCCTAGACAGTCATGCACTGCTGGAGTCGCCCATGATGGAGTCAGCACTTCTTTTGCCTAAGAATAGCAGTCGGCCGTTGCGGTGAGTTCTGAAAGGAGCGACTACTGAGAGATTGAATGATTCATTTCAACATGTTGGGTCAATTCCAGGGTCATTCTACACTGATCGAAGGTTAAGGCAAAGCAAGGAAGTTAAACCGTTGTCTAACTTTAATATTCAAATGTCAAATTATGTACACTACTATTCAAAAGTTTAGGGTTGCTAGATTTTTTCATGATGACATTCTGATTTGCTGCTCAAGAAAACTTTCTTATAATCAATGTTAAAACCGATGGTGTTGCTTACAGTGGAAAGTGGAAACCGTGATAGCAAATTTTTTCCAGGATTCTTTGATATATAAAGTGTTGAAAAGAGCTGCATTTAATTGGGATTGGGTAATTTTGCATTAAACACTAATTATATACATACACTCACTAGTAGCCACTTTAGGTACACCTGTTAAACTGCTTGTTAAAGCCAACATCTAATCAGCCAATCACATGGCAGCAACTCAATGCATTTAGGCATGTAGACATGGACAAGATGATCTGCTGAAGTTCAATCTGAGCATCAGAATGGTCTGACTGGTTCAGCTGATAGAAAGGCAAGAGTAACTCAAATAACCGCTTGTTACAACCGAGGTCTGCAGAAGAGCATCTCTGAACGCTCACCACTTCCAACCTTGAAGCAGATGAACAACAGCAAGAGAAAACCAGCAGCAAACTGAGGCTACAATTCACACAGGCTCATCAAAATTGGACAACAGAAGACAGGTAAAATGTTGACTCATCTAATGAGTCTCGATTTCCCATGCGTCATTTAGATGGTAGGGTCAGAATTTGGCGTAAAAAAACATGGATCCTGCCTTGTGTCAACGGTCAGCCTACCTGAGTATTGTTGCTGACCATGTCGATCTCTTCATGACAGTGTACCCATCTTCTGATTACTTTTTCCAGTCACAAAGCTCAAATCATCAGATCTCAGTCCAGTAGAGCATATTTGGGATGTGTTGGAACGGGAGATTCTGTCATGGATGTGCAGCCGACAAATCTACAGCAACTGTGTGATGCTTTCATGACAATATGGACCAAAATCCCTGAGGAGCATTTCCATCACCTTCTGAAGACACTTTCCAAGACAGTTCTGAAGGAAGCAAGGTGCCTAATAAAGTATACTGGCTGTAGCCAGTGAGGGTATATAATTATGAATTAATTAATAATTGAATGACCTCATATTCATTGAAATACTACATGGAATATTTTTTTTATTTTTTATTTTATAATTTCTCACATTGCAGAGCCATTTTACATTTTCCTTTTCCTAGTAGTAATTTCTGGAGCTCTTTGTCATTTATTCAGAAAACGAGAGAGACAAACAGAGATGTATCTGTGGACATGTAGAACGTGTGGTGCCGTGAGGTTGTTGTAATGTGTACATATTTTTTAGCAACATTTTTAAGTCTTATCACCTCTTGCATCAGCCCTCCTACTCACCCCATCACCAAAAATGTGTTTAGAAAAAATGGGGTTTGAGTCAAAGCAAACCCAAAACAGCAGCGCTGCATTAAACATCATCAGCCTCGGACAGACTCCTGTGTGCGCAAGCTTGAGGATCTTCTCAGATCAGTCTGGCCCGAGTAATTCAAGCTTGGAGGGGACACCCATCTAAAAAAAATACGGCCTGCTATTATTCAGCCTAAAGGAAGGAATAATAAAAAGGGGAAAAGAAAGACAATCCGTCAGACATCTAAATCAGCTGACATCCCCAGGTCTCCCCGCGCTGTAGGTGGCGGCGTCTGATAACATCAGTGAGAAGTTAAACAAAAGGCATTTTTCCCTCAAACCGGCCATCTTTCAGCTTGACTACTGCTGTAAACATCATTCCAGAACACAACATTATGAGACATCTTACCCTACATTCCTGATCCTCCTTTTTAAAGGGAGAGCGAAGTCTCAGAGCTTTGCCAAAAGAAGACTCCTAAGAGCTTTGAGACACACGGAGGGGGAGAGTTACAGCGTTTAAAAAATGTACCACCATTCTGACAGCGGTTTTTGCTTGAGAGCTCTCGGTTTCACCTTCGAGTCTGTTATTGACACATCGAGAATTAGAATAAATTCTCTCTAGTGGCTCATGCAGACTGTCTAATGAGCTCGCTGTCATCCACAGAAGTAATTTCTCCCAGAACAAGGTTTCATACCAGAAGTTTTGGAAATCCATTTGGAAAAGGAATAGTTCCATTGACCTTAATACCTTTCCGAACATTCTCTTTGAGCATTCCTCACTCCCTTCGGTTCTAATTGATTTCATAAAAGCGGTAATATGTAAAGGCGAGGAGGGGCTCTGTTGATATAACCTTGAATCTAAATGATCCTTGAATCCCCATGTTGTCTGAGAAACTTTTCACTGTCTTTAAACGCCTCATAACTTCCCCATGACACATTTTCTGGATCGTGTCTTTAACTTGCAGAGTGCAGTTCGCCTCTCCGTCTCGTGTCCTATGGTGAATTGTCTATCGTAACCGCTGCGTCAAAAGCCAACTCCCTCGCTCTGCGTTTAGCACGCTTCAGATGCCTACTTGTCACACGCAGTGTGTAATAAAGGCCTGTTTGACGTATTTCAAGACTTTGTTCTTTAAGTCTCAGGCCTTGAGTTTCATCCTAAAGTCGGCATAAAAATGGAAATTGTAATAGTCTTTTTAGTCTTCCCTATTGTGAAACAGCTTCTCGAACAAGCGTAAATGTAAGACGGGACTTAATTGTTTGGATGGTTGTGGTTTGGTTGACAGTTAATGAGTTAATCACGCCAGTTAATCATGCCTGCAAACAATATTTATCATGGCACTGAATGTGAATGTTTAGCATCCCAGTTGCTCTCTCTCTCAGTGTCTATAGATTCCAGCGTTATGTATCTGGAGATTGTGCTGACAGAGTTTGTACTTGTGAAGATGAAGGACATGCAAGAGTTATCTGGAAATTCATAGGAACAACGATTGCAACAAGCACATACAATTCCAGAATTTATGTATTATTATTAAAGGATTAGTTCACCCAAAAATTTCAATTCTGTCATTAATTACTCACACTCATGTCATTCCAAACCTGTAAGACTTTTGTTCATTTTTGGAACACAAATTATGATTTTTTAGTGATTTCTGTCCCTCCATTGACAGCTATGTTTGAGCTTCAGCAAGATCCAATGAGGTTCATTCTCGTGTTACGCAACACGTTTGAGGTTCTTGTGGAAAAGCTCCTATGGATTCGTTTTACGATCTCTTTATGAACTTTTTTTTGCATAACAGTCGATGGAGGGACAGAAAGCTCTCAGATTTTATTACAAATATCTTCGAAGATGTGTTTCAAAGATGAACAAAAGCCTTACAGTTTTGGAACGACATGACGGTGAGTAGATGATGACAGAAATTTCATTTTTGGGTGAACTAATCCTTTGAGTATTTACAGATTTATGGGATCCAATATCGAATCTTAATGTCAGTGTTGTTTTTGATGCATCTGTGATGTTAAGAGCTAATATAAAACCTGACAGTTTGACAGTTGTTTCTAAACTATGCACACCTCAGAGAGTGAATTAGTCACATTTTCAAAAACACATTAGACTGAAAGGAGTCTTTTGACTCACACATTTGATTATGAAATCATACGGCATACTAAAGGAGCAGGTAGTTTGTGAGTCGTGGAAAGAAGAGACAGAGATAAAGTCGAAGTCGAGTCTCTATCACTGCAATATTTGTAGTCATTTCCGAATGCCACAAAAACAGTCCGATAGCATTTATTCATTTTCCATATATAGTCCTCTTTTTTATTATTATTAACAGAGGTCAAATAAATTCATCAAGTCATATTTACAGAGAAAGGCAATAAATATTTTATAATAGTAATAAAATTATTATTTTTGCATACATTTTTTTAATCGTACGTGTGTCATGATTGTTAGTAACGTCTGACAGACGATGAGTATATAGACGTGTGAATACTACAGCTATACCCATATGGAGAGTCGACCGCACCAACAGTGGCCAGCGTCTGCAGAAGGGATTTCCTCTGTGCACCTGCATCTCCAACGTTCTAGAACTGAGACCAAGTGTTCAAGAATACAAAGAACATGACTGATTGTCAGGTGGACCGATTTCATTGGCTTAATGACCTGGAAGTAGTCAAAATCCCACACTTAAAAGAGCATCAGGGACATTAAGAGCAATGCATCATACCTGGATTGTATGCATGTTTTGGTAGCTAAATGTTAGAAAGGACACAGGGTGACGGCATCATCAGCACATATGCAGGATCCAGCTGTAGGCTTAGAGCATTACAGCAATTCCCGAAAAACTTATTCCGGCTTCCGTCTGTCGGTTCTCACACACACTATTACCACAGCTAATGCTGATATCTAGCTAGTCAAAGCATGTTGATCTAAGCTGAATCACAGAATATCAAAAAAATATATATCAAAGCGTTCTGCACGTTCGGCCCACGAGAAGGCCAGGTGTCCGCTCAGACGAGAAAAGCATCCGACACGGCTTTTCAAAATATTGCACTCAAAGCTTCACGTTTACCTATGGAGGCCTGCAAAGGTCACGTGACCTTGTTATCGCTCTCTCGTTGCGTCTCCATGACAGCCCATTCCAGTGGAAAATATTGGATCCTTGTTCTCAGGGGCAACACATATGAAAATAAAAAAGGTTTCCCAGGCGGTGCGGTTTGCTCTCGTCGCTATTCCAGAGTTTTATCAGGAAACGTGTCAAAGCAGGAGACGCTAGTTCCTTATAGGTCATCCTTAGTTAATCCAGTATAAATAAAATAACAGACACCAATATTACATTTTAAAAAAGACCCACATTCAACTGCTGGGAGAAACTCAACGCTTCTGAAATATAAAAATAAAACATCTTTGAACTTTTTTTAAGCTTCTTGTCTTTTTTTTCCGTAGCAATTGTTTATTTGTGTCCTCTTCCTTCTCCTGTTTCGGATAAGATTAAGGTGTTTGTAAGGCAAGAAGCACGTAGTGTCCTCGGGGAGCGGTGCGTACTCCTCCTCACCGACTCAGTTTGTTTTAGGGTTGGTTTTTAAACGCCGCGCCCTTCGTGTCCGTTTGGTTACCGTCGTGAAACGGAACTCCTCCAGAGGGTCCACTTTTCCTTTGGGGTGGCGCTTCATGAAATGCACTTCCTGCTGCGTCTGCGTGGTCTTGGAGCCTTTTTTGGGTCGACCCTTTCGATTGAAACCCAAATACCAGCCTTTGTACTTGGCTGACACCAGCGCCGTGTAGTTGTTCTCCAAATATTCCTCCACGAAGACGCACTCCTGGTTATTCCCATTGGGCTGAGGAGAGAGGACCAAATGTCAGAAAACAGCTCATTAAAAAAAAAAAATTAAATAACTGATGGTCTGATTGGATCCCCTAAAATGAAATGAAATGAATAAATAAAATAATAATAAAATTAATACAAATAAAAGAAAAAATAAATCCCAACAGCAATCAATAATATTGATAATGGTTTACCAAATAATTAAATAATGGACATAAAGGAATTTTTTTAACTTCTAATATATTATGTAAAACTAAAAAGAGCGTAATGTGTTTCAATACACAGTAGCAAGAGAAACTAGCAAAGGTATTTAGGAAGTTACCTGGTAACAATATTTGACTGAAAATTTTTATGATTGACCAATTAGAATCAAGTACCCTAGAGCGATTAATAACCATAAATTACTATATCTCAATGATCCATTGAGTGAAGAAAAATCAAATTGAGTCTCAAATTCAGCATAAGAAACTAAACACACCAAATGACATTATCATTCGTGATTTTATGCTGAATATCCCAATGTGGTTTGAAGAACAAGAGAACCTTAAAAAAATCACATTTCATTGGTTCTCTCGGCTGGGCCAATCGATTTTAAAGTTTGATTAAAACTGATCTGCAGTTCACACATCTGCTACAAAACTCGAAACTATGACAGGACAGATACGTGTCTTACAAAGCGTGTTTTTTAAAGAATGACTAGCCTCTTTCCCAACAAGACACAATAATTGTGCCCTTCAACTCAGACCAGTTCAGACCAAGCCAGTGAAGCACGTAATGTCCTATTCATGGCAAATTTAGGGGGTGTTGGTCTTTCCACTTAGATTTGTTTGTGGTATGGCAGTTACAAGAACTTGGAAAAAGGGACAATTTTAAGTTCAAACAGCAGCCTCAATATTTCATTTTTGTTTAAATAGATGGTATGAAAATATGGTTTGACTGGCTCCATTATGTAACATCAGGAGTTGTAGCAGTGCATACATTGCTCCTACATCAAGTTAACATGCTAAACATGCAAAACACAGGCAACAATACATCAGGTCATGAGTAATTCAAAAGCATACACACAGAAACCAAAAACACGTTCTCGTTACATTTACAGTTAATGTGCCCCAAATTAAAAAAATATTCTGACCTGTTGTTTGCATGACGGTCTGAACAGCAAGTCACACTGTATCAGATTATAATCCAAATCAGTTCAGTAAACATACCTTTCCAATAATTTTGCCGTTCTTGTTCATGCAGATGTAGTATCCACTCTCTTTCCCTTTTATTCGAATGTGACTCCCGAATGTCTCTGTTTCCACAACAAGTAGAGCTGCAGGTAAAAATAAAACACAGTTTACACAAAGGTCATGAAGACAATGTGATGCGTAGAGAATGATTTTGGGTAATATTTTCAACATAATGTATCTATATTTAAATATTTTTAAGACATTGTTGTCATTTAAGCACATTTCCCACAAATTCTTTTGACCACAATGCCAAAACATATTTAAAATATTTATACAATTATTTATTTTATTTAAATATTATTTAAAGTATTTAAACATTGTTTTTTGTTTAGAACAATATTTTTTGTTTATTTATTTTCCATTTTTGCATTGAAAATATTGTCAAACATACAAACAGTCGTAATGGTCAATAGTTATATATACAAAATATAATTTCTTTGTTTCTTTTTTCCATTTTTTATTCTCCAGTGAAATATGACCTGGACCTTTTTTTTCACTCATAAGTGGAATAGCTGTTGTAATTTATTTTATGTTTTGTACAAGAGAAACCGTATCATTCAGTAGTATTATTCAGAAGAAGCATTATTCACATAGTATATATAGGATATATATATATATATATATATATATATATATATATATATATATATATATATATATAGACATTCGATGCATTTTCGATGCATTCGATGCACGCAGTATTTGGTACATGAAATAATATGTGTATATTGTGTATATATTTTTTATAGTGTAACAAAAGAAAAACGTAATGATTCATCAGACTACAGCTCCCTCACTAAAACACCAAACTCTCTCTCTCTCTCTCTCTCTCTCTCTCTCTCTCTCTCTAAGCACCTTTGTTAAGGGTCCCCTCTCTCGGGGGGAAGCAATCTGCCAAACTCCTTGGAGCAGTTCAGATCCCCAGGGATTGGGTTTCCACTTGCCTTTAGTTCGTGCTCACTCAATCAAAAAGTTAGGATGATCCATTTGTTTAACACACTGGGCTATTCAAAGGTGCTCAAAGCAGAGAGGCTTAGAGAGCAACACCAAAACTGTCCCCTTCGAAAACAGCCCAGGGCAACATGAGAGGAACGACTAATCCAGGCAGGGCACTTGAGATCAAATGAGGGTGGGAAAGATCCCACTCCTCAGAGCAGAGCCCTTCACAACAACGTGACGTTTTAAAAGATATGCCTGAAAACTTCCTGTATTTAAATGAACACTGAGCCAAAAAATGTATTGTTCAAAGCAGTCAGCCCTCCATATGTGCATCAGCCGATTTCTTACTGTAGCTTATTAATATTAAAGCACAGATGTCAACAGTAATGTGAAAGTCAAACAGGGGTGAAACCGAAGACATTTTTGAGATGTTTCTGGGAAGGCGAGTGTTTGGTGATAAATGAGCCATACGAGTGTAAGATCTGATCCAGCACTGTGTGCCTCGTGTCAGTGTTCAAATATAGGGTTGTTTTCATTTTCCAGAAAACTGTCTGTTAAAGTTAACGTGAAACCAGACATTTTACTTCCGTAACATGACATAAACCAAGTGAATATTCGGAGGAATGGGTAATCAATTCTATCCTGCATTTTAATCTCACGGAATATCACTCTTCACACATAGGTTGCAAACAGTAATTTATATTGACTTTACACATTTTGACTTAAACGTACACAACCATTCTAAAGTTTGGGGTCAGTAAGACTTTTTTATTTTTTAAAAAGTCTCTTCTGCTCTTCAAGGCTGCATTTATTTGATAAAAAAATACAGTAAAACCGTACTATTTTGGAAAATTATTACAATTTAAAATTACAATATTCAAAATTTTCAGCATCATTCAGTCTTCAGTGTCACATGATCATTCAGAAATCAGAAATTTGCTGCTCAAGCAACATTTACAATTATTATCAATGTTGAAAACAGTTCATTGCTGATTAATATTGTTGTGTAAACTGTGAAACTTTTTCTAGGATTCTTTGATGAATAGAATGCATCCTTGCTGAACATTCATTTCTTTAAAAAAAAATCTTACTGATACTAAACTTGGTATACCAAATGGTAGTATAAATGCTCATAAATCTAAAAATAAAAATAGCAGCTCAGAATTGAGGCATGATTTGAGCACAAGCAGATTTGCTCTGCTTTCCTTTAGTTTTCAAATATTTCAAATACTTTTCATAATAACTTTGACAGGAGAGAGAGAGAGAGAGAGAGAGAGAGAGAGAGAGAGAGAGAGAGTGCAAGCGTGTGTGTGTGTGTGTGTGTGTGTGTGTGTGTGTGCGTCCGTCCGTGCATGCGTGCGCGTGTGTGTTTGTGTTTGTGTGTGTGTGTGTGTGTGTGTGTGTGCGCGCGTGTGTGTGTGTGTGTGTGTGTGCGTCTGTCCGTGCGTGCGCTTGTGTGTGTGTTTGTGTGTGTGTGTGTGTGTGTGTGTGCGTGCGCACGCGTGTGTGTTTGAGCGCGTGTGTGTGTGTGTGTGTGTGTGTCTCATGGAGTTCACAGGTGCCAGGTGTGGGGGTTTACCTGGATCTGCCTCCTCTCATGCTAACACAGGTACAGAGGAACAACTCAGCCAAAGCTGCACTGCTTAACCAGACACTGACACGTTTAAGCAGAAAACAACAGCTAGAACTGCTGCGAACACTTACGGCTGTTAGGGCCAGTTCAAAACACGTCAAACAATAACTAACATTGCTGTAAATACTTCCAGAATACAGAACATTTCCATCATTGCCATAAATACTTACTAGACCCTATTTTTACATCAAAACAAAAGCTTTAACTTTATCAAAACATCAGCTTTAACTTATTCAGCTATGAATAAATAAATAGAGAACATTACCAACATTGTCATAAACAAATACTCAATGCTGAACATTGAGGGTGAAAACACAACTAGCCATTCAAGTTCAATTTCACATGTCGTCATTGCCGTTTCTGAGTTCAAATATACACAACAGAAACCCTAACTTATTTTTTAGCCTGACTTCCCATACTTCCCCTGAGATTTTAAGCTAATATCTCATTAATTTAACAATCTTTTGACAATTTTTCGATGTTGGGTGATGGTCACATGACAGGTGTTTTATTTTGATTGTTCTTAAATTATTTTACAATTATTTCTTTATTTTTATGATTTAATTAATTATTATTTTCTGTTCTGATTTTTAATTAAACTAAGTTTGGGAATCCCTGGTACGACGCAACTACAGGCTGCATTCTCACCAATGCCACAAGGGGCACTATAGCAGGCATACGTATAAAAATGTCTATTTCTATACCTCTTTTCATTTAGGTCAACTTCTGTCATGGTCAGTTTTAAGACAAATACCTGAATAATAATAACTGTCACTTTAGTTTAGGGTCCAATTCTCACTATTAACTAACTGTTAACTACGACTTTTGCCTTAAAAATCGCCTAATTACTTCTTATTAATAGTTAGTAAGGTAGTTGTTAAGTTTAGGTATTGGGTAGGATTAGAGATATAGAATATCGTCCTGCAGAATAAGGCATTAATATGTGCTTTATAAGTACTAATAAACAGCCAATATCATACTAATATGCATTCTAATAAGTAACCAGTTAATAGTGAGAATTGGACCCTATACTAAAGTGTTACCATAATAACACAGAGTTTAATTGCACAGACATTTGAAGATAACAGTTGACACACATAACTGCTGTGAGTTGTTGTAAGAATTAAAACACAAATATGAACACAACCAGGTGACTAACCACATTAACTATCAATCAAATTCTAAATGAATGAAAACGGGATGTCTGTGATCATTATACTCCCCCCTCATGTTGTTCAAAATCTGTATGATTCATTCACGAATCAGGAACCATTATTTTTCTCATTCACGTGCAAAGGAGAATTAAGGTTGATATCAAGATTTTAAGAGAATAATGACTTAAACGTGATAAATAAAGAAAGTCATACACATTTGGACCAACTTGTACACTGTAAAAAAAAAAATAGTTGGATTAACTTAAAAAAAGTAAGTTACCTGGTTGCCTTAAAATTTTGAGTTCATTGAAATTAAAATTTTGAGTTAATACAACAAAGGAGATTGGTTTAATAAATAGAAACTCAAAATATTATGTTGTCTGAACTACATTAATTATCTAAGTTGATTTGACAAAATATAAAAAGTTGTGAAAACAAATCATCAAAATTCATTTTTACAGTGTAGGTGAGTAAACGATGACAGAATTTTCATTTGTATGTGAACTATGCCACCAAAATGTAATAATCTTGATCCTCCCTTCAGAATCAGGGGTACTGGGATTAAAAGACTGTATGAGAAACAGTATTATGCAGGTACAGGAATCCAGGATTGAAGGTTTATGGAGTCGTGTCTGTTGTGGAATCTTTCTGCTGAACAGCTCTGACTGACACAAACGCGCACAAGACTGGAATATAAACATGCTTGTATCAGTCGGCAAAGTTAAGTGCGGCATTCAGTGTGTTTATCTTCACACACAGTTTCTGTTCTCACACTAGTACCGCTGGGGCACGCTGCCCATCAGTTCTGCGGTTTTTGTTTTGTTTATACTTTGATACATTTTGATTAATAACGGTTCAGGTTGGATGTTAAAGAGAAGAAGTTCATCTTAGATATGATATTAGCAGGCCCAGATGGAATGCTGATCTGGGGAAATATGGTATTTAAACATGGTACAATTTGTTAAATAGAGCTGAGAGATCTACACCCTTTGTGTTTGTAGAAAGGATTATAAAAATTATTTAAAAAAGGTTAAAAGTTAAAAAGTATTTAGCAAATTAAAAAGCAAGAGGCAGCTTTAATAATTCTGAAGCTGTTCTGAATAATTCTAAGCACGCTCACAGCCAGAGACTCGAAAACATGCAAAATATTTTAAAAAAGCGAGTTAAAGAGTTTAGGTCTCCTAAAATATATTTATTTCATCGTTTAACTCACCCTCATGTCATTCCAAACCTGTTGACTTTTATCATGTTGAATTTAGAACATCCTGCGACTCTTTTGAGTATATTTGAAAGTGAATGAAATCTAACTCTTAAAGTTAGATCCTTGCATGATCTCTGAGTGATTCGTTCATGATTCGGTCAATGACTATGACTATGTTTACATGCACAACAACATTCCGATATGAATTTGACAATATTTCAATTAGTGTTGGGTCATGCAATCCATTTTAAGACAATATTCTGATTTCCTAAATTCCAATTCACATCCCTGCAATAAAAACATTAAATGAATGTCCAACTAAAAAGCTTCAGGAAAAAAAGCTTATAAATAATGTTTTTGTGATAACATTTTGAGAACATTATTAAAGACCAGATAAAAGTGAACAAACGTTCTGTTAATGTTACTGGAAGAATGTTTGCTCATGACTCTGAGAGATTCTTGCCAGAATGTTAGCTAAAGTTCTGAGAACGCTCGACGTTACCTGAGAAAGTCAAACCGGTTTGAGGCTGAAAAAATGATGACAAAATTTTCATATTTGGCTGAACTATCCCTTTAAATCGTTCTGCCTAACAGCAGAATAGAAACGGAGTCAAATGATAAAGGTTCTTTTGATTCATCTGAGAGCACAGGAACACTCCCGTACCGTACTTGCCCCCATCGTCTCCATTGGCGTTGATCTTCTTGCCCAGGATCTGAACGTGTTTCCCAGTGGTTCGGCTGTAGAGCTGATATATCCGGACCTGCTTCCGGCTCACGTCGTCTCGAGTGTGGTTCTCGATGTAGAACCGGAAGTCGGCGGAACTCTGGTGAGATTCCTAGAATCAGCAACAACAAAAAGTGTTGATCTATGTCTTGATTCAGTTGTACAACAACTGCATGCATTTTAAAGTCAACATTAAACCACATTAACACGTGATGAAAATCAACTTGACATAATCACGCCAAAATCAATTACCGGTAATGCATGAATAATTCAATTACAAAGGCACTTTTTCATTTTTAATTCAAAACAATATAATAATTTCAAAAAGTCTGAATTGTGAGATAAAAAGTCGCAATTATCTTTTAAATTGTTTGGTCGATAGTCACTTTAGACGTTCTACTAATTATAAGTAACTTTTCAACTACATGTCAACTAACTCTCATTAGAGTATTAGTATATTATAGTAGACTGTCTGGTAGGTTATGGTTAGGTGTTAGGGTTCGGGTTAGGAGAATAAGTTGACTTGTAGTCGCCAAGTTACTTATAGTCAGTTGAATGTCTGTTGGGGGACCAACAAAATAAAGTGTTAGCAGATATTAAGCTGACAGTCTACTAATACTCTAATGACAGTTAGTTGACATGTAGTTGAAAAGTTACTTATAGTTAGTAGAATGTCTAAAGTGGACTATCGAAATAAAGTGTTACCAATTGTTTTATTACGTGGCACTGTAATTCCAAATTACAGTAAAAATATTAAGATTTTACTTTTATCATGTGAATCAAGAGAGGGTGGGATTTCATAAATTGATTGGAAAGTGGCCATTACGTGCCAGAATGTCGAGCCCGATCTCATGAAAGTGCGTATCAATACCACGAATGTTATTTCTCGTGCCATTTATACGCCAAAAATAGTTTTTGCGTGTATATGATACGCAGTTTTCGCGTGCATATGATACGCACTTTTTGGCGTGTAATACGCACGCAACCCCCTTCCCCCCTCCCCCTAACCCTACCCAAGCGGTTTTCAGTGTGTAGCATTTACACGCAAAAACCATTTTTGGCGTATAAATGACACGAGAAATAACATTCGTGGTATTGATACGCACTTTCATGAGACTGCGTTGGAATGTCGGTAGTCGTTTCAGAGGAAAAGCAATTTATAAAATTTTGCTGAAAGATTCTTATAAACTTGCAAAACATGCTGCACTAATATCACTCACAATGAGACCAGAGTTGTGTGTTACGAAATTTTGAAATCATGTTTTCAATAAAGGTTCAGATCACATGGATTCCTGCATGTTTTGGTGGCCATCTCTCTCTCTCTCTCTCTCTCTCCCTCTCTCTCTCTCTCTCTAAATAAAACATCTGAATATTCTGAGCCTGGAGCTACAACGAGAAGTGAAGTTTTCAATTTCCACTAGCAAGTCTCCAGCAATTATCCACCTGAAAGATCTAACTCTGTCATCAAACAAATATCTGCCTAAGGTAAGAATCACACTCATAAATCACACATACACACCTGTAAGTATGGGAAGGACATGTACACAACTGTTGCACTGACTGACACACGCACACACACTAAAGCACTAACATAATAAAATACAATGCAGCTTGCCATGGCCTCTCCTGTCGCTCACATTCACACTCACCCGAGGCTTCATGCAAAAATCACCAATCCACTTCTCATACAAAAGCCTCTATCTTTCCTCCTCCTCTTCTGTCATCCTTCCATATGTGAGGAAAACATATACCTCTAAAAACCCTGGAATCCCCGTCCCAGCCAAGACTACTCTCTCGGGCTGAAACGAGGGGTAATTATCCTGTAATGAGCTTTTATGTGGCTTCTCTCAGGTGGTTAATTACACTCACATTACATGCTTCCACTCCATGTTATTTTAACCTCAGCTAATTAATGACATTTAGAGAGCACAAGGGGAAACACGCAGCTCACGGTACAAAAAAAGAGAGATCTATTCAACAGAGTTGAGAAAGAAACTGAATGCAGGACTGCTTAGAAACACGTCAACATGACACAACCGCCAGCATTAACCCATTAATGCATCAATTATTAAATCCAGAGCAAAACAGATTCTTTTAACAAAGGGGGTCGGGCTTTTTTTGAAAGAAGTCTTTTATGCTCACCAAGACTGCGTTTATTTGCTCAAAAAAACAGTAAAAGCAGTAATATTGTGAAATATTATAACATTTTAAAATATCTGTTTTCTATTGTAATATATTGTCAAATATAATTTATCCCTGTGATGCGAAGCTGGGTTTTCAGCATGGTTACTCCAGTCTTCAGAAATCTTCAGAAATCATTCTAATACGCTGATTTAATTGTAATTTTTTTTTCAACTTTTGTAACATTAGTGTCCCTTTCGATCAATGTAATGCATCTTTGATAAATAAAAGTATTTGATTATTTAAAAAAATTCTGACAACAATCTTTTGATTTTCAGTGTATATTTATTAATACATGTCTACAAGTGTATGCTACAATAAATAGAAACACAATGACATAAAGAGGACAGCCATATAGAGTTTTGACTGTTGTTCAAAAAAAACTTTTAAAGATCTGACCACTGCAGTGGACATGTGCAATAAGGGGTTAAACAAACCCATAAGCATTTCACAACGCAGTTAAGAGTTATTTGCGGCACGTTATACAAAAAATAAAACAAAAAATATTTATTTTAGTCATTGTTACATTATTTTCCTATAGATGGATCCGTGAATCACATTCAAACAGAAGCTATCACACATTGTCTCACTCTTAAAAATAAAGCGTTATGTCCATCGATGCTTCCATGAAGAAACTTTAACATCAATACAACCTTTCAATTCCACAAAAGATTCTTTAAAGTGGAAAAAAGTTTTTTAGATTATCAAAATGTACTTCACACTAAGATTTTTTTTATATTTTAAGAACCTTTCACTGAAAGAATCCAAAATAGCTATTCTTTGGCATTCCAGCAAAAACCTTTATTTTTAAGAGTGAATTTTTTTTGCTATGCAGTAACACATACATATGCAGCTCATGCGCACACACAGATTCCCTCAGAGTCGGAAGAATTTATTCTTATATCTGGCAATCTAGTCAAACACAGAGATGTGTTTTGTAGACAGTTGTGTATACGGACGGGATTGGGAACGCAGAGGGCATGCCTATGCAGAGAGCCAGCCACGGCCAAACATTTTTATCATGCCGCCCGATTCCCTTCAAAGCAAACCTAGGCAAACTGATCTCACTGCGACTTCAAAAGCCCGACCCCGTCCCAGCTATGAAGCCGAGCCACTCTTGCATGTCAGATAGGCCCTATCTGCAGACACCACTCTCTGAGCAGGATACATCTCAGGAAACAACGCCACTTAAACTGTGCTTATCGCCCCGTCTTTCACTGCATCTCCTTAATAACAACTGTGTTTGTTTTCTCAGGGAGAACCTATAACAACAGCGAAGGTTGCAGTAGAAGCAGGTGATACTCTGTCTATCATACTACTGTCATCACGGACTCAGAAAGCAGGCTGTGCCACACTAAAGCCTTGTTTGTGCCAACTGCTTTGGAACAAAACTGAACGCACACAATTATATAACCAACATGGGTCTCGTTTTCTTCAAACCAGTGGCTTTTGTTCCTGGTTGGAGGGGTGATCGCCCCCTTTTATTACGACATTCTGATGCAAGTTTTATAATCACAATGCCCTGACCCATTTGCCAGGAGAAAAAAAAGCCTTTATTAAGCTGTCCCCGCCTTGTGAGGTGTACATCTGTCAGTAAAGACGGATTTGAGGAACTGCACATATCTAATTACTTATTTGTTGGCTGAATTAGTCACCTTCCTGAAAAAGAGCCCGAGATTGCAGCTAGTCTTACCTTAATAGCTTTTAAAAGGAAATACGATTTGTTTGGTCACTTAGCTGCCTTAGATTTCATTTTTGTTCTATATATTCATTTTATTTCTTTGTAGATAGATAGATAGATAGATAGATAGATAGATAGGAGATAGATAGATAGATAGATAGATAGATAGATAGATAGATAGATAGATAGATAGATAGATAGATAGATAGAAAATTAAATGCACAAATTGCTTATTTTTGAACTCAGCATTAAATCAGTCAAAGCATGAGCAACTATTGGGAGGGATGTAACTATGCTTTGTAAGTACAAGACTCGCTAGAAAAAAACAATTACTAGATTAATTTTTATCCCAGCTCTAAATAAAACACAAAGAAGCACAAAAGGGAAACTCTGACTGGTTTTTTTTTTTTTTTTTTTTTTTTTTTTTTTTTTAGAGAGAGAGAAAGAGAAATTCAATTCCTCTGGCAAGACCACCAACAAATCCAAAGGCACTTTTTAATTTTACAGCCTCTGGGGTGTAGATTTCCCATGCCTCTGTTTTCACAAACCTTAAAACAACAAATGAAACAAGCTTTGTGTTCGCGCACCGGCGGCACATCCTCATAATCCCTCCCTTAATCCAGATTCATGATGACAGTGAAACAGCCAGACTTACCTGCAACTGGAAGTAGAGGACCAGTAAATGTAAACACCTGGAAAGAGAAAGAGAGGGAATGAGAGGGAGAGAGAAAGAGAGAGAGAGAGAGAGAGAGGGGGGGAGAGACACAGGAGGGAAGTAAGGAGGGGTGAATCACAAGCAATTACACCAGATAAAAATATTACAGTACATCTTAAACCTGGCTTTGAGCGACTTCTATTGGCAAGAATTCACGAACTCAAAGTGATTCAAAGAGAATATTAAGAATATTCCTTACACGTAGATGAACCTTGACGGCAGGACAGACATCTTGGTCAAATACACCTGTTTCCAGCGTTTGCCGCTCCAGTAAGTGGCGCGCGGAGCCCCGCCAGTGTCTCACACACAAAATCCCGGAGGAGAGGTGCAATCCCAGGGTAAAGAGAGATGAAGGACGTGTAAATGTGCCGCTGGAAGCAGCATGAGGCTGTTTCTTGTTTGAAAAAGATCTGAATAAACGCAAATCAATGTCTTCCCTGTGGTCCCTCCGTTCCTCCGCGCTGCGCTCTCTCGCCAAAGCGCGCAAAGATTGAATTGGAAAAGACTGACGCGGGGTGTCTCCTCCTCGGTGAACAATCCGCGACTTTTCGTGCTTATTCTTGATCCAGTATGCGATTTAAAAAAGATAAATTCCGTTCGTACCTGCCGAGGACACCGGATAGTGCACACCTTACGTGGATCATTCCAAGCTTCCCGTGTTCATTGTTTGAAGAGGGAAAACTTTCCCAACAAGTCCAAGCTGTCAGGGTAGATGAGTTAGGGTTATAAGTATCTTCTGTAGATGTTGCTTCACTGTTATCCAAGTAGTTTTTACGTTGAAGGCGCTCAGACCCGTGGCAAATCCTGGAAGAGCGCTGGGTGATGGGACGGGACTGTCTGTCTGTCTGTGTGCCGAAGAGGGCTGGAGCGCACTGAGGGGTTTTGGGTTGGTGGTGGGTGGAAACCTGTCAGTGGTTTTGCACCTGATAGGGTGATCTGAGAGAGCCCATCGGTGCGCGGAATGCGCTTTTCCTCTGTCTGAGCAGTTTCCTTTGCACTCCTCGAAGTTTCTTGAACTCTTTCGTCGTTTCACTGTGAATCTGTGAGAATTCCTCGCGAATTTCACATATGAACTCGTAAACAGGTGCATTTCAGTTGAGCAAAACCAGACATTCGCTGTTGAGATAACCAAATTCTCATCCGATGGGGTTGCAGAGACGTTACACTCACTTTTTTTCAAAACTAAAATGCATAATAATAATAATAATACATTAGGCACTTTATATTACTATTAATACTTTCGCACTTTATATTAGGCTAGTTGTCTTGTGTATTTACATAAAAAATGAGTACAATGTACTTATTGTGTTATTGTACAATGTAAAAACATGTATGTATGCACCAAATAAGTACAATGTATCATATTATTCATTTAAATGTTAGTAGTTAAAGACAATATAAAGTGGAACTGAAATTAATACTTAGATTAAAGACAAATAAAGTTGATAAAAATGTAGAAATGTTCAAGTATTAAACGCATGCGCCAAAATCTCTGTGCCAAAATCTCTGTGCATGATTGTGTCATACATTTCTGTAAAAAAATAAAATTATATATATATATATATATATATATATATATATATATATATATATATATATATATATATATATATATATATATTGTTTTTAAAAAAAGGTTTTAATTTAGTGACTCTAAAAGTTATGTAAACATCAGATTAAAGTACTAAAATACTTTGCTTGCACTTTGAACACCTGTACACCAATAATTCTAATATAAACTCTTTTTTATTATAATGATTTTTCATGAATATCAATAGTTTTTCTAGGGTTACTCCATAGGTTTACTCCATTGTCTCTCTTTTAATGATTTTCACATAACATGACAACAAAATAAAATAAAAAAGTGTCACATCACTGACACATGAATCAGTTTGAGGTAGAGGTATAAATTAAATCCCTATATGTACTAGTTAATGGCACGTCAACATAAAAATTTCCAAAGTATCCATCCACTGATTATCCTCATTTCAGCTCGTTTGTTAACTTCCCAAAGCAGAAAGCGCTCTATTGGTGGAGTTTGTTGATTCCTCGCAGACAGTATTGAAATGCAAGTGCTTGTCGAACTCGAATTTTCAATATTGTGCTATAAGTAATCGGGCATTGAAATGCAGCAGAGGTGTGAATGTGTTTACAAGGTCTTCTGAACATGCCCCCTGCCAGCTGCAGGTTTATTCCCTCAACAGCCCCTTCTCAGCTGTGAACAGAGAAAAAAGAAACATTTACTCATTTACATTACTGCTCTTACATGTTTTACCAGTTGTGGAGTCTATCATTTGCACAGAATTAACTTACAAAGCACCGCTTAAATTAAATTTAAAAGGTTAAAAACTAACAAAGCATATGGCGTAAAGCAACCATGGTCCCAGTTGACATTTTTGGTGTCCAGTATATCTGTAATGAATCTGATTAATTCATTTTAAAGTCTGACCTATAGAACAGCACACGCCGAGATGCGGTAGTTGAAAAATCACACACTTCATTAACACCAAATTTAATCCTAGTGATACTACTGTCCTTTCAGCATATGCTCTTTTTTCTTTTTCTTTTTTTTCGTGCATTTTTTAAAAATTATTTGCATGCAGTCTTCTTCTAATTAAATAATATATAAAAATAATAGTAATAAAAACGCTAACCTATAAATCAGGCAGGTTGATGTCAAGTGAAGTGAATATCCTTTGAAGTGGATCACCTGGACCATGCGGTAAGCTCACAATTATCCATTTGGGAACAACCAAAACAAAAGCGGTTTCAATGAAGAAACGAACACAAAGATTAGTCCGTCATCATCCAAAAAAGATCAAGGGAGGCTTTGGCAATATGACAACCTACAGAACATTTCCTGCAACAAGGCCGAGATTGGGACGCATAGTTCTAACGAATAGGAAGTTACACTCTGGCATTCTCTTGAATTCGGAAGTGGCTAGATCTTTCCGAATATTCAAAGCTTTGGATACCGCATCTGTCTTGCAGGGTATTCATTATTCACGTGGCAGATTCCAAGTGCAACTTATACTACAGCGAGGTCCAACTTCATTAATCTAGTGTGAAGCATAGACATAGTTGTGTTTAAATTGTCTTTGTTATTTATTAGAATTGCACTACTTGGAAGAATAAAGACAAAACGAATGAGCGATCGATTCCAACAGTTATTCCTGGGAGAGCTGGAGAGGTCTACATCACACATTTAACTTGTGAAAAACTGCTGAAACTTTCAAGTGGGTCACACTTTGTATGTGCAGTGTTTAAGTGGATCGAGGAGTGATTTAACTAAACAACAAAGGATCATTAGTCAGAGCGGCTTAATGACAGGATAGAATGCATTAAAAAAAGATAAATATGTCAGATCAAGGCATTCTGAACTAAACCGAGGCCTAAAAAAATAATAAAAACAGTGTGTCCTCAGTGCATTGGTGCAATGAAAGTTAGCAACACTGTGCAACTTCTGAGTCCCCTGAAGCTTAATAAAGCAGGCAAAAAAAGGTCACGCACAGTTGTTCAAAGGCTTCAGAGGACCTTTTAAAGCTTGACAGAGTAACTTCACAGTTGTGGATGTAAAGCCCAGTGTACCACATTAGTGTCAGAACACCTCCGACACACCCTGCTTCCTCCCTGCTTCCGCTTTCATCTCTGACACAAACATATAGATGGAGGGAGTCACAGCATCTGTGTCCTATTGAATTTGAAGGTGACGGAGAGACCTAATTGGCTGATTGATTTCTGATGGGCTTTTTGAGTCCAGTGTGTGAAGAGAAAGAACTCCATCAGTGTCTCTCTCTCTCACAGGATTAAAGGTTTATCTGTGAAATGATCTGATTTTGAAAATCTATAACAACACTTAATTAGCTTGAGCTGTTACACGTATACCCATTTAGCCCATGCATGTAATATAGCAAGACAAAAGAGCTCTCACAAAAGCTACAGAGATGTCTGATCAGAGCAGCAGAGAAAACACGTTGATTTACTACCAAAGAATCGCAAGAAAAACTGATGAACAAACGATTTAATGCAAACTATAAGAAGAACACTAAACAAGCAACTAAACAACAACAAGCTCAACAAATGCAATATGCTGATTTACTACCAAAGAATCGCAAGAAAAACTGATGAACAAACGATTTAATGCAAACTATAAGAAGAACACTAAACAAGCAACTAAACAACAACAAGCTCAACAAATGCAACTCTTGACCTAGAAGAACATTAAAGGCCAACTCGAATATGCTAGAAGGAATTTGGATAGGCCCGTGGAGTTCTGGAAGAATGTTGAGACACAACTGGAACTTTTCTGGACCCATGGATCAGCGGTATATCTGGTGCAAAAAAATGAAGAAGAAAACCATCCCTAGGGTCAAACATGGAGGTGGACAAGTCTTGTGACAGTGCTTTTCTGCTGCAGGAAGTGTAACTCTTGACTGTATGAAGGACATTGTGCGTTCTTTGAGGTATGAGGCCATTTTGGCAGAGAATGTGATGCCTTTTGTGCACAGACTGATGGTACTTTTGCAACGGGACAATGATACCAAGTATTCATCCAATTTGAATCAAAACTGGTTAAGGGATCGGTCCTTACATTTTTTTGTCTCCAGATTTAACTCTCATTTAAAATCTTTGGTGGCAACATGGAAACTAAAGCTTATCTGTGATTTGGAAGCTTTTACACATTAAGAGGTTAAGATTTGGGGCTATCTATCTACCTACCTACCTGGGGTGTTTCCTCCGAGGTGACAAGGGAGGCAGTGTCTCCTAAAAAAAAAACGTAATGAGAAAATAATATACAAATATTACAAAATGTTACATTAAAAAGAATAACGCTATCCAACAGCGGCACCTGCAGGTAAAGTTACAGCGGGACGCCGCGTCTCTTGCCTCCGCTGAGCCCAACAAGTTTTAACAGACCCCCTAATGCGTAACGAATGGGGCAAAGTCACATGAGAGGAGGCAATGCCTCCATCGCGCTATGTTTGGATATGATCAGGTTTGATTGGATATGATTGGTTCGTGCGTTAAATCCCGCCTCTTGATTTCGTTTGAGTGTTCTCGAATTGGCCTGAACGAAGACAATTGGCGTTAATGGGAAAACGAATTAAAAAGTAACAAAACAGCTCAGCCACTTAGATATCACCGCTTTATGTAACGCCAAAATCAAGCTTAAATGGCCTGAAAACAAAATGACTGAGGGGTTTTTAGTGAGCGATCAGCCTGAGGCACATCTGTGACCAGTGTACAAGCTTGATGACTGCTGAAAATAAGTTGACTATTAAAATGAAAAGCTGAACATTAGTCCAAAAATAAAATATATTGTTTAAATTGTTACTGCCTTAAGTAATTATTTTGAAATAAATGTAAAAATGCATAAATACTTGGTTTTAATAAATAGAACATTACATAGTTAGTGTAAAATAACTGGGGCATTAATGTACATTTGATATATAAATTGTGAGGACTTTGCCTCCTCGTTTTAAAACACCACCGCACACCACTGCTACCTGCCTGTCTGTCTGTCTGTCTATAACCACAGCAATGGTCAATCCCACTTGTAAACCCCCTGATAGGTCGCTGTAGGGTCATGTCGTGTCGGACTCTGAAGGTGACAGAAAGGGTGTGTGGGGGAATCAAAGCCTTGATGTTGCTTTGAGGGTGTGCATGCATTCCTAATTTGTCCCCCATCACACGTCGACGGCATGGAACCGTTTAGAAGCCCACTGAAGTGCAGGACGCGGTGTGTGTGATGTTGGATAGGTGTGTGGGTGGGAACAGGGGTGTGTGGGGGGTGAGGAGGTGAAGGTGGTGGATGTCGTGGTCTGTGGGTCTGAGAAGGTGACGCCGCCTTGGCAACTGAATTAGATATCTGCTCTGTCAGTGCGGTGCAAATCCTGGCCCGCGCATAGAACACATTAGCACGGCCCGCGACCAGGCTGCGCAGCGTGGTGCTAATGATGATATTTCCCCTCTTGCTCTACGTTCCCTGTCCAACGTCATAAACACTCGGTACAGCTCCCTTGCCACTAGCTGCTAACATATGTTTTTATTTTCATGACTGCATCGATTTCCATGGCTCGGTGAACTCGGCGCTCCTTAATTATTCCACAGTCGTTTTAGCGGAGTGTTTGCTGTGGAGTTTAATAGATTTTAAAGAGCCGGGCTGTCAGAGCTTGTCACAATAGAGTAGATGTTTCAAACCGGAGAGAGTAATTGGTTTGGGAACAGCAGGTTCCTTTGGCACATCTTACCGGCGTGAAGGACGACGCGACGGACGCGGGACGGCGGTGGATAATCGCATCTCGGGTTGCAGAGGACCCTGCCATTTAAAGCACAGGGAAGGCGAGTTAAATGTTCTAAATCGAACACCGAAAGTGATTTGATTTCTGTAATTACACCATGACGCCTTCAATCTTCACAATGAGGCAATACAGAGTCAAAACGTCTGAAGTGTTGACGGACAAAATTTGCGTTGTCAGTCAGAGAACTTACTCGATTCTGGATGTGGGCCAGATAACCTTGTTTACATCATCTATTTAATAAAATACAATGAAGTAGTGTCACCCACCAGTCCCGAACAGAAGCCTTGTCCTCACAATGCTCAATTATATAAAAACAGTATCTCCGATTACAGTAAACACTACCTTTGCTTCAAGCTTGGGTCATCTAAGGGCACTTTACTGTTTTAAAACAGAGACGCTTTGTTCAGGAAAGCAGACAAAACTGTTCTTTAGCTTGAATTCACGCAGTCTCAGGTGTATTCTCTTACACCATCACACACACACACACACACACACACACTCATTCAGATTAGTAGACTTTCATGACAAGTGTGCTGGAGGTGTACTGTGTGTGTCCCTCTACAACTAGCTGAAACCAGCTCAAACTCAATGGACTAGTCTAGTCCCCCCACCCGGGCACTTTATGGGCTGGTCTGATCCATTCCCCTGTCTAACACCTCCTTAGAGCCTGCGTTTCCTTTGTTCTGTCAATACGCAAACAACCATTCACATATGGCCACTCTGTAATCAGTGAAATACTAGCCTCTGGGCTTTCAGCGAGAGAGAGAGAGAGAGAGAGAGAGAGAGAGAGAGAGAGGGAGTTAAGAAAGAGAGAGAAAATCATCCATGACCAGTGCCGCCGCTCCCACCACGCGCATCACGCGCTGTGCGTAGGGCACCAAGTGCTGAGGGGGCACCAAAAATAGCCTAATGAAAAATCAATCATTAAACTTCTTGTTATAATCAGATTCAGCGCGTGCTTCATCTTCAATCCGCAGCGCCGAGCTAGAGCACGTCAGAAACAGAGAGGACAGGGTGTGTTTGTGTGTTCATCTGAGCCTCATTGGTCCGTCACTGCTCGTCAATGTCAGAATATTTGAGATGACCAATCAAATCAAAGTAGGCGGGCTTTATGTTCACAGACACTGAGCGCGAATTTTAACAGTGCAACTCGACGCTTCAGTGTACGGTCAAGTGCGAGATAAGATGTAAGTAGCTAAACTTAACGTTTCATATTTGACAGTTTTTTTTAGGTCATAAATGTTAAACGAATGACAAAAAATAATTAGGCAAACTAATATAGTTTTGTCTAATTTCGCCATTTTGAACTGAAAATAGGCCTATGTAACATGTAGCCTAGTGTAATAGTTTAGGCTACTGCCATTGTGAGGGGACAAGAAACATGAACAAAGCCGTTTTCATCATGTTAGGCACAGGATTAATAATGAATGTGTACATATTGAGAATAAAATACAAATTGTAGCCTTTAGTAAATTAAAAAACCCAACTTTAGGAGAGGAAAAAACAAGATAAAAACAAAGTGAAAAAGAGTGTGATGCTGATGAGGAGAGAAAAATAATCAGCTGCCCACTGACATGGTTTTAAAGCTGTTGTTATCGGTTTTTTTATTTATTTTTTTGCCTTCACAACGTCTTAAAATGCACATCTGTAGTTCAGAGAAATCCAAAATTTTCTCGGGGAAACCCCGAACCCCCCTAACTAACCTGCCTCAAATTCGGGACCACAGTGATGATAAAACCATGCCATTGCATGGTAATGAAACTAGTTAGTGAGCATTAGACCCCAAACTAAAGTGTTACTTTTTAATTTTTTTAATAAATCATACCCTCATTGGGGTATGAAACATAAATGAAAATCCTAAATGAAAATGTTTTTTTGGGGGGCATCATAAAGGAATTATGCTTAGGGCACCAAAATGGCTAGCAGCGGCACTGTCCATGACCAATCAACTCTTAAAATACCTGTCTGGGTTTTGGTTGCAGATGTTTTCTGAAGAGGACAAATGAAAAGATCCCTTTCCTGAGAAATGCACATTTTTAAGGGAATAGTTACTGTCATCATTTACGCACTCAAAACCTTCTTTTCCAATTCATTTTTTCAATTGTATTCGTTAAAGAGTTGAACCAAACCTATGAACCAAACCAACCAGCTATACCGTGAATCATAAACTTTGATTCAAAGCTTTTTTGAAAATGTTCTAAAAAGACAAATGTACAAAGACTTCAGCTTTAGTGAGTTCGTCAGGCCCTGTTCACAACTGGTATTAAGACGTGTTTTGGTGGATCGGATCACAAGTAAACGAGGGAGACACATTCCTGTTTACACCTGGTGTTTTAATCTGTCTACTTTTAACCACTTCTGTCCTGATTTCTTCGAGGTGGGTAAATTGATGGGCTTTTCAGATCTTTCAATCTAATGGATGAAATGAGCTCAGAAAATTTACATATGAATGCGAAAGGCGACGGTGTAAAAACACACGTAAAGCAGCAGCTTTCATTTCTGCACTGACAGTCACAAGACCAGCCGAACGCTGTTGAGTGTTTGAAATCAAAATGTTGAGAGAATATTGTGCTTGGTACATTTTTGTCTTCAAACCAAACTTGGGTCTTCAGCCGACAGTTTAAATCCCGTTTGTCTAGAGCTCTTCCCATAATGTTCATGTGTTAGGTCAGTAGGTGGAGAGGAGGAGTCTTTTGTGGCTGTTTGAACATTCGACCACATGAGAGTTTACACTACGAAATCAATCCGGTCGAATGTGTTCTCGACTACCTCTGGAAGTGGTCGAAAGTGGACAAACTCAAAAAGTTTTAGACCCCGGTTACACCTGTATTTAGCGTCGTCCACTTATGATTCGATCGATCAAAATGCATCTTCATACCAGATGTAAATGGTGCCTGCATTGCAAATGACAATGTGTGTGTCCACGGTTTGCAGTGTGTGTGTGTGTTCACTACTCACTGCTCCTAATGTGTGTGCACTAACTTGGATGAGTTAAATGCAGAGGACAAATTCTACATATGGGTTGCCATACTTGGCCTTCATGTCACACATTTATCAACTATAAATAGATAAACATAAAACTATTATGTATACATAATTGATTAAACAATTTACTTTATGTTTATTGCTAAATATCTAATATCAAACAAATATCTAAGTAGTTTGAGAACATAGGGAGATAAACTATTACGTCATTTGCAGTACTTTATGGGAGTGGGCATGTTTTATAGAGTCTTGCACTTTAGCTTTTTGTTGTTGTTGAATCTTGGAAAATTTAGAATTTAACCACGAATCTCACTGTTAAACACAATTATTCCAACAAAAAAAATTAAGTTGAAATAATGTGGGCTCATGGCTTTAACAAAAGCATGCACTATCAATTAACAACCTTGTAGCTCACAGTATAGGTCTGTCTTAAAAGTAACTTATAAGTTATTGTTCAGAATCAGTTCTATGGAGAAAATTAATGGGATTTTTTACTTTTAGAACCCGACTGTTGCACTATATGAAGTATATTAGACCAGACGTTATGGTGAGTCAAAAGTCAGGCTGACGTGTGAGATTAGATGAAGCCTGAAGATGCTTCAGAAACACTGCTATGATTAGCTGTAAAGTTCTACTTCAATTGAAGGTCATTTTAACGGTTTATATAACAGTTTATTGGTTGAAAGTGTGAAGGGGAAGGCCTTGACGGTAAGTACACTATTAAAAACATCCACCCTACTCTCTGCAAAGCAGCCAGGCTTAATGTGGTAATCAGGGATCACATTCTGCCTCCTCTGGATTCATTTCACAGCCAAGTTATTTCAGTAATACATTCACAGATTTGACTTTATCACACACTTGTTTGGCCTGATTTCTCGTAAAGAGATTTACATCTATTTTTTAGCCTTTTTTTATTGAGAGGTACAGTGGAAATCGAGAAGACAGGGTAAACAAGGTCAAGAAATGACATGTCAGAAAGCGTGCTTATCGCTAAACTTCAAGAGTTTTGCATTTAGTAAATACTGTTGTAAATTAAGCTCAACAAAAGGTGTTTTTGTATGACTTCACTCCCACTTCAAACCTACAATGATTATTTGGTCTGATTCGTATTTCTGCGGCCTTCTCATTTTACTCTTCGTATGGTTAGTCTCAGGTTGTCTGGATCAACCTGGACAAGTTGTAAAGATAGATAGAGGACGTCGCATCGGAACAAAAAGCCTGCAAATCATATGGCCTGTCACACACCATTTAGCTGCAAATGGTTCAATTAATCTCGATAAGGGTCTCACGAACTCAGTCAGGAAGGAAAAAACAGCAAACCTCATCCCATCCTTCTCAGAGAGCTACAGGTGCCCCATGCGACCCTGGGCTGAGCACGTTTGAAGAAACCACTGGGACTGCAATCTGTGCAAATATCGCTCACTTTATTTCACTAAGGAGATGCTTAGGAGTGACAAATGGCCCTTTTTAGCTTCACCATTTCAAAAGCGAACTAATGTATCTGGAAAACGCTAAAACAAAATTGTTCACAGTAATGCAGGATGAATTCCAGAAGCTAAAGAGCTCTTTGAAGGTAAATATATGGACTTTTGGTCCCGCTCTCATGACAGCTCATTTTAGAGGTCTATTAATCAGGATAACACAGATGGCAATTAGCATAACAATATTACAGTACTTCCACTGATACCACAGGTCTGGATAACACAATTAAGAAAGTAATCTTCCTTTAAAAGTGTCTAAGCTTTTACAAAAAAAAATTTCAATGCTTATCAGATTGGGCCAGTGCTGTTAAAATCGTCTGTTTTAAAATGCTCATAATCAGATTAGTATTTATGGATTACATATTTACACTGACAATGGCATTCAGTTATTTAAATTTTTTTATATAATTGTATAATTAATTGATTATCCCTTCTTCTTTTTACTTCTTTTACATCATATGAAAAAAAAATCATATTGTGTGTCAACCGTTTTGCTTTAACTATATTTACAATATAACAGCCATGTAAATTTCTGAATTTGGGGATTAAAGCACTCAATCATCTCAATTACATCATGCAAGTTACTAAACACTGCTGATATATAGCTGTAAAACAATGTCTTCATTATATTCAGTGACCTTCACAACTTATTGATATGGACAAAAATATTTCAAACCTCAAAAACTTTGAATATGTAATGTTGCTGTTTACTGTTTGTTCATGCAATGCAGGGATTCCCAAACTTTTTGTCAGACAAACCCCTTTGACTTTGACACATTTTCATGTTCAGTTCTCTGATGTCAGATAATGGTCACATAAGCATGCAGGTAAACAAATAATATCAATATATATATTTTTTGTGTGTGTTCAATCATTTCAAATAATTTGTTTTATTTATTTTTTATGGTTTAACTAATTAGCTTTTCATCAACTCACAATCCCCCTGCAGTCCATTAAGGGGAAGCCCTGGCATAATGTTGTTGATAAAGAATGAAAAATAATTTCTTTTATTTACAAATACAGTATATCTCAGTATGGTACACATTAACAATAATCCCATTCAAATCTAAGTGATAAACAAGTTAGATCAAAAGTAATCAAAATGTAGTCAGAATACATTACCTAAAATGACTAATCTAGATTACATTACTAACTACAATTTCCGTCATGTCATTTGTAATCAAGTCACAGACTACAATTATATTAGCCCTACTACTATACAATTATTAATTATAGGTAATCTGCCCAGAACTGATGATTTGTTTGATGCTTCCAATACTATAATAAATCATTTGAAACATGTTAACCTAGACAAGTGACAACAGAATTATCAACAGCTAAATTCAAAATATAATGCAAAAAATATAAAATCTTTAAGATTACAAGGCATAAAAACCCAAACTTAAGATGTGGTTAAGAACCATTAGAGTGATGTCCGTTATGTCAAATGGCCCGAAATGCTTTCACACTGGCCCTGGGCTATCGAGCCGTCCTTATTGTTGATCCATGCTCCAGGACTGGCAGTTAATAGATGAAGATTGAGAAACAGTCTTGGCTATTAACAAAGACCCCATGATTCATATAGTTTTACAAGAGTAACCACAGAGAAACCACAAACTAACCACAAAGCAGCTTCTAAGAAACCACTGACAAGCTATTAAAACCTGAAATGAAATCCTTTCCAAACTGGCCCTTTTCTCTAATGCCTCTCTGTGCTCAGAGACAGGGCTTTTTGTGGGTAGAGGAATGCAACTTACATCTCTGCCATAGCCAGCCGAGGAGGTAATGCACTCGCATGTTGGCACATGTTAAGGGAAGCGCGCCTTGTCTCTTATTAATAAAGCTTGGCCTCCTCTCTCAAAACTGGCAGCTCGGTCTTTACCACTTCATGAATCACGCAGCGCACATCACAACCCACAACCAGCGCAACCGTCCTACGCTCACCATGAAGACTTCATGATGTAAGAGAGGAAGTTTTCAACAAAAAAAAGTATCTCTAAAAGCGGATATATATTACACAACCTTTCACACTATACATATCCTCGTGAGAATGCACTGCTTGAGAGAGATAGAGACAGCGGTTTAGGTTCGAACAGATTAGAACAGGTAGAATGTCAAAGCTCAGCAAAGTATATATAAAAAAACAGAAATCTGACAATGACAATGATGGCTTCCTTTCTGTCTAATCTAAACATACCAGCATGATCACTTATTTTCCCCTCGGGCTATCGTATTGTTCCACTTCCATTCTGAAAGCTCTCCACAAATAGTTGAAATGCTTCTTTGCTTTTTTTGGGCTGTATCTAGACAGTGTGTTAACATGTCGTTTTTGATGTACCTGACCTCTTACACCGATGTACACGGAGCAGGTCTGAAAGAAAACAACTCTTAGAAACATCTTAGAAGCAATGCACACACAAATAAACATGCAAACATTTGAGAAAACATATAACGTAAGCTGACAGGAAGACCAGTCCAGAAAGCATGGCAAGTCATGCTGTACTTTATCGCAGTGATTCTCAACAGGGTTTTCTTAAGGATACAGATTTAACACTGGGCATCAAGGGATCCAACTAACAAGTTGTTTTGCAAAAGTATACATATGGTACTGTATGTGATTTAAAAGGAAATTCATAAAACGAGGATTTCACTTCACTGGAATGACTTGAGTAGAATTACTTTTTTCTTATTGATCTTGGAATATAGAGAAATATACAAATCTTCCTAGAATGAGCACTTACCCTCTTTGAGTGATGCACTGAATCCAACCTTGTTCAAATGCTGGGAAATTGAGGCCACATTCACGCCGACCCTGCTTCAGTGCAGATTCCAGTGTGATATTGCAGAATAATTAGTCCCTCCATCTCATACTTCAGGCATTCTTTTTTTCCATCGGTGGGGAAAGGATTATGCAATGTGTTCCTCCAGAGGCCCATGCTACCTGAGAGAAAGTTCATGCCAGCACAGGCGTAGCCTGGGACTGTGGGAAAGTGAACGGTTCCACAAGCTCGCAATGTTAATGAAACAGTTAAGAGCTTAGTTTGCTTCTAATGAACCAATGGAACAGATGGAACATATGTTGCGGAGATGATAAATTGGGTTACACTTTTCTGCTTTTCTGGTCAGCAAAACAGAATGAACTGTAAAATGTTGTATGGTATGCTGTAATGCGTTTGTCTCCAAAAGCCTCGTAAAAATGAAAAGCTGCTGAAATCAAGAAGTCCAAAGAGTCATCTCACTTCTCCTCACATAAGATGATGTGGTTTTCTACTGGTCGGTTGCAAAAGCTAAAAATGAGTAGGTCTGTTCTGGTTTGGCTGTGGATAGCAGGGGAAAACAATGCTTAAATCCTCATTAATCCTTATGTAAAAGGAAGTAAAGGATGCTTTCTATATCTATTATTTATAACATCAAAGCTCCACTTCAATTAAATTCTATGGTTTTTAATGCAAATTCATCTGTTACTTAATTGGAATAGACTGATGCTAACATGGGCAGGCTGTGTGACATTCCCTTTTCCTTAAAAACCAGAACAAAACTACTTAAGACAAAACAACCCAGACTATGGTTTTATGGGTAATTCACACACGCAGTTCATAACTGTAGTTTTGCAATACAACCCGTAATCTATACCTTCTGCTGTATCTTTCCATCGGGGATGTCCAATCCTGCTCCTGGAGGGCCACTGTCCTGCAGAGTTTAGCTCCAACCTTAAACACACCTGAACCAGCTAATCAAGGTCTTACTAGGCATACTTAAAACTTCCAGGAAGGTGTGTTGAGGCAAGTTGGAGCTAAACTCTGCAGGACAGTGGCCCTCCAGGGCCGAGTTTGGACATTTATGCATTTTGCAGACACTTTTATCCAAAGTGACTTAGATTGCATGATATTGTTCTAGTGCTGCAACTCGTAAAAAAAAAAGAAAAAAGAAAATTGTTACAATTAGCAATCACAACTTAAAATTTACCGTTTGATTAAATTTCCCATATTTAACTTGTTGAGATGTCCCTTAAAACAACTTCACATTTCAAGAAATTTTCACAAAAGAAAACTCAAGGCTATAATCGAGGCATTTCAGGGAGATCAGGAATTGTGTGCACTAATATAGAATAACTCCTTTTGGAGTGACCTTGAGCTTTGTAACTTTGAAGACCGTTTCCATGCTCAAACAGCAACATTAAAGAAGGTTTAAAATGTAAAAAAGGGATTTTTTTTTTTTTTTTTTAGTGTGAATGCTGCAGGAATATCTTATTTGCACTGCCAGGTATTTAAACTTGCACCGACACAATAATTCACATGACACAGGTAAATACGGCGATTGGCAGTACACTTGGCATGACCTGTGAAGAGAAGATTATCAGTGAATAACAACTTAATTTTTGGTCTGTTCCTCACACAAAGCTCTCATATGACTTCAGATGATTTGGGATATAGACTAATATTTGGCCCATGTTCTGATGGATGTTGGTGTCCAGGTCCAAACCAATCACTCAATATCACAGCTCTGCGGACCCAAATGAGACTGAGCCATACCACTGCCAAGCTCATGACAGCTGAAATTGAAGCTACGTCAAACATTTAATCAGCCTTGATCCAACCAGTTTTTGCCCCCAGGGTTCCCGTTAAACATGCCAAGTTGCCATTCTTTCACTCTCCCACAGTCAATGTTTACAAATCTGTCTCCTCTGCACTTCAGCAGCCTGTTTTATCACCATGAGCATGAGTTCTTTGTTTTACCTGGCCCAGGTATACCAGACAGGTTCAGTGTTGCTTCTTTCCACACAGAGCACTAACTGGCGCTATGCTGAGAGGCTGATATATCATAGTCCAAGCAACTTCAGCATTAGAGAGACACGCTTACTTTGAATATACTGAACGATCTGGGCTCTGTTCCCAAACCTACTAAGCTGTCTACTGTCTACATAGACCGCTACCTTTTTAGGGAGCATAACTCTGCCTGCTTTACTCACCGAAATTTTTGATTTGAGTAGAGATTTGTGTGATTTGTGTTTGTTGCTAAACTAAAAACAGTGCTCTAATAAGCATAAAATGACATCACATTTTTACAATCATGTGAAAAAGAAAGTACACCCTCTTTAAATTATATGGTTTTACGTATCAGGACAAACAAAAAAAATCATCTGGTCCTTATCAGGTCTTAAAATTAGGTAAATACAGCCTCAGATGAACAACAATTCATGACATATTGCACAGTGTCATTATTTATTGAACAAAAATAAAGGCAAAATGGAGAAGCCATGTGCGAAAAACTAAGAACACCCAATGATTCAATAGCTTGCAGAACAACCTTTGGCACCAATAACATGAAGTATTAATTTTCAGGCTCTCAAGTCGTTGTGGAGGAATTTTGGTCCGCTCTTCTTTACAACGTTGCTTCAGTTCATTGAGGTTTGCGGACATTTTTTTGCCCAGCTCTCTTAAGGTCCCACGACTGCATTTGAATCAGGTTGAGGTCTATCACTGGGCCATTGCAACACCTTAATTCTTTTTATTTTAGCCATTCTGTGCTTGGGATCATTGTCATGTTGCATGACCCAATTTCAGCCAAGCTTCAGCTGTCGGACAGATGGCCTCATATTTGACTCTAGAACTCTTTGGTTCATGGTCGACTCAATGAGTGCAAGGTGCCGAAGTCCTGCGGCTGCAAAACAAGCCCTGTGTTTGGTTTTCGCCAAACGTGGCGCTGTGATTATTGGCCTAGAATCTCCTCTTTGGTCCTGTACGTCCAAAGGATATTGTTCCAGAAGTTTGTTCAGATGCAACTTTGCAAACATAAGACGTGCTGCCATGTTCTTTTTTAGAGAAGAGGCTTTCTCCTGGCAACCCTTCCAAACATGCCATACTTGTTTAGTCTTTTCTAATTGTACTGTCCTAAACTTTAACATGCTAACTGAGGCCTGTAGAGTCTGAGATGTAGCTATTGTTTTTTTGTTTGTTTTTTTTGCGAATTCTCTGAGCATTGCACATTCTGACCCTGTGATGAATTTGCTGGAAGATTGGATTCAACTATCTTGAATGTTTTCCACTTGTGAATAATCTTCCTTACTTTAGAATGATGCACTTCAAATTGTTTGAAAATGTAATATAACCTTTCCCAGATTGATGGGCAGCAACAATTTCTTCTCTAAGATCATTGATGATGTCTTTTCTCCTTGGCATTGTGTTAAGACAAACCAGCAAACTGCCAAAAGTTCTGCTTTTATAGAGGTGATCACACTCGCAGATGATCAGTTAATCGAAGGCGTTTGACTAGAAGCATCTGGCTGCTACATGGCCTCTTCCTTCCTATGGAAGCAGTAAGGATGTACTTCTCCATATTGGTCTAGTTTTAGATAAATAAATAATGACACAGTGTAATGTGTCATGTGTTGATGTTCATCTGAGGTTGTAACCTAATTTTAAGGACCAGATTGTTTAGTTTTTTTGATGCCCTGACCTGTAAAACCATAGAATTTAAAGAGGGTGTACTTTTTTTTTTCATGACTGTATAGTATCCCCAAGTAAAATGGGTAAAATGGACAATTTCTAATTATATTTTTTGAGGTAAGATTTCTGCACTCAAAAAAAAAAAAAAAAAAAAAAAAAAAAAAAGCGGCACAGATTTTATTTTAAGTAATCATATTTTCTAAATGCATTTTTTCAATTTGCTTAGAATATAGAAATATGAAAATGGTTAAATGATGGCTAGGTGTGTGAAACAATCATTCAATTAGTTAAAATGTATGAGATTGCATCATATATTTATCATCAACAAATCCAAATTGTTTCATACATACGCATCTCAATAGGTTTTGGAAGAGATGGAAGCACATTGAGTACGGGACTAAACCTGTTCCACTGCACCTGTAGCCATTCGAAAAATAGTATGCCGTATCATAAATATTTCAAACAGCAGCACACTACACTGATTTCACATGACTCATCAGTTATATCAGAAGTTTGAACTGTTATTTTGAGATTTTAAATCCAATTTAGTGTAAAACTGTCACCAAATAATGGGTCAAGAAGGAGATGTTGAAGATGACGGATGATGTCGCTTCCAATTCATTCGTCACAATGGATGGAAGTTCAAGTCGAGCGCATTTCATTGTGGGATACAGGTTTACCACTCAGCTCTGTTTGTATATCGTACATCAGAGTATTACATGCATACAGAAAATGTGCATGCTGTTTTTTTTTTTAAATAGTCAGTGTCTAGAAACTCTCAATTATACAGCTGTCCATTGGCCATTCATTTTTTAAATTATACCGTTGTCGTCTCAGTGTAAACTACAAAAACACAGATTTGTGGAAATGGTGACGTCATGCGCATGTGTATTACTTCAGTCTATAGCCGTATAGTGTTTCTTTACAAAGTGACATCGCCAACTACTGGCCTGGCATGAATAATACAGTGTTTTTGGTCGTTGTAGCGGAACCATGGGAATGGGGATTGTTTTGACAATGTTGTCACTTGTACGTGAAAAACAAAAAGGAATCGATGTAGGTATTTAGTACATCGTTGTCATGTAACCGGTGGCAGTCCAGGCTTAAATGATAAAAAAATTCTTTACATTAAAATTAGATGCATTATAGCTTTATATAGATGCATTAAGAGGACCTGAGTTCCAATCCCAAACTAATGCACAATTATTTTTGAAATAAACAAAGCAAAACTGCAACTGAACTGAGCCAGTGATCAACATGCACTTTCAGTTTGTAAAAGGGGAGGTATGACATTTTCGACGGCAAATTTCAAGTAACGAGATTGGGGGTGATTTCTCCCACCGTAATCGTGCACCTGAAATATCAAAGATACATTTTTATTTTAGGAATTTGCATTTAAATTCTACTGGGCTTGAAAATGTCTCAAGGGGCATGTGAGATCTTTGATGGAAGCTATCCCCCGGTTTCACAAACAAGGCTTAAGCCTAGTCCTAAATCTCACGTTTGAGCTGTCTTAACAAAAGAAACTTGCACTGACATATCTTAAAACATGTCAGTGCTATTGTTTTGTCTGAATATGCACTGGTTATGTTTTTTCTAATGCACATTTATAAAAATCTACTTAAACATCCCAATTGAACTAAGGCTCACTCTTGACTTAATGAAAGCCCTGTCTCTGAAACTAGGCCTAAATGTCTTAATACTCTTAAGAACAGAATAGTCTAAAGTCATGCAAGGCAAAGGGTTTTCTTCGATAAATTTTCTAGAGAGATGTTCAAGAGTGATGTTTGCACAGTTAAACACTAACGTGCTACACTCAGGACAGCTGCTTCTGTCCCATTATTAAATGGGATCAAAATGGTTTCTGTTCCCAACATGATCTTGCTGACACTGTTGTTTGTGCAGTCATGACTGGACACTTCAGTCAGACAGCTGAATCAGTGAAATGTTTCATAATTCCTACTAACTGCTGATTGGAATTGCTTCAGGTAGAATTTCTGTACGTTCTCATTCATCCTTGTTTCTGCCTGGAGTGTGCGCTGATCTGGAATTCCTCAGCCTTGGGAAAGAGGGGGAATTCCACACAGAATTCCCCCCCACCACACACACACACACACACACACACACACACACACACACACTGTCTGCTGAGCTCACTTCCTGCTGTAGACACAGACAACAGGAAGTAGGTAAGTGTCAGCAGGCATAATGAATGAGTGCAATCCAGGTGAGTGTCTGATTAACTGTCCCTAACGCTATAGTGGGAAGGAGCTTTCCATAAATCAAAATACACCGTCATCATAAGCCATTATCGCCACCATGTGGTGAATGCATGAAGAATAATTTCCAAACTAAATTAGCAAAGCAACTTCAGGATAGCATTTCTAAAGAAATATCAATGAAAATGAGAAAAGAACATGAAAAAGAGTCATACAAATATAAAAAATCCCGTTGCGGAAAGTTAATGATGGATCTCTTCATTTGAGGCAATCTGCTGATAAAGATAACTTTCTATTCCCCTAAGGATCAATATCTTCAAAAAGAACATGAAAAGATAAGTGAGAGCTGTAAAATGGCAAATAATTTAGGAAGTTTGACTTTTACGGAAACAAATACGGCTGATAGCAAATGTTTGTTTAGCTCATTCCAGAGCTATCATCATAACGGCTGTGAACTGCCCTATAGAGTTTAGTTACCATGTAGATCAAAATGGTAAATCTCGGCTTCAGATGTTCAGAAAAGGCCAAAAAAGGAAGCAAAAAAAGAAAAAAAAGAAAAAAATGCAACACCATCTGTTCAGTTGACATTTTTATTCATTCTGTTTCAGACAATGATGGGACAGGTTTTTTTCAAACAAGCCAATCAGGTGAACACCTCAGGAGGAGAAACGGGCCGAGACTTTCTAGAAGAGGAGGAATGATCGCTGAGCTTGAGCTTGTTACAAGTTTTGAGAACATAATTCAATAGATTTACTTGAACAGAACTGCTTTTGATGCAACAGTCAGAGATGACGTAAGTCTAATAATGAATTAAATTATTTACACCTTACACCAAACAATTTATAAGAACAATTATTTTAGAAGGACGCGGCATCAAGCAACTGTCCAATGCGATACATGATAGGCCATCCGCCTGTGCGTTGCATTGAACATTTTCAGATTACAAAGTTTTGTTGACTATAATCGGAATGATCTAGTTACTACTAAAATATAGAATATTTTGCGTCAGTCTAGCCACTTCTTGATCTGAACACTGAGACTGAGAACAGGATCGGACTCCGGCCTTTAATGTTAGCAGTTATAACAACTCCTTACTGGTGAACTTGGTTACCTTACTCCAAAGACTGGTTAAAGGTATAGGCAACTTCACATTGTTATCATTCACAGACAAAAAGTTGATGTACAGTATTTATTTAACTAAGGCTGGATTACCTCAATTTCCATCCAAGAAATGCATGAAACCCAATCGAACACTGCAAGCGAGAAGCACGTGACAAAACTAGATTGATCCCAATGTAATCAACATCAACAAACAACAAGCATCACTGAACTTGAAGTTTAGGCCATTTTGTATCATAATGGGAACAGTATAGTTTTATTGCAATGCACTGCTTGCTTGAAACATATGCATGTTGCCAAAAGAAATTAAAAAATAAAAATAAATCACATTTGTACCAATTTTACTTCCATTCAAAGCTACACAACATCAAACTAATTCAAAGATATCAAGGACATTTTTCAGGTTTCAAAAACACCTACGTATATTGAAGGGTTTTAACTAACAAATTAAAATGGTTTAGTGCAAAAATAAAAACAACTGATATGACAAAAACAACATAACATACAGAAAGCTGGATTTCAAAGCATCAAATCAACTAATCATCTTTGTTGTCATATTTACTGACCTAAACCAAGAACTAACAATCATCTTTCTTTTTTCATTTTTTTACGAGGTATAATATTCTGGCCGCACTTCTAAAGAGAAATTTTATGGGAGAGTCTACAGCACTTGAGATAATAGTAAAGTTTAAATGTTGAAGGCCATTGGAATTGCAGCAGAGCAGAAGCTTGAGAGCTGAATACATCCGAATACTGCGAGCTAGAAGGAATCTTCAATCAGATGAACACTCAACGTTAGCATTATCACACTTCAGCTGCCATCTTTACACAAAGAAATGAAGGGGACGGTTTACAGTGATTGTGGGTTCAGATACACGCCAGAAGCCAATTGGTCTTGGGCTGGTAGTGCAAAAACTATTTTACTCAAGCTAATGTTCAAGTGTTGTGTTTTGTTTTGTTTTTTAAATGGCCCAAAAAAAAAAAAAATCATGTGATAAACCAGCACCAAGCAATATCAGTTTTCTATGTTCTACTTAAGAGAGAGAGACACAAAAACATATCACGTTACATATAAAACATATCACAAACAGGATCACATTTTATCCAAAAAGCATTGAGAAAAAAAAGCATATTTTTATGACCATTACAATTTTTTGCATTAACATTTTCGCTTCCCAAATTGTCATTACCGTAATGTTCTATTCAAGTTTTTTTCCCCCATTATTCTCAACTACTTTATTATAAATCACCATAAGTTTATAGTCCATACCACAAAGCTTCCATGATTTATAAATGCTTTACAATACTTTTTTCACATTACAACCTTTATTTATTTATTTTTTGATAATGAGAGTAGGGGAAATATTATGCTTAATTCTTATGAAAATATCCCAATTGCAAAACATTTGTTTAGTCTAAAATAGACTTAATTTTCTTTATGCAGATTTAGATTTTGAGGTGACGTGTGACCTGGACATGTTCTTGATAAGATTTCATGAGATTCACCCTAAAGTTGCATTTTAAAATTATAACTGCCTTGGTAAAACATCCCATTAAATGTTCTTCTAAGAAGCCATTGTGGACCTGAAAAAAAAAAAAAAAAAGTAATCCATGATTACAAAAGAAAGAAAGTAAAATATAAAACATGATGCATGATATCTATGCCATTGCTGAGGCTCGTTCTGCTCTATCCATCTCGAGAGCAGGGCAGACGGATCACGTTAAGAGGGGAAGAGGCCAGATCGCACAGCTGAAGTGCTGTTACTGGCTAACCCCAGACTTCTGCTGCACCGGGACGGGAAGGGGAGCGCAGAGCAGCCATTACTTTTTTAGTGCTTGTAAAAAGTTCCAAAGGTCTTTGATCACCTGCAAGAAAACAAATGGGGGAGGGGGGGAGAGAGAGAGGGAGAGAGGAGGTGGAAAAGGATGAGTTGGTGAAGCTGGAACGGAGTTTCTCTGATGTAGCGACTCATTTGGATGCTTAATTAGAGCTGTGTGAGTCAGTTTGGATGAAAAACTCCACATTAGCGGTGCGTCTGGGGTATAACTACAGCGCCGAGCCCAGAGGAAGGGGGTGCAGTCCTTGCACATACCAAAGGGTATGACTAGTGCCTCTCTTTGACAAAGACATGTCTCACACCTCTTTGCCTGCTGTGCTCCCAAAGCCTTTTCTGCTCGAAAACACACTCTCACACACACACACTCCACCCGTTGTACATCTGAGAGGACACCTGCGCAGCAAAGCCTGACACGCTCCAGCCTTGTTTCTAGAACCGGCGCGCAGGGCGCAATGCATCAAATAGCTCATAACTCATTACCGACCAAAACACGAAAACATGTAAACTCCGTTCCAAATCCTAGTGAGCTGCCTACTTTCTAAAGGGGCTTTCGCACCGGAGCAACCTTTTCATAGTTCCTAAAACTATTGGCGGAAGTATCAGGATTTTGGCGTGTTCGCACTGCAGGAACTAGGAACGATTTTAGTTCTACGAACTCCTTTTGGAGGAACTAATTCAGCTCGTACTTCAGAGTCGGGTCTAAACCAGCACTATAGGAACTACCAGTGACGTTAGCGTGAACTGATTGGCCAAACGCACGCGAAACACCAGCAGCCGGCATTTAAAAAAAAATCACAGATTATAGCTTATATATTTACTCCAGATACTAACTCTACGAACATGGAAAACAACCTTTACGCTGAGGAGAAAATCCAACGCAACTTTGCGGGGACCAAGCAAAACATGATTATGTATTTCTGCTCAGCTAGCAAAACTGGACATCAACCACACAGCATACGCTAATAACTTCGCATTGCTGTCTGTCTACTTTCAAAGTATAAATAATAATAATAAAGTATTAGGCAGTACTGTTAGACAGATCGTAAATGAATGAACACAGAGAATGCGAGCATTGTGTGGCTCTGGCTGGCGTTCTGAGCGCCGTCAAAATAAAGGTCTGCCGCGCCGTCAAATAAAATAAGGGACTCGACTCAATAGAATTGATGATAAGCATAAAAATACAAAACATTTATATTTATTAAAATGTGAATATATTTATAATCAACACTTGACATCTATTGGAATATCGGTTTCTTCTGTAGCATGTCTACAATTCAAGGTCGACCGATATATCGCCAAGGCCAATAATAACGGCCGATATTTGCCACACGTTTTTCTGTAGGGCCGATTAGTGTCAGAGGCAGGACTTTTATTTTGACAGTGCTGAGAATCAGTTCCTGCAGATGGGCTGGAGATCCCATTATCCATCTTCATGTGTTTACTGTCTTTGTTTAACAGTTATGTCAAACAATTAAAATGCAAACAGTGTTATACTTTTTCATCTACTGTTGGCATTCAGCAAATATGCAAATTTGAAACAAGTCAATATAGAATAAACTGTTAGAACATCTTGTGTGCATAGCCTGCATAAAAACGCATGTATTTTATGTTTGATGGTCTGTCTATGCAAAGGATCAAAGCCATGTGAAATGCGGACATTTAGTGATTATTTAATTGGAGAAACTGTTATGCACGTGTAATGATCTTTTAATGAAATAGTAGTACTTGTATGACCTACAAACACATTTTTAGGGGCAATGTGTTTTAAAGGGGTAATGCGTAGCTCAAACAGTAGAGCATGACACAAATATAAACCTTGAATGAAATGCAAGTTGCTTTGGATAAAAGCATCTGCCAAGTGTGCTTAAATATAAAAAATAAGATTATATGCAAACAAACTAAATTTTAGGGTCATTTTGATATTTTGTACCATTGGTACCACTAACACAAACACACACACACACACACAGACAGACTCTCACACTGACATTTGCGTGTGTAATTCATCCCGAGAAAATCGGAGCTACAGCAGAAATGATAGTGCACTTTACTTAAAAGAGAGATTTTTCTCTTTTGACCCAAACGTGGCCATTTGTGAGGGCTGCTTTGCACTACTGCAATATTTTAGGTCAACACCCAGCCTGACACATTCGACTGCAAAAAAAGCTCTAGACTAAAAGAGACAGCGAGAGAGGAATGAGTGAACGAGGGTTTTAAATCACAGCTAAAGATGTCAGGCGTGACAGCTCCCTCCTGTTCTTTTGAATGCCAAGAGGTCAATCAGTACATATTTCATTTGCTGATAAAAAAAGAGAGAGCGGCAGGAAGATCTCAGTATGCCACCCCCCAACCGGCCCACTGAGACAGAAGATCTTAAGGCCTACAATATACTCAAATCAAGTATGTGAGCGTAGATGTGGTTTTTACCTGAATAACAAGACATTTCAAGGCAACTGTATCGCTCACTTGAGGTTTGTTTCTTCACAGAAATGGTAAACTTGACGTAGTTAAGTATGCCTTAAATTTCCACTTTACTTTTAACATAAGAGGAGGTACAGTCATTTGTAACTTGAATGTGCGAGGCTTTCTGTGTCATTCTCTTCCAGCCATTTTACCCGTTCAAAAACAGGCCCTTGTCATATTATTTTAATGTATAATCATAATCAAATGGTTTTAACGTTTACAGCATTTTGTTAATCTATAGCGGCTAATGAACCGTAACTCTCACGCGTTCAATGAAAATGAGGTAGATTAAGTCAATAAGGTGGATATTTGAGTAAGTTTCTGTATCTCTCTGCAGGCTGAAGAGTGGCTCATCTTCTGAGCAGAAGAATTTTAATCTTTTAAGTGGACAGTTCTTAAATAAAGAGAGTTGATGCATCTTGTCAGGGTCATACATGCATTTTATTGAACGCTAGAAATACTCCAGCCATAGGGTGACAGTGATTCATGAAAAAAGCGATACTCACTTGTTTATCAGAGATCTTGAAAGCGCTTCTAGCGTAGTTCTCAAACTTCTGTTCCGTCTTTGGAAGTGGCCTCCCCTGTTTCAGAGAAACATATTTTTGCAGAAATGAAATGGCCCTTTTTCATCACTTGTGTCTCTCTGCTAAGTGTTGAGCTCATCCTGACTCGGAGCCAGAGCGCTGCTGCGGTGATGAACAGGGTGAGTCGTTGGGTGTTGGACGCACTTCAGTGAACTCACATTTTTTTGTGGCCTTCACAGTAATTCCACTTCCCCTTATCTACAGCAGACCGAATGAAATCACACGGACACAAATCATCATATCTGCTCAACACAATCCATCCGCTGTGTCCTTCCAGTTTCAAACTAGATATTACTGCACAACACACTAATCATCTCGTTCTCCAGTTTCTGGAGTTTCCTGTCTTAAAGGAATATTACAGGGTTTTTTTTTTCAGCATGCTGTCGATAACCACAAACAATAAGTGACCCATCCCTCAGTATATACACTACCATTCAGTAAGTAGAATTTTAAAGAAATTTATGTTTTCATTCAGCAGGGATGCACTGAATTGACAAATGATGACAGTAAAGATGTTCTTTTTAAAATCACTGCTGTTCTTTTGAACTTTCTATGCATTAAAGAATCATCACCGTTTCCACTAAAATATTAAGCAGCACAACTGTTTCCTACATTGATAATAAATCAGCATATTAGAATTATTTCTATTCAAATTTCTATTCAAATTCAAAATAGAATAGAAATAGAAAATAATTATTTCATATATTTCACAATATTACTCATTTTACTGTATTTTGATTACATAAATGCAGCTTTGGTGAGCATAGAAGACTTTCAAAAACATGAAATCTTACTGACCAAACTTTTGAATGTTAGTGTAAAATGGTGCTGGTGAGAGAAGAGAGTTTAGCATATTTAAAAAATCAAATACTGCTATGTCAAACATCTACTTGTACTATTGCCAGCTTGGATTCCTAGTGCTTGTACTGTTCGTTTGGACAAACTGAGGAGAGAATCAAAACTATGGTCTGGTACTCAACAGCACATCACACATGCGCTAAATAAATATTTAGTTAATGGGAGGGGGGGGGGATAATTATAGCATTATATAGCATATGACTGTCATGGTGTGTAAAAGAATCAGTATCACTTTCAAAAACATACCGATGCCATGATAGACTCACGATGATCAGAAGGCTCTTACGGAGCGGAGGATGTGAGAATGAAGAGGGTCAGTGGTCATGGGTACTGAGTGAATGAGAGGAAATGAGCACGTGGACTCAGAAAGGCTGGTTAATCCCGATATGCTGATGTCATATAGCTGGTCATTCCCCCTCCGGCCTTCAACTCAGGCGCCTCATTAACATCATTAACATCTGACCATCTCATCATCTGCTAAGTCAGCGTACTTACTGTTAACACACGGCATGTGTGCGTGTTTGTATGCATGTCAAGGCTAAAGTATGTGTGTGATTAAAGAAATGCATCCACAGTTAACAGAGAGACACATTTTAACGTGGAAGGGAATATGATGAGTATTCGTACCTCTTTAGATGCTGATGTAAGTTTGTCTTTGACCTCACTAAGGCTGGGAGTGCTGGGACTCTTCCCAGAAGGCCCTGCTGGAGACTTGTCTTTTACTTTTGGTGGTGTCTGTAAATAAGAAAAATGTTAATCCAGACGAGTTTTAAACACACAGCAAAGTGTCACACATCTCATGCTAGATATTGACAACAAAAGGCATACATAAATACCATACACCAACAGCTCCTTGACTCGTCCTGTTAACCATTAGTCTAGTCTGGCCCACAGACCTCTGCACTAATGACAGCACCCTTTGACAAATTTAGAGGGGTACAAATGATCCTTTTATTGCTTCCATGCAGGAAAGAACAAGCCCAAAGCTCTTAGATGTGGCGGTGGGACGGCCGCTCTGCCAAGAGGAGGAATAAACCACTTGTTTTCAGTGACAAGACCCTTATTTCCAACATCTTCGTGTTATATAGCAACTTAACAACTTAATGTATCCGTATCACACAATTAATTTTATTATATATTAATGCTACATTGTATTATATAGTAATAATATATTAATGTCCTTTAATACAAAAACCAGGGATGCTGCAAAGTTTTCTCAGAACTAACATCACATTTCAGTCATTTTTGCAATTTACTGACATTTTTGTAAGAAACTGGTTTCAGAGCTTCCAAAGCACTATATAATGACAATACATCTATATATAACTATCAATCATTATATACTATATACCTTTTTTATATAAAATTTTTCTCATTCCCTTCTTTTTCTCCTTCTTTATTCTCAGACTTTTGCCTTTTATTTATATACTGTATATTAAGATACATGACAGAACTTCACACCAACACACACTTCTCATAATCACATGTAAAACCAAACTTTGTTGTTTTGATGTTTCAGACTTGTTTTGTATTTACAATGTTGTCTCACTATGTCCAACATAGTTTAAAAGAATCCAGGTCTTCTTTGGTCCTGAAAAAAATGGCTACAGTGCATATTTCTCAGTGGAATCATAATGGCAAAAATGGAATCATAAAAAGGTTCAGGTTTCAGACAGAGTTGATGTATGAAGTCGTTTGATGTATCAAGTACACACAGGTGCTCGGATGGCCAACGCGGTCTGTGATGGTGCTTTAAAGGTAAAATGTTTTACGTGCTCATTGATGCTCGGTCATAGTATAAAAGGTCTGAGATATTGTGAGGGCAAATGTCTGTATTATTACAACTTCCTAAAGAATCTGGTGTCGACACTCTAAAAGAGCGGGTCTGTCTGCTCATGGGGCACAGGTGTGTGTCCAGCTTTCAGCAAGATATTGAAGATACTGTCCCTCTGCAGACTGATGCAAGCACACACACACACACACACACACACACACACACACACACACACACACACAGTGGCCTGTCCATGCATGCAGCCCAGCCAAGAATCCACACTGATTGCAGGGTTACATTGATGGACAGAGCCTTGTTTTTCACAGTGAGCGAGAGAGAGGTAGTAATAGAGGGAAGCAATGGAGATGGAAAGCATGAAGACTTCTAACAAATGCGATTAAATGAATGCTTCAAATGACCTCAGAGCATTTTAAAGTGAACCCAACAGAGACCATTGTGGAAGGAATGCTAAAAATGGATACTGAATTCAATTCTATATTAAAAAATAATAATAATTGAAATAAAGCTGAAATAAAAATATTCAATGAACAAAAAAAACAAACAAAAAAAAACAGTTCAACGAAAATGAGTTATGTTTATATCTTGGCAACAACATGAAATAAAGTAAGTTGAAGTACCATTCAGGTAAACATCCCTCGAGAATACTCCAGAACTTTTGGTCATGCTAGATGAAAGTGGAAAGTGAGAGAGGAACAAAGTAAAAGGACAATGTCTTCCAGTCTTGCTTTGTAAGAACAAAATAAATAATCCCCTTTTCTTCTGTAGCGATTGACGAGCATGAGATAGATCAAAAGGTATCAGATTAAAGGACAAACGCACTCACAACACACACACACACACACACACACACAGGACTGGCAGAGGGCCAGAGAGGCCCGGTGTGGTGCAGTCATTATATAGCAGGGCGTTTTTGTGTGTTGGGAAAGGACAGCTGTAGAGTTAAGACAGCTGACAGACAGAGAGTGCAGCGAGCTTTTTAATCTACGCCAGACACTGATTACAGATGCCAGGGGACGGCACTTAATCATTAGCACGCTAGCATTTGATGTAATCAGCCGTCCTCAATACACACACACACACACACGTGATCATGCACATAACTTCAAAACTTTACTGATCTTTAACATTCAGGGACATTATGAAGGATCTTGTGCATTGTTCGCTGCTCTTTTACACTAATGTAGTTTTTATGTATGTTATGACAGGGAACTGTCTCTGCTGCCCAATAGGAATCGACTTTACAAGCGTTCATATAGCAGTCATCTCAACCGCTTCTCTGCGCCCATTGTCAAAACTTCTAACATACTCTGCCACACGTATAACAAGAGACTCAGCAACTATTTATAATGGTCAAACGTTTGAGGTCGGTAGATCTGCATTAATTTGATAGAAAATACAGTAATATTGTGAAACTTTTATTTTATAACTTTTATTTTAATATATTGTAAAATGTCATTTTTTCCTGTGATGCAAAGCATCATTACGCCAGTCTTCAGTGTCACATGATCCGTCAGAAATCATTCTAATATGCTGATTTACAGCTCAAGATACATTTCTTATTATTATCATGTTGAAAACTGCTTAAGATTTTTGTGGAATTTAAAAAGAACAGCATTTATTTGACATACTATTTCTGCAACACTAGAAAGGTCTTTACTGTCACTTTGATTAATTAAATGTGTACTTGCTGAATGAAAGTATTCAATTCCTAGGGTGGCATAAAGATTCAGCGTTAAATAAATTTGCCTATCAAAACAAGCTATCACCTGTACAAAAAAATAAATAAAATAAAACTAGCCTACTAAGCCTAGTAATGTAGTCATCTACATTTTCACTCAAGTCAGTAGAAATGCAGGTAAGAACACAGATCATTATGTTGAAAAGAGGTACTCAAGTGACCAACTACAGTTGACTTTTTTTACACAACAGCTGGGCGAATCTCACATCAGACAAAGTGGACTACACAACAGTGAAAAAGGATAAAATTGTCAAAAATCAGCCAATCAGAATGGAGACTGCCATTTTAAGTAAGCTTTCACCAAAAGATGGACGATGAACAGTCTTGTGTTGTGGCTGAGGTTGACTAACTAAACTAAACCAACTGGACTGGACATTCTTGTATACTTTATGACAGCCATTCGCAGATGAAAGCATCTTACAGTTATGTCCCATACTATTGTACCAAACTTGTTTCTACATGCAAATATAGACTTATGAAGCATTCCACAACTGTTCGAGCGTGTCATTGTGAAATGCAAGCGATTTCTCTTCATGCATTCATACAGATATACAGCACTGCGTTGGGAGAATGTAATGAGCCAGCCACGCTTTAATGACAGAGCACTCGGTTTCCGCTCGCCTCATGGCCTGCAGGGACACCCGGCAGCTCCAAGCCCTAATGGTTTCTAATGGTAGAGGAGTGGAAACCGGAAACAAGGGTGTGGAGAACGACGAGTAGGAGTGGCCGACCGGAAGCAGAACTGCAAAGAAGTGCCAGAGTTTGAGAAAGATGGGAGGATGTCTGCTTGACTATCTAATCTCGTAAGGTGTTTTAACAACCACCGTCTTGCACCAGAACGTAGCCATTATGGAATTAGCCAAAAGTGGGTGCATGCGCACACACACACACACACACACACAGCCCCCTGGGTGTTTCTATAACAGTAGGTAATTAGTGCTCCTCACGTCAGGCATCTAAGATGCTAATAACATGCTTACAGAGTCTTACATTGTTAGGTCAAGTGAACTGCCAGCGGGAGCGATGGGAAACTCATTTAGACAATATGTGGGTGCTTAAGGTGGTCAGGGTTTGAATGAAAAAACCAAAGGTCACCCTGAAATATATAAACCTGTCCTGAGGGTGTGTGTTCAAGGGGTCAAAGGTCAGACAAATTTAGTGGTGAAAGTTCAGTCTTGCTTTTGTTAGTCACCTGTCTTTCTTGTCATCCGCAAAAATCGCACACTTGCCCTCTTAGGTAATTGGTCATCGGGTATGTGAAATCACTTTGGGATGTTTGAAAGGCAAAGCTTGATGGACATTTACAAGCATATTTCAATCTCGAGCACTCAACAGAGCGTTACAGTGACCACCCACTTTTTAATTCGGGAATTTTTTTTTCACCAGTAATTTTCTCCATTTAGGCATTTGAAAAGCTCTGTGGTTAATTACTAAAAATGTTTTTTTAATTAAAACTTATTGATTTATTGACTTTATTGATTATTTGGTCATTGCATATGTAATGGCCTTTGCTTTGGCAAGAGAGAAAATGTATGGAGAAAATGAATGATTTTTTTGATAACTTCTCTCTCAAGTTCTCAACTCTCACTGTGCGTCTCGTTCCTGTGTCGTTCTGATTCAGTACCACAATTATGGTGAATAAGTCGACATCAAAGAAAATTTAACCCCACACAACTGTGTGTGTGCACCGGTCAAAGGAGGAACATTTGTGATTAGAAGAAAGTCTGGTGAATGCATTTCAGATTCCAAACATCGCTCACCCTGCCAGAAGGCCATGGCTTTGAGAGTAGTTTGTTGTTTTAAAGCAGACCACAAATGACCCTTCAAATTGGACGTTTTGGGATTGTTGCCACCAGCAGCTAGTTAAGTGCGCTTCACCATTTCCTTGCATGGGAAAATACGATGTCCCTTTTCCATGACCTAAAAAAAAACCTTTGAATGTCAAGATGTTTTTCTCTAATGCGCTTGATTATTAAAAGTGTATTAAGTGCATTCACTCCAAAAAAAGACACTGAAATAATGGCTTTGGGATCGTCGTGTCCTCTAAAGATTGGGCGGTTTTCAGCTAATCACAGCTGGAGTTTTGAATGCTGTTGCACACATTTATCTTTAGGGGTACTGCTGGTCTAATTCACATTTTGCTTTTGGCGGTGTTGGTTGATCGTAAACAAAGACAGGCCGTCTCATTATCCCGTGGTTTTCTCTGTGAGGCTGCCATGTCGTCGGCGTTCTGAACTGCACCTGGACGTTTGGTAAGAATTACCTCTGGCATCCAACGGTAGACCTTGGCTTTTGGTTGGCACGGCTTGGCAATTTGGGAATGGGATGTGAACTGAATACCAAAACCTGAAACCCAGACGGCTCCTGACCCAAATGAACTTATCCTAAAGTAGATCTGGGCAGTATGACAGTAAATACTGTATGACTGTAAAATGACTTTGAATCAAACTTGACTGTATTGGGATATTGTACCATTAGCATAAAACAAATGACTCATAGGATTATTGACTTGAAGATTTTAGTCCTACCACCCACACATATCCAGCAGTGTTGCTTACTTTTTTCAAAGTAAATGACTTACCTGGGTTTGGGGCTTCCCTGATGTCCCCGCTTTCTTGTCTGAAGAGCCGTTCTGCTTATCTGCACTTTTCTTCTTCTCCGGGGTCTGGAAAAATGACAAGAGACAAAAATCCCAGGTTAAAATGAGCAGAAAAAATATTTTGCACGTGTCAAAGCCTGAGCTGCTCCAGTCACCTGTCATGCTCAGCGTTAGAATCATAACAGCGGATAACGTTTGTGAATTGAGCGATTCTGACGGCTTTGTTCTTCGGTGATGTAACACAATACGCTTCTCGGATGTTTTTTTTTCAGTCAGGCTGTCAGAGAGCCGTGATGAAAGAGAGCAGTAATTTGTAGAAAACGTAGCCTGTTTAGTCACGGCCTGAAGGGACCACGGGACACTGTCATAGCTCTATAACACTATACATTGGGAGAAAATAAAGACGAGCAAATGAAATCTGGATGGGAGAGTTTACACTTTCCATGAACCCTTTATGTATGCGTGTTATGTATCACTATGCCTTATTAGCGATTTTAATAATGCAAATAACTAGTTATGGTTATAATCATTTACAAGAACAAAGTTAGTACATTATAGTATAGTACAGTCTAGTATACCTATTCATTAAAATGCATTACACTCTTTAAAGGTGCAAACATGAATAAGCATGCATTATCTTTAGAAAAAGTGTATAATGTGTAATTTGAACATACAGAGTTCATAGAAAGTGTTTGGGCCTGATGGGACAGAGGTAGCCCGAGAGAGAGAGAGAGTGAGAGATTGAAAAGCTGTGAGAGGAGAAGAAAGCATTCAGGACGGAGGGATCAGAGGAGATGTGGAGTGTGTGACAGAAGTGCTCGTCTGTCGTTCCCCCTCAGGGCAGGAATCAGTCCTCACACAGAGAGCAGGTATGTACCCGCTTTGATCTCTAAACACACATACAAAAACACACTGTCACGCTCTCGAACACTTATATACACAGCAGGGTTATTGGGTTTTAGTAGGGTTGTCGCTTTCAGTTTAGTTCCTGAGTTTTAATGGTGCATAAATTGTTTCAATTGTGATTTTCACTACATTACCGTTCAAAAGCTTAGATTCTGAAAGATTTATTTATGTTTTTTTATGTCTCTTTTACTCTCCAAGGCTGCATTTATTTGATCAATAATACAATTAATACAAATAATAAAACAGTATCATTGTAAACTAATGTTATACCCGTTTACTTTTGTTAAATGTAATTTATTCCTGTGATGCAAAGCTGAATTTTCAGCATCACATGAACCTTCAGAAAACATTGTAATAAGCTGATTTTCTGCTCAAGAAACATTTATTATTATTATCAATCTGAATACAGTTGTGCTTCTTAATATTTTTGTAGAAACCATGCTTTATTTGAAATAGAAATCTTTTTTAACATCATAAATGTCTTTACGGTCACGTTTGATCAATGTAATGCATCCTTGCTTTCTTATTCATATTCATATTCATTCTCTGACTTACACTTTTGAATGGTAGTGTATATCTATAAAATGATTGCTTTTAGATAAAAATGGACACTAATAGCAAGATGTGAGCTACTTGAACCTGAGTTGACAGAACGTTTGTACCGAGCATTGAGAGGCCGCTGAACCGGATCTAAACCAGGTTGGATTTACCTGGATCTGTCAACTCTAAACCTACTCTGAAACTCAGAGTTTGTTTAGCTAGCTTTGTGCAACAGGCCAATGAATGGCAAGTTAAAACAACAACAACAAAAAAACAACAACTTAGTATTTAGTTGTTTGCCATTTAGTACAGATTTTGTTGTTTTTTTCTAAATCAAATTATTTAAAGCATTTTTAACTGACAGTTTCTCTAATTTCTTTATATTAGATTTTTCAAAGCAGATAAAGAGCCACATGCAGTCATCAACACATGTAAAAGAGAACGAGAGCAAGTGATGGGTAGAGAGGTGAAGTCATACTGTCTGTGAAGCTTCAAAGTATACATGTGATCATTATGCTCCAGACAGACAAGCAAAGGACGCAAACAAGGCACGATAAGGATGGCACAAGACACTGAGGATTTATAAATGTGACGTGAGAGAAGAATATTTGTTACATGAGGAGACAGACAGAATGTAAAGTGCTCTATAAACTGATGGAATAATAACAGGTGCTGATAAATGTGTGATGAGGGTAACCCTCACCATCTCTCTCTCTCTCTCTCTCTCTCTCTCTCTGGCAGAGACTGGCACCTGCTGGTCAATCTGTTGTTCATTTGAATTCATTCAGGGCAGCATTGGTAACATGCAGCAACATAACATACACAACTCTTCAAAAGTTTGGGGTCAGTAAGACATTTTTTTTAGTTATACTAAGACACTAAATTGATCAAAAGCCATTTATAATGTTACAAAAGAAAGGCAAATAAATGTTGTTCTTTTGAACTTTCTATTTATCAAAGAATTCTGAAATACTAATTAGGCAACACAACTGTTTTTAACATTGATAATAATAAGAAATGTTTCTTGAGCAGCAAATCAGGAAATTCAAATAATTTCTGAAGGATCATGTGACACTGAAGACTGGAGTAATGATGCTGGAAATTCTGCTTTGAATTGAGGAATAAATTACATTTTAATCAATATTAAAATAGAAAAACATTATTTTAAATTGTAATAACATTTTACAATATTACTGTATTTACTGTTTCTTTGATTAAATACTAATAAATGATTGTAAAAATATGAAAAGCCTTACAGACCCAAAACTTTTGAAAGGTCATGTTATACACAGCATTTCCTCTTTCCTGATTCTATGAACAGCAAGACTCACTTTTTGAGGGGTTTTGATGGGGCTCTTTTCAACAGTCTTTTCTTCTTTGTCGTCGTCCCTGAAAAGGAAAACAGACAGAAATGCAGACGTTTCTTCGACTTTTATCAATGAATAAAAATAAAAATGATCCATCTCAAAGTGAAATCTTGTTCCACTGAGAGTATAAAAAAAGTTCTCACTCTTCATCATCATCATCATCGTCATCATCATCATCTTCCTCGCTGTCCTCATCTTCATCAGAGTCCATTTTCAGCTTTTTCTAAAAAGACAAATCACCAACATTGGAAAAATTAAAATTTAAAAAATATTTTTTTTTATAAAGTTAAGCATTCTTGCTGCTGGAGGCAAGAATAACCAAGCTATATTATTTTAAATATACACTCACCGGCCACTTTATTAGGTACACCTGTCCAACTGCTCCTTAACACTTAATTTCTAAGCAGCCAATCACATGGCGGCAACTCAGTGCATTCAGGCATGTAGACATGGTCAAGACAATCTCCTGCAGTTCAAACCGAGCATCAGTATGGGGAAGAAAGGTGATTTGAGTGACTTTGAACGTGGCATGATTGTTGGTGCCAGAAGGGCTGGTCTGAGTATTTCAGAAACTGCTAATCTACTGGGATTTTCACGCACAACCATCTCTAGGGTTTACAGAGAATGGTCCGAAAAAGAAAAAACATCCAGTGAGCGGCAGTTCTGTGGGCGGAAATGCCTTGTTGATGCCAGAGGTCAGAGGAGAATGGCCAGACTGGTTCGAGCTGATAGAAGGGCAACAGTGACTCAAATAACCACCCGTTACAACCAAGGTGGGCAGAAGAGCATCTCTGAACGCACAGTACGTCGAACTTTGAGGCAGATGGGCTACAGCAGCAGAAGACCACACCGGGTGCCACTCCTTTCAGCTAAGAACAGGAAACTGAGGCTACAATTTGCACAAGCTCATCGAAATTGGACAATAGAAGATTGGAAAAACGTTGCCTGGTCTGATGAGTCTCGATTTCTGCTGCGACATTCGGATGGTAGGGTCAGAATTTGGCGTCTACAACATGAAAGCATGGATCCATCCTGCCTTGTATCAACGGTTCAGGCTGGTGGTGGTGGTGTCATGGTGTGGGGAATATTTTCTTGGCACTCTTTGGGCCCCTTGGTACCAATTGAGCATCGTTGCAACGCCACAGCCTACCTGAGTATTGTTGCTGACCATGTCCATCCCTTTATGACCACAATGTACCCAACTTCTGATGGCTACTTTCAGCAGGATAATGCGCCATGTCATAAAGCTGGAATCATCTCAGACTGGTTTCTTGAACATGACAATGAGTTCGCTGTACTCAAATGGCCTCCACAGTCACCAGATCTCAATCCAATAGAGCATCTTTGGGATGTGGTGGAACGGGAGATTCGCATCATGGATGTGCAGCCGACAAATCTGCGGCAACTGTCTGATGCCATCATGTCAATATGGACCAAACTCCCTGAGGAATGCTTCCAGCACCTTGTTGAATCTATGCCACGAAGAATTGAGGCAGTTCTGAAGGCAAAAGGGGGTCCAACCCGTTACTAGCATTGGGTACCTAATAAAGTGGCCGGTGAGTGTATATATATATATATATATATATATTAAGGTAAAGTATGAAATAGTTTTGTTAAAATACATTCTCTTCACACAATTTATTGTTCACTGACTACTATCAGTATGCCATCCGTGGGTTTCTCTCCCCGAAAGTGAAACACTGAGCCCCTCAGTTAAACAGGTCATGCACCCGTCAAAGCAAACGGGAATGTAGTGATACTACATGCTACAATGGACGCTGCAATAAAACATCATCATGCACCCATTCAGAAAGACAAATGTTCTAGTTTATATAGTTCACTTAGACGTGTCCAGAGTAGACAGACTCAAACATCTGTGACGCTTCATGTCAAAAAATGGGATGGGTTTATTATAAGCGAGACCATCACGTTCGCTCTTGACAGAGTGTTAGCCTACTCAATTGCTTCCTCATGTCACATAGCAACACAGCTAAAAGTATTTGAAGCTTTTATTGAAAGTAGCCTACTTTTAACTGTTGAGACATGCCTTCAGACAGCACCCGTAAGAGCGACTACTCGCGCAGGACGAGCTAAAGCAAAACATGCTTTGTTTTTGTAATTCCGCAAAGGGCCACTATTGTCACAGAAACTACATACTTCACCTTTAATCCATTCATTTGTGACTTATCTTGCAGTTGTCAGCATTTTATAAAACCAAAAAGCCATTAAAGGCTGTGCATTACAGTACTTGTATTGTGAGTAAATCACAACAACACTCCTAAAGCATAGTAAAATCACTATAAGTGACAGCCTCTCATGGCTTATTGCTTCAGTAAGAATTCTGGGATCATTTCAACACTCTGACAAAAGATTTCAAACAGGCTCTCTGAGTATCACAGGGATGGCAAGCTGTTGCTTGTCTCAGACACTTATCTAGAGGATTAAGTGTGTATTGAACAATGTGTCTCTTTATTGAGACTCCATGAAAGTCAACATGGCAATCTCACAGTTTTCTGGACACCTAGTTAAACACTTTCATTTCTTATGAACAAAAAAAAAGAAAGTGCCTGTTTCTGTGATAAATACATTGCAAAACATTTTTTTTTTCCAGTACAAATATCTAAACATTCTCAGAAATATCAGAAACAAAGTGACTTAAGATATTACGTTCTGTGTTCTGAAAAATGTATAAAAATTAAGCGACTTTATGCTTAGGTAAAAAAATTAAATAAAAAAAAAAACGAATTATGAGGTAAAACAAGATTATTATTCTTACCCCACAGGCCGACATTCTTCCTTGTTTTGAGAAAGCAAAAACTTAATATCTTCTGTCAATTTTCTTTTTTTTATTTCAAGTAAATGTATCAATATTTAAGAAATGTTAGATATTTGTAATGGAAAAAAGACAAAAATACTAAGTAAGAAAATCTTCTTTTTTTTTATGCATAGAGGGGCCACATTCTGCATATATGTAACATTTATCTAAATTAAGTCCACTTATTTTACATCACATTTAAGTTTGGGACAGTCATAATTTAAATTCATTCATTGTAAAGTGAGATTAAAAACAAAATCACCTGAGGCACTTTTGCGAGGGTCATGTTGGACGGTCTCTTCACTGGTGATGTGTTATTCTCCTCCTCTTCCTCACCCTCATCATCTGATTCCTTTACACCTGAAAAAAAAAAGAAACACAGTGATCTCCAGACATCAATAACTACGGTCTAAATAAATACAATACAGCTTCACATGTCAAGTTTCATACAAAACCAGTCTGACATATGCAAGTGCTGCACTTTAGTTTAATATCCGGAGAAGCTGAAACTGTCTGAACAGCCTGTGAAAACATATGGAAGCGATTATATCCTCGCAAATGGTGTCACATGGTGCTGGTTAATTCATTCTGAGTCCGTATGGAGAGTGCAGGGCCCGTTAGGACGGCTGGATTAGTCCCATGGACATCTCAACAGGTACAGAGAAACATTCCATCAGAGAGAAGAGTAAACAACAGAGGCAAAATACACACTTGGGAAATGCTCTTTCTGAACTCTCTGTTTTGAGTAGTCATGTTCAGTCCTAACAAATGTGGAAAGACAAAAAAGGTACTCACTGACAAAATGCTGACCGCTGATGTAGACCGGACCCCCTCCAGACCGCAGGCGAAAGGACACAGGAGGAGTGACCTCAAAACCTCCCAGACTTAGCTAGAGGGAACATACGGACACACATGTAGTTATCCAAACTGAGCGGAGAATGATCCCTTCAGCAAACTCAACACTAGCAAAAAATTTGAATTATGATCTACTTTCAGAACACACGCACACACAGCTTATTAAATACACATCAAAAACATCTTAAACTTACCATATCAAGGCTCTTTTCCAAAACCTAGTGAGCTACCTTGCTTTCTACTACCTACACTACCGTTCAACAGCCTAGAGTCAGTAAGATTATTTTTTTAGATTAATTAATACTTTATTCAGCAAGGCCAAGAAAGCATTAAATTGAGCAAAAGTGACAGAAAGACATTTATAATGTAACAAAAGACTGATATTTTGAACTATATGCTGTTCTTTTGAACTTTCTATTCATCAAAGAATTCTGAAACAAAAAATTTACTATTTAAATAATAGAATACCAAAAATATTAAGCAGCACAACTGTTTTCAACATAGACATATAAGAAATAATAAGATATAATAAGAAGAAATTATTCTTGAGCAACAGATCAGCATTTAAGGGTGTGTTCACATTTCTAGTTCTGTTCTCTTGAGACCAAAAAAAAAGAAGAAAATGACACTGGTTCGCTTAGTGTTCACACTGTCATGTTAAACACCAAACATACAGATACGAAAGAAAAAACAGCTTTTATGACAAAACGTCTAAAACAATGCTGTGCGTGCTGAGCTACATGCGCTAGTGTATGTGTGTACTGTATATATGGTGGTATTTTAACCCGCTGAGAACTCACGAAGATCATGCAAAACGTGGAAAGGAGTCAAAACAGCACCTGAAATTTCTCCATCACATACACAAGTGAAGATCTGCTGCGAGGAGACGGCAGTTCCGACACCTTTAATAAACTGAAATGAGAAGAGCCTATGATGAGAGGCTCATCTCATTTATATAGGTATATAGAGCCTATGATGAGAAGAACCAGGTACGCTTGACCATTTTGTCCTTTTTAGGGTGGCATCTTGTGACATCACATCCTGTTTTTGGTTCGTTCAGATGTATTTGGTCTATGTTGCATGCATATTTCAGTTGAACCACACCAGAGTTAATTTGGAAACGGACCCTAAAAAAGTGTGTCTTGGTTCACTTGTCAGGTGTGCACCAGGGTTCGCACCGCAGCGCTCACACCCATTCAAATAATCCCACCAGGGTCTGTTTCAATCGAACCGAACCTGCCATGTGTGAACACACCCTTAGAATGATTTCTGAAGGATCACATGACACTGAAGACTGGAGTAATGATGCTGAAAATTCAGCTTTGTTTGCCATAACAATAATTTATAGAAAACAGATATTTTAAATTGTAATAATATTTAGCAATTTGACTTTTTTTTACTTATTATTATTCTACTGTACTTTGAAATAAATGTAGCCTCGGTGAGTATAAAATACTTGGTTAAAAAACATAACCAAACTTTTAAACGGTAATGTAAATTGTTGTGTCTTAAAGGAATAGTTCACCCAAAAATGAAAATGATCCCATAATTTACTCCCCCTCAAATACAATCAAAGTTATATTAAAAATAGCCTGGCTCTTTCCAGCTTCATAATGGGTGTGAATGGTGGCTGAGATTTTGAAGCCCAAAAAAGCTTTGATAAAGGCCTTCTGAAGCGTCATGCGCCAGGTCAGAGGTCACTCTTCCAGACTTGCGGAAAGCCAGTGATTATAAAGTTATAAATTTTTCTTACAAAAATGCATCGCTTCACTTCAGAAGGCCTTTATTAACCCCCCGGAGCCGTATGGATTACTTTTATGATGGATGGATGCGCTTTTTAGGGCTTGGTAAAATCCAAGTTACCATTCACTCCCATTATATAAAGCTGGGAAGAGCCAGGATATTATTTAATATAATATAACTTTGATTGTGTTCGGCTGAAAGAAGAAAGTCACATACACCCAGGATGGCTTGAGGGGGAGTCAATTATGGGATAGGTTAGTTTATTTACATTTTTGGGTGAACAAGCTTAACCCTTTAAAACATTTACTACTGATAAGCAAGGCTACTTGTTGTTTATCTGGCATTTTTGTGCAAAATCAGATGATAAATGATTCCCACCACAAACAACCAAACAAAATTTGTTTCCCAGGAAGAGATCACAACTGGGAGCCATCCTGATCATTCCATGCTGCCAGTACATCTAAGACAGGCCTACAGCTAAATATCAGTACACAATTGTGCAACTCGCGAAATACAAGCCACGGCCAAAAATTCTGAATGAACATTCCAGTGCGCCAGGCAACGGCACTTGCATCGATGGCAACCAGATGTAAACAGCTGAGGGCGCGATGGTCTGCTTAATGCTTTAAATGACAGCTATTTAACTGTTGCAATTACGCTGAATGGCGAACAATCCCTCACGTCCAAAATCATCTCAGATGATCTGTTTCAACATAAACGCTGACTGATGAGTTGATTGTCTCCCGAGCAATCAAGACAAAACCTTGTAATTGAGGTACAATTATTGCTTGACTCTTTTTTTGAGTCAGATATCCTGGGGCGTTTTCTAATTTTGGGGATTGAATAAACTGAATAGATTCCAAGATCTTACAGACAGGGTCAAAATTACACACACAAAAAGAAAAGGGCTTACGAACATGGAGAAAAAGCAGCTATGCTCTAAACTCGATGAGCACAAGGTGTGAAGAAGGTCAAAACGGCAACATTAAAATTCCTGAAACTCCTGCCACTGTGATAGCCTAATCATACCACCAAGATGGTATTTATCTGAACACAAATAGATTTGCAACTTCTGCGTTCTGTTCGTACTGAGCCATAAAACATAGATTCCTCCCTTTGGAAATGCTCATGTTTTCCATAGCTGATATAAAACAGAGGCGAATATGTGCTGATGTCATGGAGAGCTTGTGTCTGCTGTCCTGATGATGCAACAATGGCCCAGCCCCTTCCATAAACAATCTGTCAATCACAACTTGACCAGCCTCGGCACAGCTGGAATTTTTATTAGACACATTCTTCCAATACCATAAAACACCCATAACAGGCATCCCTCCAGTATAAATCCACATCCAAAGTGTTATTGAGGGCATAACAACACTTGGCTGTTTCAGTAAAACTTTAGAATAAGGTGCCATTTTATTTAACGCTAGTCAATGCATTAACTACACATGTGTTACAGTATGTATTAATCTTTGATAATATTAGTAAATACAAATACAACTGTTCATTGTTAGTTCATGTTAGCATAGGTCCATTAAATAATATTAAAAAATACAAGATACAACTTTTATAATAATAGATAGATAGATAGATAGATAGATAGATAGATAGATCGATCTTTGGAATGTAATAATGTGTATAAGTAAATGTCAAAATAAACATTAACTAAGTATTTTTCATTGTTAGTTAATGTTAATTAATAGTTCATTTATGTTAACAAATGAAATCTTATAGTACAGTGTTACCGCATTTCCTTTTTGTTTTACACAAGGAATTAATAGTAAATCTGTAATATCACCTGCAATATTTATTTCTCTGCCAAATAATTTGATTTGATTTGAAGTAAAAGTCTCTCAATTTAAAGAGTAACTAAACACTAAACCAACTTTTTTTAGTTAATGATCTGTAAGACTGGGGCTTTATTAGTGCTGATCATTGATTCAAGTAACTTTTTTGACATTTGGGTACAAAGTGTTTTAATTCTACAATATATGGTGTAAAAACATCTGAGTGCTGCCCTCTTCAGGTTGAACAGTGGCTACTGCAGTGGAATTTTCCTATTGGATCTTTGCGGTGGTTCGTGATGTAAGCGGTGAGAGCTGATGTAAGCAGGTTCCAGCTAACCACGCTCTTGGTACGAGCTACCACGCCCTTGGCAGTGTAAAAACCATCTTGTTTCGTCAAAACCACTGTAGTGAGTCAGGAGTTGGAATTGCGAGTATTGAAAACGATCAGGATAGAGTATTTAACTGCCCTCAGTTCATCCCCTCTATCTCCGCTAGGCTCCGCCCACTTTTCCAGCATTTTCAAATATTGCCAGTGGGTGGAGTCAGGCTCTGACCAGGGGTTTAGTTACCCTTTAAGGAACCTTTGGTTACACCTTATTTGAAGGTGTCCTTGTAATTATGCAATTAAAGGAGCACTCCGGTCAATTTTAACATTGAGCTAATTTTTTTGTACATTTGGAGTGCTGTCAGTACAGAGAACAACGACAGAGAACATCGACTACTTTGGACTTCGACCGAAAACAGGAAGAAAATACAGGTATGTGAGCTGGCTGAATTAACATCATTTTTATTAATATCTTTCACTTCTACTGCAGTCAGATTGACCGTGTTCACTCTTAATAACATCAGGCACATGGCTGTGCACTTGTAATGACATATCAAGGATGTTAAGAGGCTAAAAGCAGGTTTAAAACTTGCCCCATTGAAGTCAACAGGGTGCAAATTTTAAAAAGAAAATAACACGGTGTAGGCAACACTGATTTTTGTCGTTGTTCTCTGTACTGACAGCACTCCAAATGTACAAAAAAATTTGCTCAATGTTAAAATTGACCGGAGTTCTCCAAGGGATAGTTCAACCAAAAATTAAAATTTAAAGGACACTGTATTCTTACATTGGCCAGCTTGTACATTGGAATCAACACAAAACAATGACTGAATTAATAACAGTATCCAAATTGCAGTAGAATAACTTTTGAATGATGCATTCAGGACAAGATAAATGACTACAAATAGAGGTTTATGTTCATGACATAAAACTCTACAGAAATGGAGCCTAGCACACTTACAGAAGGCAGAACGGAGGGCTTCAGGACAGCGAGAGTGATTTTGGTCGTTTTGCCATCGTAAGTCAGTCCCTCCATCTCCACGGTGTGGAATTTATCCTCCGCCTCTGCACCCAAACACACCTGAGAACACAGGTGAAGACGTGCGCGTGAGAGAGGAAACTGCTTTGTTCATGTGAGGTTACAGGCAATTTAAATTATGCATCCATAATATTGATCACTTGCACAACGATGATGAATACTGACAACAAAATAGATCTAGTCCAAGCGGATAATTCTACAGATACTATGACAATGATATTATAGAACTGTATGCAATGTTATAGAACAGAATCATATAAAACAGAATGTGATCAGACCAGGATAGAATGTTTTAGATAAGAATAGAATTCAGAGTTAAATAAACCAACTCACAGCACCTACTGATTTCACATAATCATGCATTTTTTACAGGAGGAAAGATTAATTAGGGTCTAAAAACCCATATAGAATAGAAAACGACAGAACAGCAGAATGATAAAGAGAACAAAACAGAAGAAAAGTGCTACATCACACGATAAAATATTAGGCTATAGATTACAATAGAAAAGGAAAAGAACATAAACATTCACAAACTCCACATTTATCTTTAAACTATTCCATGCAGGACTGAATATCTGTGTTATTATTGAGTAGTTTTAATGATAATTCATCTTCCTCACCGCCTTGAGTGACAGCTGATGTTCAGACTCATCATCATCCAACTCAACTTTGTGCTCTTTCTTATCTGCTTTCAGTGAGCAACCTACAGCAGGACGACAAAACTGGTGTTTTATTCAACAATGTTGTAAACATGATGCAAACTTAAGGAAAAAACCCTCCTCAACGATCAGCAATCCCATATAATACAACATCCTTTATACAGGCTGTAGACACGAGATCATAGCAAACAAAAGAGGAAAAGAAATACTCATAGTCCCATTTTCCTTAATATATTTTAAACGATATTGAGAAAAAAAAACATTTATTTGTATAAACATAAAGCTATTAACAAAGGCATGTGGCTAGCTGCATTAGCCACAACTCTTTTATTACACTGCAATACTGCAGCAGACGCATGTATATGATATACTACATGATGGTATATTATTGATCATCGCACATATATGATTATGCAACATGAGGGTTTATTTCAGCTCACCAAACAAATACATCTGAGGTCGGCTGATGTCTTTAATGTTATCCTCCATTTTTTGCGCCACAGAAGGTCCTGTTAATCGTAGTTCCGGCGTGTGATTGACAATTGAAAGGACGAATGAGAGTGCTAAAGTGGGCGGGCTTTTGAAAGTATTATCCAATAGCATGCTCCATTGGTGCTTCAGTAAACTGCTCTTGTTTTCTTTTCTTGCTTTCAGTACCACGTTTATCCGCCAGATGACGCCCTATAATAAAATATTCGGCATATTTGCCTCCATTTTTTCGCCAAATAGTTTTGTTTTTAGCTAAATGTTTCAGTATGATTAGATGTATGATTTAATGCAATTTGACATCCATCCCAAATAATAAAAATAATGACACATTATTATTATTATTTATTGTTGTTGTTGTTGTTGTTTTTAAAATGATTGTCTTCCCAATCTTTCACCAAAACATAATAAATTGCTGCGTTGCTTAAAAAAAAAAAAAAATATATATATATATATACAATAATAAAATGTCCATGGGTAATATCAAGTCCTGTTCCTTGAAAAGTTTATACAAAGTATAACAAAACATTTCAAAACAAATTGCCAACAGAGGTTAAATGCAAAAATGAATCATCAAGGGACATTAAAAGCTATAGAACAATAATGACTTTTGAGTACAAAATTGAAAATCTATAATGTAGTAGGTGCAGACCTAATGTGACCTGCATATTTTACCAATTGAAAATATCCTTTGCATTTTGAAAGAAGTGTGTGTTTTCTCATAGATAAATCCCTGGCTCTTTTCTTGTCTAATATTTTGTTTTCTGTATTAATGACTCTGTGTGTGTGTTTACTGTTTGTATTGTTAAGATTTAAAAAAAAAAAAAAATTAATAAAAAAAAAGACTGACAACTTACTGGTGAAAAGGTGAAAACTGAAGCCGCAAAAGTCCTGCTATCATGATCTGTGGATAAATTAAAGAAGGAATGTCTCAACAACTTTAAAGACAGAGTATGCCTGCTGCATTAAGGAGGTAGTGATGGGGCAAACGAGGCTTTTCGAAACGTCGGATCAATTGAACAAATTGTTTCGACAAATTGATAAACTGTGTCGAAATGCCTGAAACTCTCCACGCTGAGGACATCTGCTGGTTAAAGCGAAAATGCAACGAAAACAGCATTTGTTCAGTGAAGTTCTGCAAAATAATGGCTGTTGTAATCAATATCATCACACATAAACTGTCTATGTTATATGCTATACAGTAATTAATTAATTAATATCACTTATTATGTAACATAATAATATTTATAATATATGTAGGCTATATAGCCTAATAATTTACATTAATAAGTTACTAGGTTACTTTACTTATTCACTATTTATATTAAACTAGGCTACTTATTTAATGTATTGCTGTGTGGCATTTATTTTGATACTAAACGGTATTGGATTACTTTTTATATTTACTTTCTAAATCCCATATCAGCCTCGACCAGTTCAAAACTGAACTTTTGATTCATTCAAATAAACAATATAGAATGGCATAAATTATTCTTGAATTGACCAACGTACACAAAAAAAAAAAAAAAAAAAGTGAAATCTTTTTTATTTTCATCCTTTCTTTCCTTGCCATTCTATGAAAAAAAAACATTGATACAATCGAATGCATAACACATGAAACGAAAATAGGGAAATTATGATCATATTACTAAATATTATTTAGGCCTACTTTTTCAATGAGAATCCAGAAGGTAGGCTAATTATGAGGAATTTATGTTTAGTTTTGTTGATTTTGTAAATGTTATGTAGCCTATGCATGAAAGTGTTTGCTATAATGAAATCAGTAACACTTTACAATAAGTTTTCATTAGTTAAATTTGTTAACATGAACTAATAATGTTTTTGGTCCTTCCGCCCTGCCCCTGAGGAGGTGTGTGCACGTCACGACACTCCGAAGCATTGATTCGAAAGATCAAAAGATTCGTAAAGTGTTCGAAGTTCGAACGCGCCAGGCTCAGGCAACCGACGCCTCGTGTTTCACTAACGTTAGGCCATGTCGCTCTTCGACTATTTATTAACCTCTTCAGAGGATATACTTGATTTCCTATTCACACGAACAAAGGTGTTTTGTTTTGTTAGAGGTGACAGGCATAAAAAATGACGAAGATAACCGCTTCCAGTTCCACCCTTCATGCAGGCGCTTGGTGAAAAAGGCAATCTTGAAAGAAACCCGTTCAAAACAGGCAGCAGCACTTTAACGTGAGTGACCCGTATACACACTACACATGCTGGTCTGACTACACACCCCAAAACACAAGCGTGCTTGTCTGATCTCAGAGCTCTCTGTAGTCTCTGGGTCCTCCTGACAACACTTTCAATTCTTAAAAGGAGAGTTCAAATTTATAGTCATGTTGTATTTATCAATATACATTTTCTTTTTAATTCAGGGTACCTTTTGAAATGAAATTGTAATGTATGGTGGATGTTCATTGCTGAAATCTAGTAGAAATTGCTGAAAAATACAGTACAATGTTTATTTATACATTTCTCTACTAGCCAGATTATCTCAAATTTGCCACAAAAAAAAAAACATGGGCCCATTAACCCAATGTATCATATTTGATACATTAATTTCTATGGCTTTTGAATTATCAACCTGGTAAAAGCTTTGCTGAAAATTTTAAACCTTGCACACAATCTACTATGCTGATTGATTGATTTATACTTATTCTTAAAAAGCCTTTTATATTGGCTCATTCTTAAAACATCCCGTTTCAGGTCGTGGTTCACATGCCTTTTTGCTGTGAAATCTTTACTGATTTTTATCAAGTAAACTTAACAATAACTTGTAGCTATATTGTTAGTAATATTTCAGGATGAACATTTTCTGAACTGAACTAACTTAGGTTTACTTGATTGTATCATTTTATTTTAGGAAAAAAATCATGTTAAAATGTATATGATAGATACATAACAGGATTTTGATTGATTTGTATACCTCTCAATCATCATTGTATTGGATTGTGTTTATTTTGCTACAGATCTTTTTTACAGAATTTACAAGCTATCAGAATTTCATCTTAAGTTTTTGGCCATAACAAGTTCTGCACCGAATTGACTATTGTTGCCCAGTTTGGGCCTCTGAATAAAATTGAGGTGTTTTTCCTTCTCGAGTTTGAGCTCCATATTCTCACTATATCACACAATATGAGCCACAAAAGACTATCAAATATGACAAACCCCCCCAAAAAAACTGAATTTTTTTTTGTCTGAACAATTAACTGTTCATGTAAAAAAAAAATAATAAAAAAAAAAATATATATATATATATATATATATATATATATATAAATAATATGTATAATAAAACATATTTTTCAGGCTATTATTTCATGGCAGACTTTAAAGGGTTAATAGGCCTGTCTTTCGTACTTTATTATAATGATGAGAAATTCAGTTCTTAGACATTTTCCCAACTTCTCACTTTCACAGGAATGTTTTTGCAGACCTGCATCGCTTTCTGGAAGAGAACCAGCTATCTGATTTTCACAAACGCAGATGAGCAGATCGTCGATTTAGATGTGTCAGTAACTGCAGGTATATCAGTTATTTGTGTGTGTTGCTTTCCTATGGTGATGCTTTTGACGACCCGACATTGTGTGAAAAAGCCTTTTTATGCCACATTAAATTGTATAGCGAGTGTCCCATAGTATGTCATTCTTCGCTTGATAAAAAGAAATGTTGGCCTTTTGAATTCTTTCGGAAGATTTGAGTGACTAGACACATAGACATCACTTCATCTATATAAGATAAAAAATAATACATGTCAATATTTATTCTTCTGGTTGTGTTTGGAGAATGCAGTTGGATCTTTGAACTGTTGGACACCTGATGTAATCTCGAAATGCAGACTTACTGTGAAGAAGTGGAGGCCATATAGGTCATATTGGTTTGTAGTGTCTGTGAGATAAACCGGAGCCTGTCTAGGAACATTGAGTGAGATGGGAAGTGTGATGCTTTAACCTCTCGCTTCTCGCTCATCTTGTGTGGCAACATTGTATTGGATGAGGTGAGGGCCCTCAGGTAGATAGGGCAAAAAAACACAATGGCACATCAGGAGGAGAAAGAGAAGCTTAGAGCACCTGAGGCCAAACACAATAGAGATTTTTTTGCGACAATTCCGAAAGGAATTTCAGCAAATTGAGCCAAGTCACGTTGGAGCGGTAGAATTGACAGGAAGATGAAAGCGGCTGGAAGACTGACAGAGGAAATGAGGGTAGAAGAGGCGTTACCGCGGCAACCGACTCACACTGACAGGATCTTAACCAGGCGAGATGGCATCAAACTTAGCTAAACAAAACAGGAGTGTGTGATTGCTAAAACAGACATTGTCCTTCTGCTTTGGGGATAGTCTTAAAAAAATGTACCACTTTATACGTGAAGAGAATGAATGCACAAAGGAAGGTTTGATCAAAAGACTGCTTAATATTTTATACTTTACTTTTGTTCTAATGAAATCTAGTTTTTTTTAAATATGTGCCATTCAAAAGTTTGGGGTTGGTAAGTTTTTTTTCAAAATGTTTTTGAAAGACGTCTCTCATGGTCGCCAAGGCTAGTAAAAACAATATTGTGGTGATTGTATTGTGAATTTAAAATAACTGTTTTGTATTTCAATATATTTTTAAATGTAATTTATTCCTTTGATCAAAGCTGTATTTTCAGCATCATTACTCCAGTCTTCAGTGTCACATGATCCTTCAGAAATCATTCTAATATGATGATTTGCTGCTCAAGAAACATTTCTGAGTATTATCAATTCTGAAAACATTTATATTTAAACAATATAACAACACATTGCATCTTGAATGCAATATAAGTTGCATTGGATAAAAATCGTGTGGATAAAAGTTTTTTTATGTTTTTATTTCTATAAAATTATCTTTACTGACACTTTTTATCAATTTAACGTGTCTTTCCTGAATAAAAGTATCAATTTATATAAAAAACAAATCTTACAAAATGTCTCCATAAACATGAGAACAAAATCTGTGTGTAGTAGCCTACTCTATTTAAATGTATTCTATAATTTCAGAAACAATTAACAAGATTTTAATGTTTAATTCACCTGCCCTATAACTAAACTGGATCATGATTATGTGTAATGAATTTTAAAATGGGCTAATCTCACAAGTCTAACAGTAGGCTATTATTGTTCCCGTTGTTCATGTTGTGTTCCAGTCAACTGCTGGCTCTTTCTGCTGTGGAGAGCCGTGATCGGTTTACTGCTTTAGCATTTCCTGGGAGATGCAGTCGTGTGTAGAACAGAATGTAAAGGCTCATTTACTGTGAATAAAACTGCTATGATTCCACGTCCCCTCCCTGTGTCACGTGTATATCACTCCTCTGTGGTAACCAATGCGATGGCCTGTTTTGACTGCTGTTTCGGCTCACTGAGATCCTATCAGTTGTTTACGCCCCTACAGTGTCTGGGTGGACATGGATGATGAATGCTTTCAAAATACGTGTCAAGAACTTGTTTTCTGTTTACAACTGCACTCAATATCGTCAATTTTACAAGTTGATGAATAATGATTTGAACTAAAAATAGGTAGTAAAATTAAAAGTGATCTGTGTAATTGTTTGTCAATTTTAAAGGGATAGTTGACCAAAAATTCTGTCATAAATTACTCACCCTCATGTCGTTCCAAACCTGTAAGACTTTCGTTCATCTTCGGGACAGAAATGAAAATCTTTCTGATGAAATCTGAACGATTTCTGTCCTTCCATCGACAGCTACGCAACTACCACATTTATGCTTCAAAAAGTTCATAAAGAGATCATAAAACTAATCCATATGGATTGAGCGGTTTAGTCCAAATTTTCTAAAGAGACTCGATCGTTTTATCTGATGAACAGATTGTATTTGGGCTATTCACAAATAAAAATTGATCAACTCACACACCAATTGTGGTAAACAGAAGCTCAAGCATGTTCACTAGACGTGCGAGAGCCAATGAGGTTCATTCTTGTTACGTTTCGTCAAACAGGTTCGGTTGAGATTCTGTTTATGTTCGTTGATCAATGTTCGAAAATGAACTAAATGCTCAATATGGATTCGTTTTACAATCTAACTTTTTGAAGTGTCAAAGTAGTTACGTAGCTGTCAATGGAGGGACAAAAAGCTCTCAGATTTCATTAAAAAAATATTTGTGTTTTGAAGATATAAGCGTGAGTTATTAATGACAGAATTAAAATTTTGGGGTGAAATATCCTTTTAAAATAAGCCATTTGATTTCCCCAAAAGTTCTAAAAACTGTGGTGGTGCTATCCCGATCAGCCCAACACAGCAACATTGGCTCAGCCGATTGCATGCTGCTGTTCTGCCATTATTTCTGGAATCGTCTATTCTGTAGTTGTGCAAAAATGACACACTTCACCTAGGAGATTATTCTAAAATAATTTCACAGAGGAGGAAAAAGAATAGTCTTAGAAGTCACGATTCTTTTTAATATAAAACAACTTTAAACGTCACGTCATGAAGAATCCAGAGAGAGCGCCTCCATAATTGCTTCCAAAGTGCGTTTTAGGAAGGACTCCAGCTTGAAAGAACTAACAGTTTTTAGTCCATCTCTTCATACAAGAAATGTAGAGAACATGCATCACAAACACATCTTACAAAGTCCAAAGGGGAAAAAAAAAACACAAATAAAAAGAACAAGAATGAACGAGTCTGGGGTTGAGTCAGTCTCCTTGATGCCAAACGGCACGTAGACAGACGTCTTGATGGGTGAAATTCATCAGACAGCTTTGCGGTTTTGGGGTTGGAAAAGACTTAGCCCGTCCCTCTCTTAGATGGGTAGCTGAAGAAAGAGGAACGAGAATGTAGCATAAGGGTCGAGCAAATGACCAGTCAGATTCAGGTGGGAATGAAAATGTAAACTGGGTGTGCTAGTGTTTGTTAGGTATGGGAATTTGTTTGGAAACTGGGAATACATTAGGGTTTTTTTTGCTCCACGTCACAAGACATATATATGCACATTTCTGAAAAATGCTTGAGTGATAAACAAACAAATACACAAAAAATACGGTTTAATCTGTTATTGGGTTATCTAGCGATTTTTATCCCAGGCTCAAAGTTGATCCTGTCAAAAATCATTGGAATTGAATAGATTCTTTCCATGTGTGATTGGAAAAGAAGTTTTTACAGAGCAAGAAAACGTATGGTGTCGTACAGATTCTCGTGAGTCCAAGTGAGAATGTGAGAGATCCGCCCAAATTAAGGTCTAATGTGTGTCCCTACAATGTACTATAAAATCCTTTCTCAATTAACTAGCACACATGAGAGTTGTGGGTCAGACCACAGATGCGACTGAGGTGACGGACGTCACCTTGTTGTCATCGGCCCACGGCTGTAAGTTCTGCAGGGCGTAAAGCGAGGAGTTGTGTAGGCAGAGAGGGTCTTGTTGGAGCGGTTGACTCAGGGTCTTCTGAAAGGCCTCCTGTTGGAGCTGTAGCATCAGACGGTTGGCTTGCTGTCGCTCAGCCTCTCGCTCCTCAGCGGTCTGCCTCCTGTCATCAGAGACGCATGATTGAAGTCAACATGATGTGTAGTGACAGAGCCCCTTTTCAAATACAAAAGTGGATTATGTCAACTAACATGTTTATCTAGTGCAGGTGGTTTTAATTACCTTGAGAGATCTGAGCTCTCCGCATACACACGTCTTTGTGAAAAATAACAATATGTGCGTTTGCATTCTGACTAAAGTCGTTTTGAATGAAACATGCGAATGTTAATGGCACAGTACGTTTAATAATGCCTTGAATGTACACACGAGGAGCCTATTGGAGCTGTCAGCATTACAGATGTGAATATTATTATAACAGTACGTGACAAAACAATGAATAAATCCTATTTTATTGGTCCGGGGACCTGATATGTACTTTGATAGATTGAACATGATTAATCTTTTTACCAGCTGGTTTAATATCACTCAAACATTGAACATCTCTTGTTTAATCACCATCCACACTGCTTTTATCATTGTGATTTTTATTGTATGGACAAAAAAACTGTATGAAGAAAGAAAGTCGTACAGGTTTGGAACAACATGAGGGTGAATAAATAAAAAGAATTTACATTTTTGGGTGAACCCTCCCTTTAACATAAAATTTACTGAAAATGTATTTAATTTGAATATTAAAATTTCATTTTCCCTTACATTTTAAAGAACCCTTTCTAACTAAATGGTTCTATATAAAGAGAAATGTCTTAAATGATTGCATAATACTTTAATGTTTACAGGTTTTTTCTAGTGATTCATAAAATGTAATACATTTAAAAAATAATTTAAACTAAATCCATTAAATGATGGAAACCCCTGAAAGGTTATGAAGCGACTGACAGAACCCTTTAAAGTTATTTACAACCTTTTCTTCTAAGAGTAATCGAAGCAGAAAACAAATGGTTGTTAAAAATGTTAAATTAAAAGTGTAACTACAGGTTGCACCAACAAAAGTATTTTTAAGGATATAAATGGCTCCTGACAGTAACAAAACCGCACATTTTCTGACATATTTTTTTAGACACTTATTAGGGTTATTTAATGCATATGTATTTAAATATTTCTTAAAACTAAGCTATACATGTACCATGTATGTATAATGCCATATTTTAATATTGTATCACATTTAAGATGATAAATGGTTCAAGTGTGATCACTTATAGCATGGAAAATGCAAAGAAAAACAAATGAGTGCTGCATTTCCTTTCAGGTTTTCCAGTTTTGTCGCGAAAGGATATTCGACTGTATAGTCTAGAGACACTTTGAGGATGAAGGATGTATTTGTGTGTCGATCGTACGCGTAACAAGCCTGTGATCGAATGAGCCAAGTGCAATCACATTACAGTGGTGCATTTAGCTGCATGTGACGTGTGGCTAATGGACGCCGGGCGGCAGGTATATAGCAGCGATTTAGACCCTCATGGTGGACAGATTTGGTCATGGTCTTTAGACTATGATTTTCATAGAGGCCTCTCTGAAATCTGAATTAATTTTGAGATCAAATTTGTTCAGTGCTGCTATTCAATTGATATTCGGTTTGGTTGATATCCAGTAAGATTTACCAGAATTTCATTCCTAAGAGGCACTGCAAATTCAACAGTGCAGAGAAGGGACCAGGCTAATGAATGTTTCCCAGCAGCTTTCATCAGATACAGATAATTGTTGAATTAAGTGAGCTCCATAAATATTGATGAGTAGGCTGAAACAACCATAATACATTTTTATTTGTGAAAGGCCATGACTCAGCTTCATTATAAATAAATCAGGTTCAGCCAGCTCTTGTCTGCCTATTGCCTGTTGGTAAAACCAAAGGTAAGTAAGCCTGCTCTTAATTAGATTGGGCACTTATTTGCTCCAAAAGAGCCAACAGCAAAAGCTTGAGTAGATTATGGGGAAAGGATGGACATGCTCTCAATTATTCAGAAGTATAGGTTCTGCACTGCATGGACAGCAAGTTTCCACAGAGCCTTTTAAGAGCTTCAACGTTTTGCTTGGTCAAGGCAATTGGTGTCCAATGGAAAATAAATAAACAAATAAAAATGCAAACCTCTGCAGATTCAAAGTATTTTCCACTCGGCCTAAATGCCCCCTTCACTTAAGCTAATTTCTGACTAAATTATAGCTGTTAATGGGAAATATATCTAATCATATATTGCCAAGTATGTGTGTGTGTATGTATATTATGTATGTATGTGTGTGTGTGTGTATATATATATATATATATATATATATATAATGTTGTGAACACAACTATAAAGGCGATCTATAAAAATAAAAAATAAAATAAAAATAATGCAATTTTCAAAGATAAAGTTTTCATTTCTAATAGAAGGACACTTTTAAATGTGTGCATACATTCGTGGTAATCAAATTTAGTTAGAAAAAAAATTTGATTCGCAAATAATATTGAAAAAAATAAAATGTTACCAGAAAGTTGTTGGTTGTGCTCATTTCTAATTGGTGAAAGTTATCGTGTTAGGCTATACATATATTCTTGGCTAGGTATTATTGTCGCTTCTCTCTTTTATTAAAACAATTAATTTTGACTGATTTGGGATTGGACAAAACAAGGCATTTAAAATCGTAGGCTATATTTTCACTCACCTCCATTTTGTTCTTCTGTTCTGGAACCAGGTTTTGACCTGAGCGTCTGTCATCTTCAAGGCCTTGGCGAGCGTGGCTCGCTCCGCGGACGCCAGATACTTCTGCCGGTGGAAGCGCTTCTCCAGCTCGCAGATCTGCACGCGGCTGAACGACGTGCGCGGCTTTTTCCTCTTCGGCGGAGTTCGGTTCTGGTACGGGTGACCGATCCGTCGAGTCACGGAGAACGGTGAAAGAGCTGCTGGAAAAAAAAACAGGAATTGGGCGTGAGTAAAGGTGAAACATTTTTGCATTCGTTAACACTTTCAGTTAGCCAAATAATATTCACGCAGAACCATTAAATAATGCTTATTGAAGAATTAAGGCTACATAAGCTAATTGTATAATGACATGAAAATAATTGTATCCTATAATAATATTTAAATTTCTGAAAATTACGTTGGAAATTATTTGGTATAAACCGTTCCCTTGTTTTATGTTTTGTAAAAGCCAATTTTTTTAAAAGTTTTAATTCTAAATTTATTTATTGTATTTTTCTAACGTCTTCGGCTAGTCATAACAGTGCAAGTAAATCCATTGTCATAAGGGCACTGGGTCATATAGCCTATCATATATTAAAATTTGTAGGTCTAGGCCTATTTAATTTGGTTGAAAGATGAAGATGTAAATGAACATCAAAATGAGTCATTCAACATTCTTAACGACGTTCTAAACCAAACGTAGGCTACAGGTTGTATGTGATTTCTATTTGTGACTCGTTTTCCTGATCTGTTCTGAGCTTTTGATTGTACCGTTACTATGGTTACCTCTGAACGCGACGGTTTTTAAACTTCAGCACATGGATGCATTATATTTCAGGTTTATAACATAGAGTGCTTGCAGCAGTGAACTCAAGTGAACTTCATTTCTCATTCACTCCTGTATTATTGTTCATAGTTTTACAACAGAGGTCTTGATTTTTGTATACAGAATTCTTTGTGTATTTTTTCACCTCTTCCCTCTTTCCTTTTATTTTATGCTACTAATGTTAGTTGTGGAATCAGCTGTGGATAAGTGATATAAACACCTTGAAAGAAACATGTTTCCTAAATGAACCTGAGACCTTTCCATTAAAGGGTAACAAATTGGAACCCAGTCAAGGAGTCAAACCTATAATGTTGTGCTTGTCCAGAACAGTGTTTGCTCTCCTGATGTGTTAGCTGGATAGTGTGTGTGTGTACCTGAATTAAACAAACCAGGAAACTGCATAAATAAATCACAGGTCATGCAGTGTCCACAATGACATTAATTTACTAATTTCAAACAGCAAATGGATGACGACACTCCCTCACTTATGTTAAGCAGTGTGTGTGGCAAACTGTCATCGACATTTGATGAATACAAACAAGGATGGAACCACGTATTCAGGAATAAGTAGACAAATGCCATATAAGAATCAACCATGGAAAAGCCCATATTATCAACCACTAATATGAATTTTGTCCCTCACGTGTCTGTATATGGAGGTTACACCCCTGAATATAAATGTATATGTTTATGTTAATATATAATTATTAATATAATATTATTTAATGTATTATTATTATTAAATCAACACAGTACAGTGTGTGTGTGTGTGTGTGTGTGTGTACAGTATGTATATTATTCTTACACATGTCCCTACAGGTAATTCCTGTATTGGAAAAAAATCTGTATGTTTAATTCCGTGTTGCAATGGAATCCCAAATTAATATGGAACATCTAAAGTAAATGTTTACATGGACAGTGTAGTGTGTATGAATTGTAATTTTGTGAAAAGAAAATGTAAAAGGGATAGTTTAAACATTATTATGTCCTAGATAATTGTTTCAAACTACATAGTTAATTTAGACAGAATAACTTAAATAGCATGACTATCCTAAAATAAAAGGGAACAAATAAAATTAAGGAATTGGACTATGACAAATAATTGGAGTGTAAAACCCTGTTTTTGAGTAAACCAAGCGAGTGACCTTTGACCAAGGTGTTCTGTGATCCTTGTGGCTGAGCTTGTGTCTTGCAATGGTTGGCTGGCCATGTGTGAAGACCGAGAGAATGTTTCTGTTTGGCAGGTTGGAGTTCAGATAATACCATGTTCGAGATCTGTAAATGTCAACTACTCAACTATACATTCATTCACGTTCTTGTGTAATTGAAGATTCACTGCTGCTCTCAGAAGAACTTCTCAACAGTTCACACACTAGTCATGCTGGGATTCCTGACACGAGGTCAGGCTGACATTGAATCTGTTTTGGTCCAGCTTCATTTTATTAGAGTGACTGATAAAAAAATAAAGGTGTCATAATTGTATTTATTTCGATATGTTATTTTGATCAGAACATTCCTAATACCCAGATCATTAGTTTCTTTGTCATGTTTTATTAGACAAGCTAGTAAAAAGACTTCTGATTGGATTAAGCGCATATACTCTTCATTTCTGTGCGTAATTGGATTTGATCGCTTTTAATTAAAGCGCTGATCTTGAGTGACAGGCGGCACGCGTCATCATCAATTACGCACACGGATAATATTCGGTCTAATCCTAGAGCGTTTGACATCAAAATTACGAAGATAAATTAATATGATTTGATTATATTTTATATAGGTATATATATGATATAGGCTTTATGTCTCCGTGCGTGGCTATGTGTTTTTTTTTTTTTTTCTGTCGATGTGATGTCACAGCTTTTACTTGATCTGTGTTATTTTTTTCTTTTCTACTATATGTCAGGTGTGCAGATTGCAGAACAAAACTAATAATACATTTCCCAGAAACACTCCTCAGCAGATACATATGTGGGTCAAATGGAAACAAAAACAATCCCCGTATTCACTCTCGACAGCAGAGGGAATTCTAAATGATAAGTCTGTGTAATAAAATTTATGGTGAGCACATCAAAAAATCAAAGCTTGCCTTAGAGAATATGCGGCCAGTAATAAAATCAGTTATACGTGATATCACCTTCATGCGACAGCGCCTGCCTTTCCCATTGCGAATATTACCTTTGTAGAAATCTAATAAATATACATGTAATGGATTCAAAGCGCGATATTGAAATATAACATGGGCATTTGTCGCTATTTACGCGCAGTGAGGCAAAACAGAATGTGCCTTTAAATTTTCCCTCATGCTGGGAATTGAAATATCGAATAAAATAGAATAATTGTCAGGAAAAGCCATAAACCGTCCGCTCGAGAGCCTCGTCGTCCCTTCAGACACTGTCACCATGGCTACACGGCCTCGTCTCAGTTTCATAATCATTTGTATTTATGGGTGGGAAAGATCATTATTGTCATTTCAGATTGAGGGGCATCCACATGCAATTTCGTTTTGCAATTTCTCCAAGGCCGTGATATCAGATTACGACCATCACTGCCCCATGTTGTGATGCAGCTGGACCCAATAGCCCCCACCAGCGTTAACACAAATAAATTTACCTACTGATGAATATACTGTTATGTGAATCAGTGCAAGTGGCTGCAGTGGCTTTTCAGAGCACGCGCGGAAACGAACACAGGCACTAAACAGAAGTTTGAATTATAGGATACGTTCGTTTTTCTTGTGTCAGTGCAGATTCTGGCATTGTGTATATGTGAGAATGGTCTATTACAGCAGTCATTTTGCGTACAGAGTTGTATATAGCTCTTTGCACGTCGTAGTTGTCACCAGTGCTGTTAACAGGAGCAGAAAAGCCGTGCGTAAAGGCCGCGCGCCGTTACATCGCCAGAGCACCTGTGTTTATTGACTTGAGAGCGACTGATCTGTTTATGTATTTCTGGATTTTTATAAACTTGCAAACTGCCAAGGAGTCAATTAACAAAAGAACATGTGGTATAGCCTTTCATCGCCTCCCAATTCGGCATGATATGTCCGGCCTGCAGTGCATATCGAGTCTCAGGCCTGTCCGTGCACCTATACGCGCTGTGACACTTGTGGGGAAATGCAGACATGCAATTCAAGCTGACGATGAAAATAACTGGAAAAAGATAATCCTATTCCAGACAGGCATCGTGACTTTACAACAACGCCTATGCGCATTATGACGAAGTGGCTCTGGTTTGTTTGTATTAATTAATTGCAATGTGAAAACGTATATTATATATCTTATAATGTTGGTATAATTTAGACTAAATGTCTTGAAAATGAAAGGACAGCATTCAAGGTGTTAGACGCAAATTCTGGGATTTTGTTGTTGTTGTTGTTGTTGGTTTCAGCAAACAGTTATTATTTTGTATTTATATGTATTGTGAAAAAAAAATGTTTTTCACATCATCTAATGTTTATATACTTATATATACTGTAAAAAAAAAATACAAAAATTAAATAGGCCTTGCGTTGCTTCCAGCGCAATTCAAAGGCACGGAAAAGATAATATAATAAACGAGTGGCCCAAAGTGACTATGAGTAAAATTGATAAGCATATTTACAAAAGAGCATTTTCACTTGACATATCATTCTCTCATTTGAATAATTAATGAGAATAGAGCGGAATTCTGAATATTTAATGGGCAGAAATCCATATTCTTCTTCTTTTTCGTCTGACTATGAGTGACGTCATTTGAAGACGCGAACTGACCAAATGAAAAACGGAGGAGGATGTTACGGCTACAGACGAGACAACCAACGTCATGCATAGCCTACATTTTCCTATTTATTATCTGGAATTTGCTTCATCAAAATATACATTTTAAAAAAGATAAATAAAATAATACAAAATAATAATAAATCTCAATAATAGGCCTACAAATATTAATCTAATAATAATACAATATCATCGTTTCCTTTTCTGTAATCAAACACAGACTAGGCTATTCTTCAGAAACACATGCTTTTTTTTTTCGTCCCACTTGGAAATGTTATCCAAAATCGTCCTCTGTTGGATCTCTATTGGTGTTATGTTTGCGTAGATTAAAACGATTTGTCAACATGCCATTACGCATTACTACTGGCTGTCACATACTGGCAACATTTAGCTCCCTGCAACCACAGGATCATCATTCATTTGTCCTAATGGCCCAGAGAGACAGTTGCTCAAGAATATAGACGTGACGGTGTCATAAAACCATTCCACAAGAAATTGTGATTTTGAAAGCCACTGTGTTTTTATGAGCAATACACACGTATAATATCTACAGGCCGAAGTGATGCTGGTTCAACAGCATGTGCTCTCTCAAATAAAACTGAATTATTGAGAGCGCGCTGGTTTAAAATATTGTCTTGTTACTGCTCAGTTATCAGATGTGTCGCGGGTAAAGCTATAGTGAAGGGTTTAGAGGAGTTCCCATATTAATTCAAGCGCGATGCAGAGATGTGACACTTCAAGTGTTTTAGCTAGAAAAGAGAAAAAAGAAACGGGTAAAACTATAAAAAATAATCAACCTAAATATAAACATTTAATAGTGGCAACAGAATGAATCTTCTAGACTAAAGTTAGAAGGCATTTTTTATTATTATTATTGAAATTAATTTGGCCAAGAAAATAATCTTGAAAACTATGTTAGGATTAAATATTATATTTCTGCATATAGAATTATTTTATATGCAAATATATGTTATTGTATTGAAACGTGAATATTACATGTTAATGGTTAAAGATAGTAATGTCTTTAACAAACGGCAGTCAAAGAAAATATCTCAGTGGAAATGTGGGCCTGAAAAGAGGCTTTTAGCTTTGAATTTCTGCTGTGATGTTTTTAACTTATTTCTTACCGTAATAATATTCTTCTTTATTCTTATAATCTTGAGATTTACTCTTCTCTTTTAAAATGAGCAGTAGGCTACAATACGAGGCCCTACAAGGAATTTTAATAATAAAAGACCGTAGCGTTTTTTAAGTCTGTCTTTGATGAATTTCGGTATGAAAAATATTATGCTATTAATTAAAATGCCGCTGTTTTTACACAACAACATTTTTATCATTAACATTAATTTATGGGTTTAATTTGGAAGATCATTGGAAAATCGGCATGCAGCTATTTAAGTTTAATCAGCAACTAGATTTTTTCTTTCTCTTGATATAAAGACGTTCATGCAGTAGCCTACTTCTGAGCTAATGAAAAAATTTTTTCATTGTTGCAGAACAGCGACCTTACAAGTCAGCAACAAATGAATTGTCCGTCTTCGTTGATGTTGGTCATAATTAGTCTATAGCCTGCTTTTTAACAGCGCTGCAAATATAATCAAGTCTTACCGGTAAGCCGATCTTTCGCAAACCTTCTGCTGCTCTCCATCCAGGGGAACGAGAAGCTGGCGGGACTGCCCATGCTGGGTATCGTGGGCATGGTGGGCATCCCCGCCGCGATGCCCGGTGGATGAGCTGTTGTCGGCGGGTGATGTGCGGATGGCATGGGTCTGTGAGCCGGGACGCGGATGACACCGCCTGCATTCCCTGAGTTGACGTTAACGTTCATATTCATGCTCACATTCATGTTCATGTTTACGTTGTAGTGACCTGCCAGTCCGGCCGCCATCGAACAGGCCGGATTGTACACGCTGTTGTAGCCGTTGGCGTAGACGTTCGGCGCGAGCGCATAGTCCGGGTCGCCGGTTCGGCTCGGAAGCATGCAACTACTCGGCTGATCGGAACCATTGAGAATCTGATCTATTCCAAAACTGATGGGTTCGTGCTGCTGGTGGGTCTGGTTCACCTCTTCAATTCCCGTGTGCTCCATCGTCGTGGTTCTGTCTTTTACTCACAGCTTGCAGGGTTGAGGTGTTTTATTCCTAAAACTTCAACGCAATACGGTTTATTCCCAGACGTATATAATTTTATTTTTGTTTAAAAAAACAACAACAACAAAAACAAATATTCTTCCTTGAAGTGCTCAGAGCTCGTGCAATTTATATCGCTGCCATTTGATGCACAAAAACTGTAAAGATCAGAAATCACTTTGACTCCTTAACGATTAAATCAACGTTATCCAACACTTTCCTGCATTGCGTCTGGCTTTTTATCAGTTCCATGATGATGCCTAAAACAGCAACTCGCCAGTAGAAAGGGCTCCGCGATCACTGTTAAATCCCGGAGTGATGAGTTGCCAAGTTGTATAGCACAGAACGACGCGTTTCTGGAGAGGTGCTGTACCTCAGAAAGGCGCGCGGCCCAGACTTGAGCTCATCACTGTTATCTAAAGTGAAGTGTTAACTGTCCGATACGTGCGTATTAATTGTCGTGAGCTGAAAATGTCCTGTTCACGCTCCTCTTGAAGTGATTTCGAGCAGGTGAGACAAACCCCTTCTGCCCAAACTCTGTCACGCGCGTCTCCATTGGCTCTCGCGCACTTCTATAAAGAGACAATGCCTCGCGCCCGCACCCCTCTCTTAAAGAACCCGCTTCTATTTTTTTTTTCCTTAGCCATGGCTGTTGTTTTACAGCTCGCGTTTAAAAATAAAATGTTTGATGTTCCTTGAAAACAGAGCAGTGTAGCAGAATTATTAAAAATCGTTGACTTAAGTAGTTTGGCATAATATAATATTATCTTACTGTTTCTTTCAAAAATAAGCAGTGAAGTGATTTTGGATTTAGATATCAATATTTGTTCTGCCAAATTAAAGTCAGTGTGTTACAAACTTGCAGGAAGCCATTGTGTTGTCATGTGACAAGAAAAACATTTAACAGATAACTTTAGACCCTATGACTGAGGGCCACCAAGGTAATTTTTCAACAATATCATATTTTGGCCTTTATTTATGAAAAGTCAAATTCAAATTAAGTAACCTTCAACGTATTGATAATCATTATATTTGTTTTCAGTTTTTTTTATTCATAATTTTTAAATGTGCAATTTGGTTTGTCTTTTAATTTATGCTTACGCTTTTTGTGGATGATTACTTTTAGATAATTTGTCATTACATCAACATTTATATAGAATATAAATAGAGGTTTCGAAAATGTGTGAAACCAACATTACAACTTTCAAATTGTTATCTTGTTTGCCATTGACTCTGTTATTGAGAATAATAACAGTAATAAAAAGCAGGCTTCATTTTTAATGTTGTGAGAAAAAGAAAAAAAATTGCAAACCACTGGGTTGATGCTGTTAATTATCCCATCCAATAAAGGCCAAAATGTTTAGTTCAATTCTGAAAAGAGCTCTTCGGGTTTTGTCAAGGGTACAGAAACATGCAGCTTTACACATGGCAATGCGTTTGCTTAATCAAATGAAAGTGAATTTCATTGAAGTGCACTGTAGCCTTTGGGTGCGTAAAATAAAGGCTGAACCCAGAGAAGCATCAGTTGCCTTTAGTGATGCAGAAGCCGCTGTGATTGGCGCAAATAATTTAACCTTTTTCTGCCTGAAGCTACAGTTGAAGATTCTCCGCGTTCAATTCAATAAAAATGAAAAATGGCGCATAATAAAACCTGAAAGCAAGGAAAACGAATTTAATATATCATCGTTTTATTACGTACTTATTTCAGCTTTCGCACGAATAAAAATATTTCTCCGCAGCACAAAGTGGCTAGAGGGAAGCATAAAAATCAATTTTCTGAATACAAAGCTGTATCAATAAGAAGCGCTCCTCGTGTGTGTGTGTGTGTGTGTGGCAGGAAAACATGTTGGTTCTCAGTGATGTCGGTGTCGTGGCTTTTAACTGCAGGTCGTGTTTTGCAACAAAAACATAGTATCACAATGTGAGTTGGTTCTCTTAAAAGTTTGTCATATATCTGCCATCATAACCGTTTGCTTTCAGTTTGAGAGCATCACGGTTTTAAAGGCTCATATCTGGGGTCATAATCTGCATCTTCATCACGAAGCAGTTAAGAAATAAAGCTCAATCATAATTAACAGTCATGATTAAATATTATATTATTTCTTGGTTTCCATTTCCATGATTTGGCCCTAATGCCATTTTGTGCTCTATATTCAGCTATGCAATAGTAATTTCTTGCACATTCATATTCCTGCAGCACTTATTTTCTCTAAGATTGTTTAATTTTAACCACAGTTATTACCGGACTAAATGAACTGTGCTGGAAATATTTTAATTGCGTTTCTCTCTTGCTGTTATTGAGTTGAATTAAATTCCAGAAGCAAACGCTTCCCCGCGTTCTCGAGTTGTTTTCGTCAGCAGTGAATGTTAGACACAATTACATTTTCGCGCGGAGGCAAAATATTATCTAATGGTTACTAATTGCTTTAAATTGTAATTATTTTTAACACTAAGAAGCACTCGAATTATTGAACCTGACAAACCGCGCCTACCCAACTCTTGTTTCATTTCATTAGGTGCAATGGAGTGTTTATTCTAAAATCCATCCAATTAATGTCCTGTTAAAACATTGCAATGTATAAATCAAGACTGAAAACGCTATTTTCAGATGAGAAAATCTGAAACGCATGGATAATTTGAAAGCAAATCATAACCGTACTTTTCAAAATTATTTCTGCCAGTGATTTTCAGGGCTCAACCAAATTGTCTTTGGAAAAGGTTCCTGTATCTTGTGATGTTCACATAATAACTGATGCTACTTCTGCCAGTGTCTGATAGCTAATAACGAGCAGCTGTTGCCATGGTTACCTCCGCAAGCGATTTCTGTTCGCGAGCGCTTTTTAACTTTTGTGGATACTCAAATGTTTGTACAACGAATGCATACTTTAAACACCCCCTAACCCTTTAATTTTGACCTAATTTGGTTCATGCCGGAAGCCTTCGTATATGTGCAAGCCTAATATAAAGCCCTTATAGCTGGTTGCCCGTAGGCGATGTCTTGGCAAGGATGTTGAGGGTATATAGGGGTCGTTGATAAATCGGAATCTCCAGGCGATGCTGATCATAAAGTATAAAGACAAAGCGAAGACAAAAAGAATTTGTCACAGTGCGCCTTTCAACAGATTCGGTGACCCGCCGCACTCCCGGGTGTAGGCCTATAACCTGTTTCAGGGCGCTTTTGGAGATTTGCAAACAACTCAAATAGTGTTTGCTCAATATGGTGCCACAGGGATTGGAAGGCGATACCGAGCAGCACAGCTAATGACAAATGGCGATTGCAACGCTACATAAAGAATGAGATGAGTCAGTAGTAAAATAGGCTAGTTTACTCCGAGCCTCTTTTTCCCAGTTATTTACATGAGCTGTCAATCTAAGCAAATTCACTTAGAGCTTTTTTATATTGAGAAACAATCAAACAAAAAACAACATAACAAACACTCATTAAAATGTATTGCCAGAACACCCGCCGACATGTTCAATATGAACCCGGCACGTGGGTTTGAAAGGAAAATCCCACCCATCACAGCTGCATCCATCTATAGATTATGAGGATTGACTGTGCACTGCATCTGTTTTTCACTTTAAATGCAAGACGATCTTTTACATTTTAACTGCTACTGTTGCAGTTGAGCATTAAATACAGCTGCTATTGCGGAACAATACTAATAATACATTGTAACACTTTATTTTACAGTGTCATTATGTGTTATACTATAGTTATAACTATTAATTCATTGCATGCAACTAAACCTAACTAAATCCTAATATAGTTATTTTATATTATCAGTACTTATATGTATAATTACAGCAAAGCACCTTAAAATAAGTGTAACCTAAAAGATTATAAATATAATGCTGTGCTATTATTATTAGCTATTATTATTATTATTATTATTATATAATTAGTAGTAGACTAATTAGCCTATATTTATTTACTTTATTTTATTCTCTTTAATCTTATATGTTATGAAGCTTCAAAAAAGACTTGAGCCTGGTGTGGTTGAAATGGCGCAACAGCTCTGGCTGATCCCTGCGCCTCTTAGTGTCAGTACATCCTTTTACCTTCAGCATTTCCTCGTGTGCATTTTGGCCTCGTGCCCCTCAAGTGTGTGTGTGTGTGTGTGTGTGTGTGTGTGTGTGTGTGTGTGTGTGTGTGTGTGTGTGTGTGTGTGTGCGTGTGTGCGTGTGTGCGTGCGTGCGCGCGCCGATGAGCCTGTCAAAGAGAGGATTCGCATCCATTGCACCATTCTCCATCCCTCCCATGACTGTTGTGCTTTCTGCTGTAATTAGGTTGAATTCAGAGCAGATTGAATTACGTTATTCTGCATCTCGAGCTGCAGTCCTTGACTGTCTCTCTCCCCCGGGAGAACCTGGCGCCTGCTTGCCCGATCAGACGGCTTCAACTGGACGGACCGCCAAAAGAGCGCACCGGGATCTCCGATACGTCATCTGGTAATGTGGGCTAAATGAGAGGTGTGAGGGCAGGGGAGACGGGATAACATCGCAAGGTCTTGTGTGACCTGGAACAGATAAAGTGTTGGAATAATGAATTGTTTTATTCACTTTGTCGATATGAATTTTGCGCGCAGGGGGCATTTGGGAGAAATAGGGAAGGAAGAAAAATCATTTTGTTTCGTTTTTGAATGTTTAATTCGAGCTTTATTTTTTATTTTATTATTGTTATTATTATTGAATGAATGAGATAAGAGAAAAAATTATATTAAAACGCATTGGTGTCATTGTTTCTTTTGTATGTATGCATACGTTTGTTATATATTTGAAATTATGTTTCAAATATTATCTTATTACATTATGTATTATCAGAATTTGCCTTTTTATATTAATTCAGTATAACGATTATAACTCTAGTTTTTCAATCTATTCGATGTAACTAATTTAAGCAAGACATATTTATGTCAATAATCTGGCACGCAGTGTTTCTAAATAAATAAATAAAAAACAATTGTAAAACGGGTGACATTTTTTTCCCCCTCTAGTTTTCTCATTATTCTGTATTTTCAGGACATTTTTCTGGCAGTAAATTTATTGATCACGGCACAGGTAGCAAACAAACGAAAATATTACTTACTAAAATATATTTATTTATGTAATTATTTGTGTGTATATTGATGTAGGCTATTCATTAATTAAATTAATTGTCCTCATGTGATCTTTCACTGGAATGACCATATTTGCAAAAACATGAATTGTTTTCATCATATTCGAAGGTGCCTTGTATTAATAGTTTAAATCAAGTTTTATAGATTACAGATTATTATAGTAATTGAGGAAGACCACTATATTTAGTTGTTTTTTCCATTATGAAAATGTTGAAATGTTAGGAAATGTCCATTTAACGGTGATTGACACCATGTTGGTTTATTTGTGTCATTTATAGGCCTATGTGTATTTAACATGAAACCAAAGTTTAATAAGGGCATTATTAGTTTACTTATTGATCAAGACATTAATCAAACATATGGTTCTCTGAAAGCACTGGATAAACATTACATTGACAGACAGATAGATAGATAGATAGACAGATAGATAGAGCAACAATGAAAGCACTAGAAGAAAACATGTTTAATTTAAACGCATCTGCTTCAAGCATTATTGTGTTTCTTGTAGGCTAATCCATCTTTTGTGTCTTTCGTTCCAATCGCGTTTTTACATGCGTCTCGTTGAAGTGTCAAAAGCGTAATTAAGCGTATCATTGGCTTTGTGTTGTTTACAAACCGCGAGCAGTAATTTAATTTGGTCCACCAGCAGCCGCCACCGGCAGGGACTCAGCGCTGATGCCCGCGGGCCCCGGGCGGAGAGGGACCTTCTGCCGGACACCTGCGGGGGTGGAGCCCGTTACCCGGGGGAGGGGCGGGCCAACTTAATGAAAACACACGGGAAATGTTCAAATGAATGTAACAATAACAGTTTGTTCACTCTTTTGATACTACTGCAAGAATAGCGACAAAATTAAAACGGCAAGTGTGCAAATGAAAAAGCATAAGCATAAAGCATCTCAAAAGATGTTTACGCAGTAGCCATACCTGAACTACCCCAAAAAATAAAAAATAATTAACCATAGTTTTGTTTACTTCCTGAATATTTTTTGCATATATTAATTATAAAACTTAAAATGTATTATTCGTTGTCTCACTATTTCAGACATTACAGAATGTATTACTTGGATATATATATAGACATATATACTTATTGCTTTTATTAATAATAAATCTAATTAAATTTGTTTCTTAACTTATGTGCTTTTTTTACACAATAGTGATATATATATATATATATATATATAACATTTTAAATAAATAACTTTTTATCCTTATTGTTTTTATTAATAATAAATCTAATTAAATTTGTTTCTTAACTTATGAGCTTTTTTTACACAATAGTGATAGTGTTTATATATATATAGGCCTATATATATATATATATATATATATATAACATTTTAAATAAATAAATAGTTTTTATTCATTATAAATTTCCTGACTTATGTGTTTTTTTTTTTTTTGTGATAGTGTTTATATATATATATATATAGAGAGAGAGAGAGAGAGAATACAGATAAATACATGGTGGTGCAGGAGTGAAGAGAAAGAAAGAGAGGGAGAGGTGGCTTTTGGTAATAATGATGTACCCTCAGGCTTAGTGCTGTCTATCATACAGCCCCCCCCCCCCCCCTCTCTCTCTCTCTCTCTCTCTCTCTCTCTCTCTCTCTCTCTCTCTCTCTCTCTCTCTCTCCATCCCTTCAGTCTCAGCACAGACAGGCCTGTTGTATGGATGGGGTGACCCAGCGTCTGGGCCAGGACACAGGGAGCACCAGTCTCCTAATTGATGACTCCCTTTGAGTGAGGAAAAACACTAGCTGAGATTGATGGCCTTGCAATTTAGGGCTTTTGGAACGAGCAGCATTAACTCAATAAGGTGTCTATCAAACTGGCCTTAGCCCATCCTATAACAGCACTGAATGACTTTAATTACATGGCATTTGCATGAAATATTGGGAAGGCAGTGCATATATCTCAGGGTAAATAGGGAAAAAGAAAAAATATATATAATTTGCACTTTAGCATATAAGAAATCCTTAGAAATTATTTTGATAAAGATGATGCACACTTTAAAAAAATATAGAAAAAAAAAATTTATTTTTTAATGTAAACATATTTAAAGAACAACCTGTAAAACCACCATAATAACACTGGAAAGAGAAAGTCACATGAGTCAAAGTTCATCACTTCTCTACAAGCTGAGGTAAAAATTAATATATAAGGTGCACATAGAAATCCACAAATACAAAACACCATCATAGTAGAATACATGACATTATTTAAAAACATGAGATGTAATATAAAAGTAAAACCCTAATGTCCATAACTGATAACAATTAATAAAACTAACTTTTAATTATTAAAGTAACTTCTCAAGTATGTCAACTAATTCTACTAACCCCTTACAGTCTAATAATTAACTAACACTCTGAGTAATGTTGCACCTACATGTCAATTAACTCTAGTCAACAGAAGGTCTACCATCAAAATAAAGTGGAACCATATTTTGAACCAATGAGATTTAAAGGCTGAGTTCACCCAAAAATGAAAATGATCCTTTAAGCCATCCTAGGTGTATTTGGTTGAATAAAGGCCTTCTGAAGTGATGCAGTTTTGTAAGAAAAATATCCATATTTATAACTTTATAAACTATAATCACTGGCTTCTGGTAACGGCCATACATGAGTCTATTTCAGAGGAAGAGTGACCTCTGACCCGACTGAAAGAACACCTAGGGTGGCTTATGGGATCATTTTCATTTTTGGGTGAACTAACCCTTTAAATACTTCATTTCACTGGACCATGCTTTGATAACCTATTTACTGTGTTTTCCAATGGGATTTTATGTTGATCTATATCTACGATTAGGTCACAATGGGTAATACTTTTGTGGGGATGCTTATAACGCACATTGTTATTTTTATTCCTATAACCATTAATTAATGCAATATGTTCAATGTTCACAATGTTCAATAGTCTCCCACAGTAATGGTTATTTGTGAAGTCTAGATTGGACTCAAACAATTTGGCCTTGTTGTCTGTGGTTCCTACACTGTTTAATTTAATGCCATTTTATCTCGCTGTTTTTCCAATAGTACAGTCAGTCTTCAACGACGAGTCCAGTTTTCCCAGCCATCTCAAACGGGTAATTGCATTTTCCATTTTCTCTCGTGACAATGGAGCATCCACAGTCTGCGCGTTATTAATCATAATGAGCTCACACAAATAAGCCCTCATGTATCGAGAGAGAGAGAGAGAGAGAGAGAGAGGCTGTGGAAGAGTTTACATCTTGCATGCACAAGCATTTTTCTCCATGTTAAAGTAAATGAATGCGCTTTAGGTTCGTGTTCACTTAATTTTCAATCATAAGAATGTTTATCGTGCCCTACCTGCTTTCTTTTGTGACGGGTATTAGTTTAATAACGAAATGTTGATGATGTTGATGCAAAAAATAAATTTTAAATATCATTCATTTAGTATTGTTTTATTTGATGTAATAGTCTGGGACAATTCCGCAATTTGTCAGAAAAGTCATTATGATTTAAGGCAGTGATTTATTTTAATAATTTTCATTACAGTACAGAGATTGGGATTTATGATTCTCATGATCTTAAAAACATTATGGTCTAAAGTCCAGTGTTATTTTTAATATAATTCAGATACTATTATAGTTTTTATTAATATTTTCCGTTTTCATTTTAGTCAGTCTTAGTCATTTTATTGTTCTTTTGTCATTTTTATATATATATCAGTTTTAGGATCAGTTATATATTGAATTTAGGTATTTTAGTACATTTAGAAATGTTGCTTTGGCGTTTTATATGTTTTTATAAAATGTAGTTTCAGTTAACCGTAATAACCCTGCTAAAGGCCTATGCTTAAATGCTAAAAAAAAAAAAAAAAATTGATTTGCAGTCAAAGATAATCTCTTCATAATAAAGAATTTCTTTACAACACTAAAATGATTTATGTACATTTTAATGGTTGAGTTTGAATGAATAGTGAAGATAAAGCCTCAACGAGTGTCCATCATACTTGTGTAAAAAGGATCTGATGAAGTTTAGGGAATGTCCAGATTGTGCACAAAGAAGCTCAAACACTTGATAATTATCATACTTCCAGTTGTTTTTGTCGTTTTGATGAATTTATGCTAAAAACAGAAAAATTATAATAAAGGATGACAGGTGTGTCCGAATGTTTGAATGGTAGTGTACAGTATATACTTAAACCTCTCCTAAAACCTTCTTTTTTTTTCTCTTTTTTTTCTGCTTTAAGAAGAAGGGTTGTTTGAGGAGATGAATATATGCAGACTCTCATTGCTGTTCATTTGCAATCCGTTTTAGAACAGGCCTAAAGGAGTGTTAGCAAAGTTCTTGATCAGTCCATTTCATGTATGTTTGATTAAAAAGGTGCGCAGATCAATAATATATATTATCCTGGAGATCCTGAGGTGAGATTTTAGCTGATAATGTCGTTATCTAGAAATACGGCCGCTTTGATATCATTTATTACGGTTCACGGTTGGACCTCCCGGCTGAGTCTAATAAATCTGAGAGTAACAGCTAGTCTGTGGCTTCTGCCCTGCTTCCCTCTATGAGAACACACCGTCTGAGGACTTCATTATGTCTTCACAAACACCTCCAAATCGATCCGGTCACACTTTCAGTGCAGAATCAGTCGTGGCGGAGGCAAAAGGACCAATCTAATGAACAGTATTTGTGTTTAGGGTTGCTGTGGTGCCCTGTAGGAGTGTCTGGCACAGAATATTTTGTCCCATCTCTAATTAAGAGGGTTAAAATAAACTCAGCGTGAGCCCTGCAGTGGGACAGGGGGAAAGGAATGCATTAACGCCTAACGAGAAAATGATTGCAGCCCAAAAGACAGAAAAGACTGAGCTGGGGAAGTCAGACGTCTTAAGAACCGAGTCCAACACTTCTCAGGGTCTTTTGGCACTAGTGTGTGTGTGTGTGTGTGTGTGTGTACACGTATGTATTTTATAATATATTGTATTTTTATATTTTTATGTATAATTATATTTTATATCATTTAATCATAAAAACTTTTTTTTCTATAATTTACTTCTTCAAATATTGAGTCATATATATATAAGTACATAGATTGAATTAATGTATATATTGTAAAGTAAAAGCATTATAAATATAAAGCTTATAATATAAATAAAATACAATAAAAGTATTTTATATATACATATATACATATATATATATATATATATATATATATATATACATATAAAATATATATAATACTTTTATTGTAATTGTTATTTCATGTGTATATATATATATATATATATATATATATATATATATATAAAATAGCTTTATATATATATATATATATATATATATATATATAGTGCTCTTCATATATGCCTTTATTATTATTTTAATTAATTTGAATAAATATATACATTTATTGTATATAATATATTTTGATTTAATTATTCAATTATTTATCTGGCTACTGTTTGAAAACCTTTAAGAAAATTACAGTATATCCAAAGTACAGAGAGTTAAAAATGATTTGCTGGCCAGATTTAAGGACTGTTACATTTCAAAGGCCAAATGAAACAATCTCACAGACTGAATGTGACCTTGGGCCTTGGGACCCTTGATAGGGCTCTTGATTTCTTTGAAAATTAAATTGATGTATGTGTTTTCTGGTAGCACCAGCATGTGAAGGCTTTTTAAAGAAGCAGAGTTTTAAGTTATTTTATGCAAGTTAAAAAGGCTCTCGGTTATCAGTAAAACCCTTTGTGGCGTGTGCGAGTATGTGCTTGTTTACCTGCAACTGACTTAGAGTTTGTTTATATTTTAAGTGCGTGAGATTGTATGTTTGTGCTTGAACCATGTGTGTTTAAGCCTGTCTGTGTTTGCGCACTTGCGAGTGTGTGTGTAGCCATCAGTCGGGTAACTGTCAATAGTTTCTCAGTGAAGTGAACCCTGTTGAACTGCTCTGCTGTTGTAACCTGTGATGAGTGATGACACAGCAGGAGATTGACAGCCGATAAAGGCTGAGTCTGAACTCTTTTGCTATACGCTTCACCTTCCCACACAAATACTCATTAAATGGATCTGTACGCTGCCAGAATATCTCGGCACATCAACAGGTCTGATCGGGCTCGGAAATTACCGTTTCGGTGGAATCTGACAAATGCCAAACACACCGAAGAAGGGGAATCACAACCGTTTTCTATGTACCATATGTCTGTCATTGCTATTTTTCATTTCATTTTTAAGAAATGTTGTTCAATGATGGAAAACCACACTGTAATGCTGTTGATGGAATCTATGAAAAGAATTTAGATTTGGACTGCGTATGACCTTGGTTGTGAGAGATGAGGGATAGTCAGTGTAAAGATGATGCTTATTCTCAGTCACACATATATGTAAAATAAATGTGAGCTCTTTTTTTTTTTTTTCTTATGTGAACTTATATCTTAGACGAGGAATTATAGAAGTACATTTCTGTCTCAGAGTAAAAATGTACAAAATAAATAAATATATAAAATGTGAGAGTTTAAAATAAGAATATAGTCACAATGTGAGATATATAGTTGCAATTGTGAGATATAAATTTGTGGCATTTAAAGTCCCATTTTGAGGTGTGTGTGTGTGTATATATATAGACATACAGTATGTGTGTTTGTGTATACTATATACTATAGTGTGTAGTGTGTGTGCATATATATATATATATATATATATATATATATATATATATATAGTATACTATACTATATATGTGTATATATATATATATATTGTTTGGACTTGTAACTAGGCCTAATGATTAACTTTCTTCTGACATGTATTTATTTATTATGCACATTTTGATGGTTTGTCAAAGTTCTTCCTGTGGGTTTTGTTAATTACACTTTATTATTTTTACTTTTTATATTATGTATGTTACTGCTATATATTACTCACAATTGTAAGAAAAAAAATGTGTTGGTATAATAAAGCCACAGTTGTGATATAAATGAATATTGTGAGTTACAGTTATGCAAATCAGTAACAATTACAACTTATCTATTAATCAGTCTGCCTTTGAAAAAAAAAAAAAAAAAAGAATCATTTCCAGGCAAGACTTTCAAGTCGTCATTCAAAGTTCGACTAACTTTTGCGTCGAGCTTGGTTTGGTTGCGTGAGTCAGAGCGCAGGTCTCTGCTCATCCACTCAGCGGACACGTGACGGCACACACACACTTTGAGCTGACCGCGGTGAAAGGTTGAGACTGGCGAGATGAAAGTTTGTGGATTCCAGAGTGCTGCTCTTTCTCATGTTACAGGAGCGAGGTCAATCCACTTGTCCTGACTGCACTGGGGCGCTGAGGCCCGGGCCCACTCTCACGTTGGCCGAAGGGCATTTTCAGTTGTGTCTGATGTGATCTTACATATTTCAGCCATGTTTATGTTTGCAGAGTCTGAACATTAATCCGCTGAATCCATTGTTGCTCTACAACTGACTTAGCTATCAGTGCTATTATAGACCAGCGGATTGGCGTCGGCCTGTTATGGCGGTTTGTGGAAACTTTGAGCTTTTCTCACCTCTCGTGTTTGTGGAGACACACAGTTTGTTCGCAGGCGCTTCAGCCTCACCTGAAATCCGATCTCACACATCTGCGCTTGCTCTCCGAGCCCAGATTCTTGGCTACTGTAGCTAAAGGCTTGTTTTGTTCCAGTGTAATGCAACTTCAATACTCTTCTGCTCGGACCTTCCATAAAAATGTCAAGGAAGAAATATCTGGATTAAGCCCAAGTGAAGTAGTGTTCATTTTCAGCACATTGATGTGAGGTTGTCCAGTTGCACAGGCCTCGCTCGGCCCAGGAGGAAAATGCATTAGTTGCAAAGGCAGAGAGAGAGCGCCAGAACACGCCTAGGTAACCAGAGACGGAATAAAGGAAGTACCTTCGATATAAAGCCAGCAGATTTATGAGAGGGTTTAAATATGGCAAGTTGATTAGCTTGATTCGTCCGTCTCATGTTGTTAAAGGGAGGTCAGTGATCCGTGCAGGTGTTGCAAGACACTACCAGCATTCTTTGACTAAAGCCCAGTTCTCACACAGCTGCATTGAGACCGCTTTAACCCATAGAATATGGAGATCTCTTTATCTGACAAGTAATTATCAAAATGCTTTAAAAAAAAAGTTGCACCTTTTTAAACATTTGAGTTGGTTTGTTAACATTCTTCAGTTGGTTTATTGCATGTGAGACTACAGATTCTTTAGATCAGCACCTGAACACACACATACATATCCATATCCATAAATATATGCACTCCAACTTTTAGGAGTGGATTACCGTATATGTGACCTTACCGTATATGCAAAAAGACATGACCAATTGCAACAAATCTCAAAACTACAGTAACAAATCCTGTTTTGATTTCATAATGGTATAACTATAATAGTTTATAGTTATAAACTTGCAGTTGGGAGGAAAAAAGTTTGAATTGTAAGTTTTATAACCTTGAAATTTGTGAAAAAATTGTCAGTTTATATCTGACAATGTTGACATTTTTCTTGCAATTGTGAGTTTATATCTCACTATTACTTTTTTTTTTTTATCCGAATTTTGAGTTCTCACAAATCAGACTTCATAATTCACAATTATTTTCTTGCAACTGCGTGTTTTTTTCCTCTGAAATCTGAGATATGAACTCTGAATTTTAAGTCCAAATAGGGAGATATGTCACAATTGCAAGAAAATAGTCAGAATTGTGAGATAAAAAGTCACATTGTATTTTTTATTCCATACGGAATGCTTTCATTAGAACCCCTATTTTTTAAAAGCTTCAGAATCATTGGAGAATCAATTATAAACATTTGATTTAATATGTATGTATCTCTATGTCTTCTTTTTCTTTGTCTCTAGTCACACCTTTGACTTAACAGCAAAACAGACCATCTGACCGATGGTAAAGTGACTCTTCACAGTTCATTCTGTTTTTGCACGCTGCTTAGAGTTGGGTTTATCTGCAGTAGAATACAGCAAAACAACCGATGAATAAAACAGCAGGAACTGTGTATAGGATGACTTGTCATCTTGTAGAAGCTCCTATTGAGCTCTTAAAGTTGCACATATCTTCAGGTTCATATAAAATGAAAGACACTGAGTGGATTCAATATAGAAATCAGAGACAGTATGCAAAGCTCTCTCGCTGTTACTCTTTCATCCTCCATCACGCCGACAGCTCTGTCGAGAAGCTTTCTGTGACGGGTTTGATGACTCTGTATGAGAGCTGCTGTCTCACCTCTCCAGTTGTTTCGTCGCCTGTCGGTCCCACTACTGACAATTTAATTCCAAAGTGCACCCCCCCCTCCCCCCCTCCACCAGATCTTCTTCCACTCGACAGCCCTCGAACCCATGCAGACCCTGTGCTGACAGCTGATGATGCTGAGTGCTCTTCAGTGTGTGTGTGTGTGTGCGTGTATGTGTGTGTGTGCATGTGCATGCATGTACATGTGTGCTTGTGTGTAAGCAAGTGAAGCTGGTTGTCTTTTGTAGTGTCAGAGATCAGAAGAAAAGTAATGACTAACAGAGACATGAACTGTTTCATACACCCTCATCGTGGCTCTGTAAGTAAGTGTGTCATAGGGAAATGACTTTAGTGTGAGACATTTGACATCAATTTGTTGGCTCAGAACTTAAGGCTGTTTTGCCAAAAGCTCCATCTGAAATGCCCTATGGATTTTTAGAACTGCCGGTTTAGATTTATTAGTAACATAATGTCTGTTGTTGACATTACTTTAATAGACTTTATGAGGCAAATACCGGTTCTTGTTCTGAGAGAGTGGAAAAAAAATAATTCGGACTAAACAATTAACAAAATGTAATAAGAGAAAAGTGTGTGTGTGTGTGTGTGTCTGTGTGTGTCTGTCTGTGTGTGTGTGTGTCTCTGTTTGTGTGTGCGTGAATTCCCCCCCCCCCCCCAATAAAAAACATAAGTTGAAAGCTTGAAAAACATTGTTTATACCCTTATAAGTATATAAATCTTATTTGGATTTTACATTTTATTTTGAATTCAATACATTTAATTTTTTCAGTAAATGGAACAATGAAAATACTATAATTTTGACAAACACCGTGCCATAATATTGATTACTGTACTATAGTATATACTGTAAATACCATGGTAAGTCATTTAATATCATGGTATGCATCGTTGTATTACTGTGTCTTCTGATACCATCACTGTACCGTACCACTATAGGATTACTTCCAGTGTAACGCCAACACACCCTCATCATCACACACACACACCCTAAAATCATTAAAGCACTTAAGAGAAGGAATGTAAACATCCTGTCTTTCACAAAACCCCAGGATTTTCATTCTTCCATCTTTTCACTCACATTATAAGGGGATGACTTGAAAAGGTTGGGGTTGTTGTCTTTTTGAACAACAGTTTCTGGAAGCAGAACCCACATGTTCTGGCTTCCTGTAATCATCTCCGCTTGTGTTTTCTGAAACTTAAGATGACACTTGTCTCTGAAGCAGTATCACAGAGATGCCTAATGCTAGTAGCAATATGAAAACAAGACTTAAAAGTTTTATGCAAAGTGAGTCTTTGAATGGTTTGGCTCAACAAGTTCCCGCCCCTTTTTAGTGGCGCTGGTTCTGGAAGATTTTTGTTTACATGATTTTTTTTCCCCACAGTATTTGTTAAAGAGTTATACGCCATGAACCCAAACCAACCAGCCATATCATTTAATCATAACACTCCAAACTCAAAAAAAAAAAGAAAAAATACAAAGGTACAAGACTGTGTACTTGGCAGCTTTGATATAGGAAAAAAAACTACAGTCCCATGAAGCATTGCAAACAGCATAACAGCGAAATTTAAAAATGATCTTACCAATGTTGGTTTTATATATAGATTATATATATTACGTTTATTGCAAAATAAACATATACAGTATATATACAAATATTTTTGAGTAGAGAGATCATCTCGATGACATCATTCTCAGTGGTTCATGAGAGTGGGCGGGGCTAAAGAGATCTTTTGCCACTTGTTGCTTTTTTCGAGTCTCTGATTGGTGTAATTTTCTGTACAACTAAAATATTTGGCATACAAGCAAAAAATCACAAGTCTGATCACTTAGGAAAGTAACAGCCCCTTTTTTACTCAAACTGTTCTCAGATTTCCCAAGATTCATACACTAATGATATACATTTTTGAAAAGTCTCTTGAATCCTTCTCAGGCTGCATTCATTTGATCAAAGATACAGTAAATATGATTACAATGTAAAATAACTGTTTTCTATTTGAATATATTTTAAATGTAATTTATTCCTTTGATCAGAGCTGAATTTTCATCATCATTACTCCAGTCTTCAGTGTCACATGATCCTTCAGAAATCACTCTAAAATGATTTGCAGCTTACCCTTACAAAAGTATACTATAAGTTTATTTTATTAAGTAAAGTTCAAGTATATTTTTAAGTATACTTTACGTAGTAAGCATACTAATATCAATGTACTGTTTCAATACTACTTGGGACTAAATTGGCCCACTCACGATACAGTAAAAGTATACTTTAAGTGTAATTAGTTAACTTTTAGTACACAACTAGTTTACTAAGTTTGTGTTTGTACTGCAACTTTACTACAAGTGAACTTAGTTACACTGGTACTTTCCTAGTCAAATACTTGAATGTTTTAGTTTATGAAAGTACACTTTGAAGTATACTCTCAGTAAACTATGTATTATTTTTGCACTTGAAGTATACTACTATGTTCCTTTTTAGGTATTATACTTGAAATAAACATTTAACTAAGTAGATTTGAAGTAAATTCGTATGTACTCCACCAGTGGACAACACAAAAATTCACATAAACTCAGATTTAGGTTTTTTATAAATCAATCTTTTCAAACAAGTCTATATTGTAATGGATAAAAAAATAAAAAAAGTTTATAATACCCCTTACAAAAAAAAAAAGTTTATTCAAGTGTGCTGTTATACTTCTTTTAAACTAAAAAATAATAAAGTATTTCAGTCTTATTTTTATGTACTTCTCATGAATACGTAGGCTAGACTGTAAAAAAAGTTGCTGCCTTAAATTACAATAAATATTTAATAAATTCTTAAACTTAAATTACATTAAACTGACTTTAAAAAATTAGTTGAATCTTGAATAACTTATAAAAAAAGTTGAAAATTGCTAGCCATGTTGTCATAACTGATAAATTATAAATATTTTACAAAAATGTAAAATATTTGATGATTAGAAAGTTCAAAAGAACAACATTTATTTGAAGAAGAAAACTTTTGTAACATTTTGAATGTCTTTATTCTCACTTTTGATCAATTTAATGCATCCTTGCTGAACAATATAATAATTTCTTTCAAAAAAACAAAACAAATACTGACCCCAAACTTGTTTGTTGTTTGTGAGGCAAATAAATGAAGTCTGATTACTAAGCGAAGTATCCCACATCTTTTGAGGTTGTAATTCTGTCTTTAGCACAAACATGTGCTGTCTGTATGTCTGAGTGTGGCGTTTCCCGTTAAAGAGCAAATCACTGGCCTTTGACCTGAAATCAAGAAGATGTTGTTCTACATGATGATGGATTGATCATCTATAGCAATTAACTACTGAGCCGTAAAGCAGTTTTTCCACACATTTAACTTCACACACTCTCAACCATTAGGCACTAATGAATTAAAAGACGTCTCAGCACCCGGGAGGCTTTTCCACGAGCAGTGTAGCGCAGATCCGCTAAAACCAATCGTCTTTTGTAGCGCCCTCATTTGTTACTTGGGAAATGAGAAGATTCTGATCTCCGGATGAATGCCCAGGATGTGAGGAACCCTGATGCTTTGTGATGGTTTGGTTGACAGATGAGGCCCGGGGTTTTTTAACTTCACGCCCGGCCCCAAAGGGCCAAAGCTGGGGGCGTTTGCAGAAATCGAGCAGCACCAGCATGGTTTTGTTTCAGCGTGCTGGTCTTTGGCTGCTCTGGTGTCAGCGTATCGTGCGAACAATCTTCAGCTGTTTAGTAAAACTGAGTAAGAGAGCCTTCACACTCCTTTGATGATGTGTTAAAGATGTGTCCTAACGCGCCTCATCCGATGATCCATTACAGTCCCGTCTCCTATTCATTAATCCTCGGTAACATTTTGGGTAAATTGCCCGGATGAAATTGGAAATGCCATTTGACACACAGGTTCGGAAGAGCATAAAACAGCAAGAAGAGACTAAATGATGCATATTCACCGTTAATGCTGATAATTATAACCCATTAGAGTCCTTATGGTCTGAGACTCCTGAGAAGAAATTAACTAAATGGTGCTTTTGGTGAATTATTTGCTGTAGCATATTGTGAGTTTGTGCATATGGCCATGTTGTGTGTGTGTGTGTGTGTGTGTGTGTGTGTGTGTGTGTGTGTGTGTGTGTGTGTGTGTGTGTGAGAGAGAGAGCGAGAGAGAGTGTGTGTGTTTGGTCCAACACTGAGGCAATCAGGAGTCAATCTGTTCTGATTATGTCTGAAACGTGATATTCCACAGCTGTGTTGTACCATCCCCATCCCACACACCTACCAACATGAAGCTCACTCACAGTAACACACTTTATATTGAGAATCCATTCTTGTGTACGACACACAGTCTGATCCATTTTGCAGCTTATTGTGGCCAAAACAGCCACATATGAGACTGTCTGACTGATATATTGGTTTGTGACTTACTGTTTATCCTTGCATGGAATAATTCAACTAAAAATGTAAAATGTCGTCATTTACTTTGGAACTTTGGGGTCCAACTAACATTGGAAGCCATTGACTTTCACTGAATGGACAATTTTTTTTTTTAAATGTCTTCTTTTTGGCTGACGTATCCTTTTAAATGTAATTTTAAATATATATATTTTTGTATAGCATATAATTGTTGTTTTTAAATAAATAAATTTGACTAAATATTTCAAACAAAACTGAACATATTTCAAAGATGTGATGTCATGAACCTTGCAGTCGGTGTGCCGTCTGAGGTTTAGACTAATGACTCAAACGTCTCATTACGATGGAAAGATGAAATCGCCCAGAGCTCCTGTCAGTTATCATGCTCAATATTTAATATTTAGAGCTGCTTCTCTGTGTTGATGTGCATATTAATCTCCCTTCTATAGATAAACAGGTTGTTTTCTTTCAGAATAATGTCTCGTCATTACAAAACCGATTAGAAGCTGCTGTTGTGTGATCAGAGACATGTTTCGACATGACCTTCAGTTCTACACCAAACCTCAACCTCTTGGCCTCATTTCTATCCACAATGCTTGTGATTCCTCATTAGCACAACCATTCAAGATTTACAAATGATGCTTCTTTAATATCTCAATTTTCTTTCTCGATTGATATGAGATTAAATGCAGAGCAAATTATTAGATTCAGTAATCTTTAAGTTTTTCTGATGTCAAAACTTTAATTTACACTACCGTTTAAAAAAAGGGTGTTGGTAAGATTGTAAGTTTTTGAAAGAAGGCTGCACTTATATATTAAAAAAAAAAACAGTAATATTTTGAAATAGTAAATGTTTACTATATTTAAAAATGTAATTTATTAATGCAAATCTGAATATTCAGCATCATTACTCCAGTCTGCAGTGGGACATGATCCTTCAGAAATCATTCTCATTTTTTGTGTAAACCGTGATACAACTTTTTTCAGGATTCTTTGATGAATAGAAAGTTAGTAGAATATCTAGAAATCTATTGGAACAATAAACACATTTGCTGTCTTGAATGCGTCCTTGCTGAATAAAAGTATATATATATATTTTTTTTTTTAATGAACTCCTCAAATTCTCGTGCCAAATCATTAGAGAAATTCAACCAACTTCTATTGTAAACGTCAGTACTCTTGTATGTCATTCATGAGTGTGTAATTTTAGGAGAAACGTCTGTGAAGCAGTTGATGCATGAAAAAACTCTCCTGCGCACTGAAAGAGAAACCTGTGAGCAATATCACTTTCACCTTTTAGCTCTCCAACAGCAGGTTCGTCGCTTTAGCTCAGTTCTTTCTTTGTTTTCCATCATGTTAATATGGTAATGGTGTTATGAGTCGCTGCCGCATGCATCGCTGTATGTCACAGAGCCGTGTTCGGCATGAAGACCTGTAACCTCCCTTTCCCTCGCTCTTCGCGTCTCTCTGGCTCTCTCACACACTCTTCATTAAAAGCTGTCAGTCATCTCTCTCACACTGCGGCTCAGCTGTCAGGACTCAGGAATGAAACACCTCTGCTAAGCGCTAAACGCTTCATCTCACAGCGCTGCAACCAGAGTGACAGAGCTCCAATAGCATTAAGCTATTCTCTCCAACACAAACACGTTTATGGGCAAGTTAAGATGCCTCTCGTGTTATGGCAGTAACTGTCAGAGATCCTTTTGTCTTCTCTTCTGACACCGACCTTTTTCTGTTTTATCACCTGGATACGGTCAGAGAAAACCACCTTTGCAGAAAGAGACACGTTTGTCAGGGTGGAATGGATTCATTTGAGGTGTTTTAGAGGTCACGTACACTGATTCACGTACACTGCTTTTGTAGTGACAAAGGCATTTAAGTGCAACAGTAAATCCCCTAAATTATCACTTTGGTAACACTGCAGTGATTGACATCATCATAGTTAGTAATCAAACTCAGAATTATGGGCTGTGGTTGAAGCATAAAATTGCAGGTTCCTTGTGAGGAAAAACATTTTCTGTCAGAATGTGGGGAATTTAAATATTTAATGAGTGGGAATTTGAATATTCAATGAATGTGACTTTAAATATCATTAGCCAACTTCTAAAAGATTTTGAATTAGAATCATAAGGGGAATTTCTTGCAAATTTTTTTTTGTTGCAATTCAAAGAGATTCAGAATAGCTAGACAACGGAGGAATTTCATTAGTCCAACATAACTGACAAAACAGTGTGCTCTGATATGTAGAAAATTATCTTTTGAATAAGAATTAATACATAACAAATTTGTATACATACATAATTGTATTAATTGTTTAATTCATTTTTGTCACCAGATGTAGCCTACACTTTTTAACTAGTCAAAAAAAAAAGAAAAAATAATGTATATTAAATATGAATTATTTATATTTATACAATTATTTATAATAATTCATATTATTTAAATAATATTATGTAGGCTAAATGTTTAATGCAAGTATTTAATTTGTAAATTGTTTAAATATTACTTGTGACAAAAACCTCAAAAATACTCCTGTGTATCCTAATATTTAATAGTCTGTGCAAGATGTTGATTAAATAATAAAGCAATATTGTCATTTTTATTTAATCAAATATTTATTTATCATATTAAATATTACTTGTGTGACTAAAACCACAAAAATATTCATGTGTATCCAAAAATGTAATAGTCTGTGTTTGTTAAATAATGAAATAATATTATTATTTTTATTCACTGAAAATATATTAAATAATATTGGTGTGGCTAAAACCTTTTTGATGTGTATCAAAAGAAGTGTGACGGTTTTTCTATACTGGTAAGTTCAAAATACCAGTTCTATGAATTTCTTTCTGTTTTAATTCTA